>VWZE01020503.1:9730-22556 GCA_013396675.1 Eubucco bourcierii
CACAATCCTGGCTCTTCTGGAAACACATGGCTGACATCTGGGGGAAACAGGAAACAGCGGCAGGGGTTGCCCCAGCAACAGCCTGTCCCTCCGTCTGCTTCCCTGCTGGGAGAGCCATGGGAGCGGCAGCTCGCCCCAGCTCGGGAGGGAATTCAAAGCGCAGGACCAGGGAGACTGATGGATGGGTTGGGTTGAGTGGGGAGGGATATGATTAATAAGTGTTATGGCCCCTTTGTTCCTGCTGTGGGGCTGTCAGTGCTGCTTAGCGCTGATGGACGCTTTGATGACTCTATGCCCATGAGCCAGCCACTGACTTGATGAATCTCAGCCCGGCGGAGGAATATTTGCTCTGAAGCCCTTCAGCTCCCCTCGCACAATAGCAGCCTTACATTGTGAGGGCTGTGGGAGCTGGGGACTGAGGCTTGGTTGGATTCCAGTCGGGCAGTGCCCGCCTCTTTCCATCACATCACCGCCACCCCCACCTCTCTCCCGTACGGGATTCCTTCTCCTCGTTGGCTGTGCCAGGGAAGGAGAGGAGGGTGAGGAATTGTGGCTTAGAGATGCAAACACAAGGGCTTTCAGGCTGGAATGTCACCCCGGTCTGGAACCCACAGCAAAGTGCCTCCCCGTGCCAAATGTTTGTGTTGTGCAGCCCAAAGTGTTTTCTTTCGCCACTGTTGTGCCCTGGCAAGGGGCAGGCACATGCCAGGGCAGGGTCTTGTGAGCTCTGCTCTAATGAGCTCAGCTCTTGGCTCGCTCTGGATGTGCTATGACCACCCTCTGCCATGACCACCCTCCAGCACTTGGGCTGCTCAGAGTGACTGGGTAGCCTCAGTAGGGCAGGAGGGTGCTGGCAGCAGGTCCTGTCTGCCCACTGGTGGCTGCTGCAGCCTGGACCATCCTTGCCAAGGCATCCTGAGACAGGAGCTGCACCAGCAGGAACATAGAGAAGCACCCAAGCTTCTCAAGCTGTGCCAGGGGAAGTTTAGGCTGGAGGTGAGGAGAAAGTTGTTGCCTGAGAGAGTCACTGACTGCTGGAATGGGCTGCCCAGGGAGGTGGTGGAGTCAGCGTCCCTGGAGGTGTTCAAGGCAGGTTTGGACGTGGCACTTGGTGCCATGGTCTGGTCTGGAGGGCTGTGGTAATGGGTTGGATTTGATGATCTTTGAGGTCTCTTCCAACCTTGTTGAGACTGTGATACTGTGATACCCAGGTGGGCAAAGTCCCTCAGGAGCACCAAGCTCAACCTAGAACCCTACTTTACAAGATTCACCTTAAAAAACATCCAAACCACCCTGAAACAGCCAGGCTGGGGGACTCCACCACCTCCCTGGGCAGCTCATTCCACTCCCTCACCACTCTCTCCAGGAATAACTTTGCCCTAATGTCCAATCTAAACCTCCCCAGCCTCAGCTTGAGGCCATTCCCCCTTCTTCTGTCTCCAGTTCCCTGTGAGCAGAGCCCAGCAGCAGCCTCTCCACAATGTCCCTTCAGGTAACTGCAGACAGCAATGAGCTCTGCCCTCAGCCTCCTCTTCCTCTCACTAATCATCCCCAGCTCCCTCAGTCACTCCTCATCAGACTTATCCTCCAGGCCCTTCCCCAGCTTCCTTGCCCTCCTTTGGTCCCCCTCCAGCATTTCCACATCTCTCCTGTATGGTGGTGCCCAAAACTGAATCATAGAATGGGAAGGTTGGAAGGGACCTCAAGGATCATCTAGTTCCAAGCCCCTGCCATAGGCAGGGACACCTCCCACTAGTACAGCTCACTCAAGGCCTGAACACAGAATTTGAGGTGTGGCCTTCTTCCCAGAGCATTGTCCTGCTGTTCTGGACAAAATGATTTCTGAATGCAGAGCTCAGCTGTGTTCTCCTTCTGCTCTGACCTGGAGGAAGCAGACCCCCTCCTTCCACAAAGCTCTGGGAGTGCAGAGGGAGGGGATGCTCAGCCAGAGCTGCCCCAGCTTGTTCTTGTCCACTATGGCTCTTTGACTCCTGTTGCCTGTGTCCCCTCTCTGATGTTTCAATGAGGCTGCTGCTGCTGCAGGTGAGGCTGTGCTGGTGCTTTGGGAATGCAAAAGGCAATCCAGGTTTGGTGCAGGGCTGCTTTTCTGCAGGTGGAAGGAAAGAGCTTAAATCCTGGAGTGTGTCCAGAGAAGGGCAACAAAGCTGGTGAAGGGCCTGGAGAGGAGCAACTGAGGGAGCTGGAGGTGGTCTTCAGCCTGGAGAAAAGGAGGCTGAGGGGAGACCTTCTGGTGCTCTACCACTCCCTTTAAAGGAGGATGGATCCAGATGGGGCTTGGTCTTGGTGTCTTCTCCCAAGGAACATAGGGTAAGAAGAAATGGCTTCAGGTTGCACCAGGGCAGGTTTAGGTTGGACATGAGGAAGAATTTCTTTCCTAGAGGAGTTGTCAAAGCCTGGCCCAGGCTGCCCAGGGCAGTGGCAGAGTTCCCACCCCCGGAGGGGTGTTAGAGCTGTGTAGGTGTGGTGCTGGGGGCCATGGTTCAGCAGTGTCCTGGCAGTGCTGGGTTAGCAGTGGGACCTGATGGTCTTCGAGGTCTCTTCCAACCAAAAGGGTTCCCAATTCCTTCCTCCCAGCTGTTCAGTGTCTGTAGCCCCACAGCCTTCCTGGAGCTTTGTAACACCCCCGGCGACCTGAGCACACATCCCCCTGTGCTCGGGCAGCGATGTCCCAGCAAGGAGACCCTCTCCGGGCTGGGCTGGGTCCGCTCTGGCGCTGGCAGCAGCCGGGAGCGCAGGGTCGCGGCACGGCGGGACCGGGCGTCGCTTGTCCCCTCCCGGGGCACTGCCGCGGGTCCCACAGGCCACTCGTGCCCCCTGCTGGCACCTTCCCGGCCCCGGCGGAGGGATGGAGCAGTGAGAAGGCAGGACCCTGCTTTGCAGTCCGGTAATGGACCTGAGATGCCCCCCACCCCGGAGCGGTACCCAGCGCCAGTGTGGCTCTTGTGGATGCCCACTCCTGGAGATGTTCAAGGCCAGGCTGGACGTGGACTTGAGCAGCGTGGTCTAGGAGGTGTCCCTGCCCATGGCAGTGGCAGGTGGAACTGGATGACCTTTAAGGTCCCTTCCAACTCAAACCATTCCATGGTTTCGAGCACCCTCTTGGCTCAGCTCTGCGTTGGTATCTCTGGAGCTCTGCAGAGCAGAATGTCCGAGAGGTGGTGGAAAGGAGCAGTGGTTGTGCCCAGAGAGCAGGGCAGGTTCACAGACACACATTGCCCTGCCCCAGCTCTTCTCAAGGTTGCATCCTGGAGTACTGGGTTCAGTTTCACTCTGAGAATGATCTTAAGGGGCTGGAACGGGCCCAGAAAATGGCATCAAAGCTGGGGAAGGGTCTGGAGAACAGGGCTGGGGAGGAGCAGCTGAGGGAGCTGGGGTTGTGCAGCCTGGGGAAAAGGAGGCTGAGGGGAGACCTCATTGCTCTCTACAGCTCCCTGAGAGGAGGTTGGAGTGATGTGGGATCGGTGTCTTCTCTCTAGTATCAGGTGATGGGACAAGAAGGAATGGCCTCAAGCTGTGCCAGGGGAGATTTAGGTTGTGCCAGGGGAGGTTTAGGTTGGACATTGGGGTTGGTGGGGTTGGTGTCTTCTCTCTAGTATCAGGTGATGGAACAAGAAGGAATGGCCTCAAGTTGTGCCAGGGGAGGTTTAGGTTGGACATTGGGGTTGGTGGGGTTGGTGTCTTCTCTCTAGTATCAGGTGATGGAACAAGAAGGAATGGCCTCAAGTTGTGCCAGGGGAGGTTTAGGTTGGACATTGTAAGAAGTTTCTTCACTGATAGGATTCAGAAACACTTGGCACAGGCTGCCCAGGGAGGTGGCTGAGTCCCTACCCCTGCAGGTGTTTCAGAGCCCCAGAGGTGTGATGCTGAGGGCCATGGTTTAGCCCCAGCCTTGGCAGAGTTAAGGAAGGGTTGGACTCCGTTCTTAAAAGCCTTTTCCATCCCAAACTGTTCTGTGATTCTCCTGCTGAGCAGCTCCCAGCCTGCGGCACAGCTTGGATCGGACCCGTTCCAGCTTTCCTGCCCCCTGTTGCAGGACAGTTGTAGCACCCGTCCCTGCCAGGACAAGGTGCCCTGGGCACTGGTGCCCTATGCCCCGAGGGCGCAAGGCGCAGGCTGGGCTGGGATGCGCAGCGCTGCTGGCCGCGGTGCACCGCAGCTTTCCTCCACGAGAGGCCACCTCTAGCCTTTGCTGCTGCGGGAAGAGCTTCCCGGGGCCGGGATCCGCCGGGAAGAAGGAGGTGGGATCACAGCGACGAACCAGCGCAGCACAGCCCCGACAGGCTCTGCCTAAGCTCAGCTCCTTCCCAGCCTTCGCTCTGCTACTCCACGCAAGAAAAAGCCTCCAGCTTTGGAGTCCTGCGCGCAGAACAGACACGGACCTGCTGGAGTGGGGCCAGAGGAAGGCAGAAAAATGGTGGGAGGGCTGGAAGAGAGTTGGGGTTGTCCAGCCTGGAGAAGAAAAGGCTCCAAGAAGACCTTCAGTGCTTAAAAGGGCTGAGCAGAAAGCTGGGGATAGACTTTTCGGTAGGGCTTGTTGTGACAGGACAAGGAGTGATGCTTTGAAACTAAAAGAGGGAGACTCAGACTGGAGAGAAGGAAGGATTTTTAATTTATTTTTTTTTATGCTGAGGGTGATGAGACCTGCCCCAGGTTGCCCAGAGAGGTGGGAAATGCCTCATCCTTTGAACCATTCCAGGTCAGGTTGGTTTGGGCTCTGAGCAACCTGCTCTAGCTGGGGGTGTTCCTGCTGACTGCTGGAGGGTTGGACTGGAGGAGCTTTAGAGTTTCCTTCCAACCCAACCCAGTCTGTGATGATTCTAAGAGACAACTTTAGTAAGGAACTACACTGCTGGTGTTGTTGGGACCATCTCTCCTGCCTGGCTTGCTTGGGTAGGACCTCAGACCTGCTCTGCAAGGTGGGACCAGAGGAGCAGCAGCACAGCACAGACCTGTCTTGGGGCTGCATCCCAGCTCTGATGCTGGTGAAAACTTTGCTCAGATCTGTGCTGCCCAGACAGCAGCAAGCCTGAAGGTTGCACTTGATCATCTCAGAGGTCTTTTCCAACCTTGAACATTCTATGGTGCTATAAGTCACAGTCCCACTGTGCCCTGCAGGGACAAACCCATGGGATCATCTCACTGCTTTGAGTCCATAAAGAATGAGTCTCCGTGCCAGACAGCAAAGGAAGGCTTGCAGCTGAGGACCAGAAGCTTGAGTGGGAGCACTTCAAAGCCCTGGTGCCACCCATGGCACCCATGGGCTGCCTGGCAGGCTGCAGGGTCAGCTCTTGGCAAGGAGACAGGCTGGTTAATTGGAAAGGCAAATGGCCCAGGGCCCTGGGAGCTCACAAAGGGACACTCAGCACCGTCTCTCTCTTCCAGTCATGCAGCTGGATGGCAGCCCAGAAATGCTTGCCCTAGCAGAGGGCACTGGAGCTGGAAAAGTCACCTCCTGTCTGGGGCTGGGTGCTCTGTGAGGGGCTGTGCCCTGCTCTCCCAGCAGCCAGAGGGACAAGGCACAGCAACACCAGCATCACTCTGATGTCTGGGCCTCAGCAGCCCAAAGCAAGAGCAGGACAGGTAGGGCTAAGCTGTCTCTGTGCACCCTGTGCACAGTCTCACCTGTCCCTCAGAAGCCCTACTGGAGAAAGACCTGAGCCACTCCTGCTTGCCATGGGCTTTGCTGAGACTCTGCTGAATGCCTTCTGCTCTGTGGTGATCCAGGAGTTCCTTTGTTTGGGAAATCCTGGAGTGGCAGGGGTTGGAAGGGACTTCTTGGCATCACTGAGTCCAAGGCCCCAGCTGAAGCAGGTTCACCTAGGGCAGGTCACACAGAAACGTGTCCAGGTGAGGTTCAAAACCCTCCAGAGGAGACTCCACAACCTCTCAGGGCAGCCTGCTCCAGGACTCCATCACCCTTACAGCAAAAGAAGTTTCTCCTCACCTTGAAGCAGGAGGTTGGGCTCATGCTGTGGTAGAGAGCAACACTCCTGGCTCCTCCTTTCTCCTCTCCTGAGCTTCCTCCTGTGCTGGCACCTTAATTACTCATGACCTGATTTCCAGGCTCCTGTCGCTCAGGCCACATGGCAAGAGCCAGTCAATAACTCAATCAGGATGAGTAATACCCAAGGACTGCACCTTGGTGCTGTTCTCATTCCTTACTTGGTAAAGGTTGATGGCATTTCATTTCTGAGAGGCTTTCCTGCTGCCAGAGCCTCAAGCCAGCTTTTTACTTTAGCTGTATTAATTCTCCTGGGGCAGCCTTGCTTCTGTTCTGCTTCTAATGGAACAATCTTTTCATGTCTCACTTTTGCAAATTCAGCCTTGATTTTCTTCCAGGCATTGGATGGCCCAGGGGCAGCCCTTGTGAGAGGCACCCAGGTTCAGCAGAATCAACTTCCTGGGTAGGAGAAGAATGAATTGGAAGGTCCTGATGGAAACAAGTGAGAGGGACTTCATCTAGGGGGGAGCTTCATCTCCTCTGGTCCAGACAGATGCCAAAGGCTCTGCTCTCAGATCCCAACATCTATTTTTTGTTACAGGCACTACCACAGGCTCCTTCTGATCTCCAAGCCAGGACAAGCACTGGGATGGAACCAGAGAGCCATGCTGAGGCTGGAAGAGACCTTTTTGATGACCAAGTACAACCACTCCCCTAGAATTCACAACCCCAACACTACTGCTAAGCTGCTCTCCAGGGATGGGGACTCCACCACCTCCCTGGGCAGCCTGCTCCAAACCCTGACCCCTCTTGCAGCAAAGAAATTGTTCCTAATATCCAACCTAAACCTCCCCTGATGCAACTTGAGGCCATTCCTTCTCTTTCTATCACCTGATACCAGGGAGAAGAGACCAATCCCCACCTCACTCCAACCTCCTTTCAGGGAGCTGCAGAGAGCAATGAGGTCTCCCCTCAGCCTCCTATTCTCCAGACTAAAGGAATTTATGTACCTCAGATGCATCAGTTCCACCTCACCCCCCTTGTCCTCCTAGAACAGATTTATCCAGAGCAGCTTGCCCAGGACCACCATGTCCAAGTGGGGTTGGAACAGATTTGTCCAGAGCAGCTTGCCCAGGACCACCATGTCCAGGTGGGGTTGGAACAGATTTATCCAGAGCAGCTTGCTCAGGACCACCATGTCCAGGTGGGGTTGGAACAGATTTATCCAGAGCAGCTTGCTCAGGACCACCATGTCCAGGTGGGGTTGGAACAGATTTGTCCAGAGCAGCTTCCCCAGGACCACCATGTCCAGGTGGGGTTGGACTCTCTCCAGAGAAGGAGGCTCCACAACATCTCAGGGCAGCCTGCTCCAGGGCTCCAGCACCCTCACAGCAAAGAAGTTTCTCCTCATGCTGAGGTGGAGCTTCCTGGCTTCCAGTTTGTGCCTGTTGCCCCTCATCCTACCACAGGACACCACCAAAAAGAGCCTGGCCCCAGCTTCTTGACACCCACTGCAGATACTGACAAACATTCATTAGAACTCCTCTCAATCTTCTCTTTTCCAGGCTAAACAGCCCCAAGGCTCCCAACCTCTGAGCTGAGACCCTTCCTTTCAGTGTGGCCAGAGCCCTGGTGGCTGCAGGCAGCTCATCCCAGCCCAGCTCTGTTTACCAGGCTCTCTCCCCTGCCCAAACCTCCACCCTTGCTCTCTCCCAGCAGTGCCCAGCCACCGCTGGCAGAGATGCTGGTGCTGGGGTCAGGAATTCCCCCAGCACTCAGCTGCCTCCCGATGCCCCCAGGCACTGCCCAGCCGGTCGGGGGTGTGAATGCACACAGTGTCCAGGCTGCCTCCAGTTTGGCAGCTGATTGCATGAGTGCATTGATAGAGCAGGAGCTGAGGAGCTGCTCAGTGTTAAGATCCCAGCACAGAGCTGGCTGCCCAGCCAGGATTACGTGTCTGAACAAGCTCTCAGCTCTGCAGCAGCTGTTTTCCAGCTCTTGCTTAACAAAGAAAACTTTTATGACTCCAGGAAAAGAACAGGACTTGGGGGTTTTATTTTTTTTTCCCCCTGTGTGCCAGCATCTGATTTGAGAGCAGTATAGGGGCTTAGGAGCAGCTCCTCAGCCCACCAAGGGTCTGAGTCATTCCTTGTGTGTGGTCACTTGTACCCTGCCACAAGCATCACTCGGGACCTGTCAGCTCTGCAGCATCCCACGCTGGAGATGCTGCTGGTGCCCACGGGGAAGAACCCAGGGGCATGAAGGTGCCTCCTGCTTCGGCATGGCCTGGAGGCATCCTCAGCTTTTCCCACTGTCCTGAACAGTGCAGCACTCTGCCAGGAGCTGCCTCTGCTGTTACAGAGCCAAAAGCCCAAACTGCCTGGGCCTGCGAGGTTTGGGGTGTCAGGGGGGGCTCATTTCTATACACACTCTGCATCAGTTCCTCTTCCTTTCTGCCTTTTTTTTCTTTTTCCCTTTTTTTCTTTTTTTCCCCTCTTTTTTATTTTTCCCTTTTTTCCCCTTCCCCCCTTTTTTCTCTTTTATCCTTTTTCTTTGTTTATTTTTTCCTTTTTTCCCTTTTTTCCTTTGTTCTTTTTTTCCTCTTTTGTCTTTTTTGTTCTTTAGTCTTTTTCTTTTTCCTTTTTTCTTTTTTTCCTTCTTTTTCCTTTTGTCTTTATTTTTTCTTTTTCCTTCTTTCTTTCTTCTTTCTTTCTTTATTTTTTCCTCTTTTCCTTTTCCTTTTTTATTTATTTTTTCCTTTTCCTTTTTTATTTTATTTTTTCTTTTGAATTATTTTTTCCTTTTCCTTTTTTCCTTTTTCTTTATTTTTCCTTTTTTCTTTTCTTCTTTCCTTTTCTTTTTTCTTTATTTTTCCTTTTCCTTTTTTATTTTATTTTTTCTTTTAAATTATTTTTTCCTTTTCCTTTTTTCCTTTTTCTTTATTTTTAACTTTTCTTTTTTTATTTTCTTTTTTCTTTATTTTTATTTCTTTTTCCTTTTTCTTTCTTCCTTTTTCTTTATTTTTCCTTTTCCTTTTTAATTTTTCTTTTTTCTTTATTTAAATTTTTAGTTCTTTTTTTCCTTTTCCTTTTTTCCCTTGAAAAATATTTTTTTTCCCAAGTTTATTTTTTCTTTTCTTTTTTCTTTTTTCTTTATTTTTCCTTTTTTCTTTTTTCCTTTTTTCTTTTTCTTTTTTTTCTCCTTTGTTATTTTTCAATTTTCTTTATTTTTTCCTTTTGTCTTTTTTTTCTTTTTTTTTTTCTTCTCCTTTTTCTTTTTTTCTTTTTTTCCTTTTCCTTTTTTTCTTTACCTTTTTTCTTTTTTCTTTTTTCTTGTTTCTTTTTTCCTTTTTTCTTTTTCTTTTTCCTTTTCCTTTTTTCTTTTTCTTTTTCCTTTATCCTTATTTCTTTTTCCTTTTCCTTTTTTCTTTTTCTTTTTCCTTTTCCTTTTTTTCTTTCTCCTTTTTTATTTTTCCCTTTCTTTTTTTTTCTTTCTCCTTTTTTATTTTTTCCCTTTCTTTTTTTTTCCTTTTCTTTTTTCTTCTTTTTTTTTTCTTTTCTCTTTTCCCCCCTCTTTCTTTTTTTTCAAACCAATTTCCCAAATGGAGTTCAATGGAGAGCAGACAGACTCCAAGAGCCTGAGTCAGATGAGCCTAATGGATGAGGCAGCAACTCACAGGAGCACTTTGTTTAATTGAAAGGCTCCGATGGTCGCTGCCAAAGGGAGCCAAAATGTGGTTTCCCTGACAGGCCCTAAGTAAATGACACAATATATGGAGGCTCAGCCCCCAACCCTGCTGTGTTCAGCTCCTTGGCTCCACTCCTGCTCCCTGCAGCAAGCTGAGTGCCTTGGCAGGAAGGTGGGACCTTGCCTGGAGCCCTCTGCTGCAGTCACCTCATGGGCCTGCTGCATCCACCAAAGTGGCAAGGAGGGAGCTGACTGCTCCCCACTCTGAGTGCTGCAGCTTCTGTGGTGTGAAGAGGCTCTCCCTGCTCTGAATCTTAAAATGACAGAGCAATAGGGGTTGGAAAGGCACCTCCAGAGATCATCCAGTCCAACTTCCCTGCCAAAGCAGGATCACACAGGAATGCATCCAGGAGGGTTTTGAAAGGCTCCAGAGAAGGAGACTCCACAACCTCTCTGGGCAGCCTGCTCCAGGGCTCTGTCACCCTCACAGTAAAGAAGTTTTTTCTCACGTTGAGGCAGAGCCTTCTGTGTTGCAGTTTGTGTCCATTGCCCCTGGTCCCCAAAGAGGTTCTCCTCACCCCAGACAGGAACAGCAAAAGGAAGGTATGTGCCAGCCCTTCCTGGCTGATGCTGTGCCTCAGGCTTCCTTCATCACTTTGTTCAGTGTGGTTCCTGGAGTGATGAGAAGCACCTGGGACTGTGCAGAAGCTGCTCCCCTAAGCAGCTGTGAAGAGCAGAGTGTGAGAGGATGCTCAGCTCTCCAGCACTGCAGCTCTAGGAGTAGCAACGGCTCTGCTCGGGCTGGAGCCTGGCAAAGCCTGGCCTAAAGGCGTGCAGGGGCAGTCACTGTGGGTGCTGGGAGAGGGCAGGACCTCTGCTGGGAGCACTGTGCCCATCTATCACCCCTCTGCAGCTCCTGCCTGCTGCTTCTGATGCTGCTGACTCTCCCCTCAGCCAGGTGTGGCTGATTTTCCTCTCCCTCTCTTGTTACCTTTTGGTGACACCAAAGCTTTTGTTATGGATTTAACTCTTTGCATCCAGCAGAGAGAGATTCAGGGAAAGGAGAATTCCAGAGAGTCCCTCAGGTGGCAGCTGGGCAGAGGCACTCAGAGGGCAGACTGCCTTCCTCTGTCCCTTTGGATGGTGTTGCTGGGTGCAGCAGGACCTTCAGCTGGCAACTGCTTGGCAATGCACTCCAGGTGCAGCTGGGTTTTGCCTGAGGACTCAAATCCTGGGCTGCTGCAGTGCTGGGGAAGGATTCCTACAGCAGCCTGGAGGGAACCGACAGCCTCAGCTCCCACCTCTCCTGCCTGCAGAGCCCAAATTAAATCGGGAGATGTTAAACCGGGCAGGAGTTCCACAGCACAAGGTCTGCCCCAGCCTGGGACCTGCAGGCACAGCTAAATATTGGATGGAGGAAGGATGCCAAGTGGCAAAGGACTCTCGGTTGATTTGAAAGCCTGGACTGCAGCAGGGCATCCCTGCTGTGATTGCCTGCAGCCATGCAGCCAGCTGCTGGGCAGCTCTGCTAGCCCACCCCAGCCTGATGGGCCATCAGAGCTGCAGCCTCTCCTCCTGGGGCAAGCTCCTCGATGTTATCTCCAATTTCCACCAGGGAAAGGTAAGACAAAGCAGGGCAGGGACTTGCCCAGGGGCTGGGTGCCCCTGCTCTGTCTCAGCAGCATCCCTGACTGATGACCTCTCAAGTCTGGCTCTTTAGGATGAGAGGAAATGGCCTCGAGGTGCACCAGGGCCCAGGCTGAGGTTGGATCTGAGGAGAAGTTTTTTTACTGAAAGAGTGGGCAGGAGGTGGTGGAGGCACCACAGAATTGTGCCAGCTGGGAAAGACCTCAAGGATCACCAAAGTCCAACCATCAACCCAGCACCACCATGGCCACCAAACCATGGCCCCAAGTGCAATGTCCCCACGGGTTTTTTAACAACCCCAGGCCAACGAAGCTGGTGAAAGGTCTGGAGAAGAGGGCTGGGGAGGAGGCAGCTGAGGGAGCCTGGAGAAAAGGAGGCTGAGGGGAGACCTCACTGCTCTTTACAGCTCCCTGAAAGGAGGCTGGAGTGAGGTGGAGGTTGGGCTCTTCTCCCAAGGAACAAGAGACAGGACAAAAATGGCCACAAGTTGCAGCAAGAGGAGGTTTAGATTGGAGATGAGGAACAATTTCTTTGCTGTAAGAGGGGTCAGATGCTGGCACAGGGAGGTGGTGGAGTCCCCATCCCTGGAGATGTTCAAGAAACCTGTGGCCATGGCACTTGGGGCCATGGTTTAGTGGGCACAGAGGTGCTGGGTTGATGGTTTGACCTTGGTGATCCTTGAGGTCTTTCCCAGCTGGCTCAGTTCTGTGGTGCCTCCACCACCTCCTGCCCACTCTTCCAGCAAAGAAATTTTCCCTCATGTCCAACTTTCAACCTTGGGCCCTGGTACACCTCGAGGCCATTTCCTCTCATCCTAAAGAGCCAGAGAAGAGCAAGCAGGCAGCAAGAGGTTAACTCAGCCCAGATTGCCTGCTCCGGGGTGTGTGGAGGAGAGCATCTGGGGGATGCAACTGGAGGCAGCATTGCCCCAGCGCTGCCTTCTCTGAGCTTGGCACCAGAAGGATGAAATATTTCCTGCTCCTTTCTATGTGTGTGCACAGTAAGGAATTGATTTCCAGATAGAAGAAGAAATCTTTTAAGAGCTTGATAGTTTCAAAGTCTTTTTTTTTTTTTTTTCTTTTCCTTCCCCCACCCCCTTTTATTTTTTTGGCCCACACTAATGCCAGCAGCAGCTGCATTAACTGGTTTGGATCAAATTCAACACAAAAGCCTCCATCTCCCTGAGAGCTTGGGCCAATAAATCCTGCCTTTAACTATGAAATGGGTTTAAGGGAGTGTGAAACCACAAACTGGGAGGGCTGGGTCCTTCCCTGCCAGTCTGTGGCCATTGCAAACCAGTAGCCTCCCTGGGCACCATGCAGACCTTTTGTTAGAGGAGCTGGGCAGCAGCTTTGCTGGGGTTGCCAAGAGCCCTCTAGCCGAGTGCTAAAACCTTGGCTGCTTGCTCCTCAGAAAAGGGGAGGGGGAGGAAAGGGAAAAAAAACGATTCCTGCATGCCCTGAATCTTAATCTCTTCTCTTTCAGCCCCAGGTCTGCCTCACGACCCTCACCCTCTTCTCTCCCAGCTCC
>VWZE01020505.1:0-46720 GCA_013396675.1 Eubucco bourcierii
GGTGTTATGGGTTTGTGTGATGTTGTGGGTTTTTTGGGTTGGTTTTTTTTTTGGTTTTTCTTTTTCCCCTCTGAGCGCGCTGCGGTGAGCAGACTGAGAGCTGTCTCTCCAAATGGCGCGGTGCTGCTGGCTCGCTCGAGTTTGTATCTCGCGCGTACCCACGGCACACCCCCTAGCTACGGCTGACGCTTCGCGCAGGTGCGTGACGGAGCCGACTCTGCTGCCCTTCCTCCCCTCTCTCCTGGTACCTCCACGTCGGGCAGCTCCCTGCTCTGCTGAAAGCAGCGACGTTAAGCGCCGGAGCTGGTCTCGGTGCCGGAGCTGTCCCCATGCCGCTGTCTCTCCAAATGGCCAAAGCACAGGACTCAGAACTTGGCCTTGTTACACCTCATACAACTGACCTCAGCCCATTGATCCAGCCTGTCCAGATCCATCCTACCACCCAGCAGATCAATATTCCTACCAATTTAGTGTAATTTATTTATTGCTGTATCATCTTTCATCCCTGCAAAAATGCTAAATATTCCCTAACCTTTGTTTTCACCAGGGTTATACCAGAAAAATGGGAATATACATTGAAGCTCTGTGTTTTAAAGGACTTGTATCCCTCTGATAAAAGTGTTTGAATCTATGAACCTCACAAAATGTCCTTCACCCAAAAATAGAAGGCCGTAGACTGTGCTGTCTTATAGTTGAGGCTTTGAGTCAAACTTCTGGAATAAATGCTTTACCCAATTATCTCCCTGTTAAAAGATATAGTTACTGGTTTTTAACATTTTTTTTTCTATCTGCCTTCTGTTATCTGATTTCTGTTCTTGGATCCTCATGGTGACCTATATAAACTGGGGAAGACTCATTATCAGAATTCTGCAGCATGCAGAACGGGTTGTAATTGATGAAATGAAGCCACAGCCATAGCAAGAGCTTCTAGTTTCAAAGGTAAGCAAAACAGTATTCCTTTGAAATAAGACAGGAATGAGTTATCCTCATTAGGGCTTTGAAAACACAGGTTGGTAAAAACCTGGCATTCTACTATGCAGAAATATGGAGGATTTAGGAAAAAAAAAAAAAACTCAAATTGACACTTGTATTTTCCTAACCTCTTCTCATATGAGAGTGGGAAAGTCATTTGAAGTCCAGGTAAACAATCAGAAGCACCATTCTTTACAGATTCCATGTGTTGACAAAGGACAGGCAGGGAAGTAACATCTGCTGACACTGTGAATGTAAGAGGGGAAACTTTCCAACCATATTTTAAAAAATTAACAAGTAAGTCTATTCACAGAAAATCAATGGAATTCCTAGAACTCTACGAAGGACATACACAGACAACATTCAATAAATAGCTAGTGAATTATCTTAGTTTACATTTCACATACTAACAAGATGTTATATTCTAAAGGCCCAGAACCGATGAGCAGAACAAGCAAAGCACAACACAATTTTCATTCTGAGAGCACAGAAAATGTCAACAGCATTGAAAAATGAGGAGGTTGAGGAGAGGCTCTCTACAGCTCTCTGAAATGAGGTTGGAGTGAGACAGAGGTCAGTCTCTTCTCCCTAGTATCAGATCATAGAATGACAGGAAATAGCCTGACATTGTGTCAGGGGAGGTTTAGGTTGGAGACTGAAGGGAGGGGAGGAAAATTGCCTGCAAGAGCAGTCAGACATTGGAACAGGCTGCCCAGGGAGGTGGTGGAGTCACCATCCCCAGACATGTTCAAGAAGCATGTGGACATAGCACTTTGGGACATAGTTTAGTGGCTATGGTGGTGCTGGGTTGACTGTCAGGCTTGATGATCTTAGAGATCTTTTCCGCCTGGACTGGGGAATGCACCATTGCCACCTTTTTGTTTTTATCTTTCTTTCTTATTTGGGAGATTACTGTAGTAACCTAAATTTGACAGGCTTACAAACACCACCCCTTCATGAGACAAATGAGCTTGAAGAGCTCTCAGGAGTTTTAGAGCATATTTTATATACTGTCTGTCTAAAACTATCCTGCCCAAGGAGAAAATACTTCATTGATGACTGTTATCTGGAAGCAATTCTACATTCAAGAGAAAAACAGTTTAATAACTCAAAAGTTCATTGTGAAAGTACCTTGGGAAAAGCTACATTTTGCTTTTCAGCTATTATACCTGAGAATATCTACTGTAATAAAGCCTAAATGGAAGAGCTTCGTATCTTCTATTACATGCTGAAAGACTACTAAAATTTTAACTAGCTGGAATCCAAAACATGTGACCCTAAATTGAGAAGCCGTTAAATTAAACATGTAGGAACACACTCAAGCCTTAATTTCAAATTCTTTTGTGGTCATTCTATATTTGGATCCTAAATGTCTCAAGAATTACCTCGGGTAACCTATGAAAAAGGCTGCAGGGGAAGAAAAGAAGTCAGTGGCTTTAGGAGGGAGAATAAAAATAAATCCTGTTTTGAAACCAAATATTCCTGTAAGCTTTGTTATTGTCAATACCTAATTATTTATGTATTCACATGTCAGTGCTTAAGTCTTAAATGGATATCCACAGTAAACAGTCAGCTCACAGAAAAAATGTTTGGAAAAATACTGATCAAAACTTTTGCTGTCACATTTGGTTCTCATACACCTAAGTCATGCACTTCCCCCTTTTGAGGGTTGAAGGTACACAAAACATCTCCTTACTACTGTTGAACTGCTGAACTTACTACTGTTGTAATATTCTAGCCAACATCAGCCAAAGTTGCTCAATATTTCTTTGAGGGCTTGGTTTTCCATTATTAGCCTATTCAGTTAATTAGTTGATCCAGATACATGAACCCACACATGTAGGAGAAATCAAATCCTGATAGTGTGATAGGAGGGGTAACTGAAGACACACTTTTCCTAATAGAATGTGCATGCTCTATGAGCAAGAACAAGACAACTGCATAACAGCCTCCAGTCATGAGCTTACCAGCTTCTGAAACTTCCCATTCACTTCTCCCATCTGATAGAACTTTTTTTTTTAAAGTATGCTATGTTGCAAGATGCTACTTTTTAAAATTTAAAAACAATAATTTGTACATACATCTCCTGAAATAATGGAAATTAAACTGTTATGACAGCATGTAACAAGATTTTGGAAAACAATTTCTTCTGAAGATTTTTCTTACACATAATTTCTGGCAATTTATTCAGTCCTGTCCCACATGACTTTCTGCACTATCAGCACTATAGTGGACTCCTATCCAAACAGTCAACATGGATAATCACCACAACAATGATTCATTTTCTACATTCAAATATCAGCAGCCCAATATTTGTATATTATTTGTAATATTTTCAACATTTTACAGTGTTTACCCATTGAACCCAAGAAATCTTTTCAGTGCCACCCATTTCAGTTGGGATTAGGACAATATTCAATGTTTCTACCCTCCTTGGAAAAAAAAAAAAGTTGCAAAAAAACCCAACATTAACAAGTCTGGTTAACTTTAAAAGTTAGTTTAGCAGTTGTGAAGCTACGTTCAAAAATGAACTTACAGCAACACAGAAATCAGTGGGTGAAAGGGAGTTTTATGTTTTGTTGAGTATGAATTACAGAATAAAAGTATTGGGAATCTCTTGGCAAGAGTATAGGGATGCTGCCTGGTCATGCAGGGAAGAGGTCAGAAAGCCAGGGTGTGGCTGGAGCTGAACTTGTCAAGGGATGCAAGGAATAACAAGAAGAGCTTCTACAGGTACATCAACCAGCAAAGAAAGCACATCCACTTTGAGGAGTGGGAATAGAGAGCTGGTGTCAGCAGACAAGGAGAAAGAGGAGTTTCTCAGCAACCTTTTTCCCCCCTCTCAGTTTTCACTGGCAATCTCACACCTCCCAAGCTGAAGGATCACAAGATGAAGAGCAGGGGGACAAAGTCACTCCCACTGTACATGAAGACAGTGTTCATGAGCACCTGAGAAATCTGAACACGAACAAGGCTATGGGACCTAATGAGATGCACGCCACAGTCCTGAGGAAATTGGCTGAGGAAATGTAGTTGCCAAGCCACCCTCCATGATATTTGAAAAGTCCTGGCAGTCAGATAAAGTCCCTGGTGACTGGAAGAAGGGGAACACTGCACCCAAGAAAGGGTACAAAGTATGATCCTGGGAACTATCAATCTGTCAGCCTCACCTGAATTCTCCACTAGACTTAGAACTGAATTCTCCCATAAATGTAACTCAGAATCATAGAATTGTCAGGGCTGGGAGGGACCTCAAGGATCATCTAGTTTCAACCCCCCTGCCATGGGCAAGGACACTTGGCACCACATCAGGCTGCTCAGGGCCCCAACCAGGCCAGCCTTATAGACCTCCATAGTTGGGGCTTCTACCACCTCCCTGGGCAATCTGTTCCAGTTTCTCACCACCCTCATGGTGAAGAACTTTTTCCTAACATACAATGTGAATGTACCCGCTTATAGTTTTGCTCCACTTCTAGGCTGTCCCGCTTCAGATACTGGAAGGCCACAATAAGGTCTCCTCAGAGCCTCCTCCAGACTGAACAGCTCCAGCTCTCTCAGTCTGTCTTCATAGGAGATGAGCATATGTCATCTATATGACAATGGTCAAAACCAAGGAACAAAAAAATGAATCCACTTTTTTTCATTTGCATCCTGATAAAACTGTTTCTCTTTTCACTACGGCATGCAACTTTGCCCATTCAACTGTTCTTATTTTAAGCTAAGTAGATGTTCATTAGTTGAATAGTATGGGAAAAAAGATGAGTTCAATGGCACTTCAAGTTTCAGTGTGAAACGATGCTCACTGGTACTAAAAAACAAGCAGGAAGAAAAAAAAAAGAATCATCTGAAAGGCAGCATTTTGGTCAGCATAGAGTTTCTTTTCCATAATGACTATCACAGAAATAGTCATTATTGCCTGTTTGACCTCTTTTGAGCCAGTTTGGTGGCACAGCATAGTGTCACTCCTGGCATCTCTTACCTGGAACGATTTTTGAGATTTTGTTTGTTACACATCTAAGATGGTGTTTGTTGGCAACTCCTCGTCAGTCCCAGTTTATTTCTGAAAATGCTTCTCCCATTTTAGTAATACTGGCCAATCTTGCTCTGCATAGCTAATAAAAAGAGATACGCAAAGTAATAAACAGTTTCGATTTCAGAAAGAGAGAGCAGTAGTACATACACTTTTGGTAGCAGTTTAAAAGTAAGCTATCATTTGCCAACTGAAGGATGAAATCCTTAATTAGACATCAAGATACAAGACTGCATTTCAAAAATGTAATTCTTCTTCAGATAGATGTAAACCCTTTAAATTTAATAGCTTTACATGTAAGCAACAGAATAGAGATTGTGTCACTGTGTACGCTGATGACAATCTATTTTTCTTTTGCCAAACAGAAGTATACACAATTTCAAAGCTGCAGTAGGTACTGCAGCTTTCAGGGCAAAAGCAACTCTGAGTTTTTACTGACAGTCTTGATAAAATTTCAAAGACTTCCTATTTCTGAAGTGCCTAGGAAACATATGCTTGGTTTATCACAATATCAGTGAACTGGTTCACTGACATCTGCATCTGAGCAACACTAGACATTCATGAGAAGTGCCAACTACAAATCTTGTTTTCCTGATAATGGGCAGCATTTGCACTTTTGGATGGCCACATGAAATTAACTTAAAAAAAAAAAACAAACAAAAAACCAAACAAACAAAAAAAAAACCCAGCATATTTGAAGATCCAAGAACAGTTACTTTATGGATGACTATATATAAACTGAATGTCTATAAGCAGTTCTTCCAAACGATGGATTAGAATGAAGAGAATTTATTTGATTCCTAAAAAAATGAACTAAGCTTTCAACCATTCAGTTCAGACAGCACCAATGAGTGATCTCCCCATAAAAAAAAACAAGAATATAAAGAGACCATTATTTATTTGTCCAGTGCAGAAATATTTCTTTGGGGAATTCCCTTTGTAATTGCCACCTTTTTATCATCATATGGACCTATTTCTAACAGTAAAAGCAGTATAGTTTTCAGTTATATATATACAGAAATTGGAAAAAATGATAAAACAGGATTATTACAGGAATGTGATGATTTTGAATTGCAAAGAATCAGAGCTGAATTATGATTCCAGAGAAACTGCACAATGCTTCTTATTCAGTGCTTTTCACTCTAATGCAACACTAGTTCTAGTTAATACTACCATATATATTTTAGAAAAGAGATAAACTTGCAAATAATTAGCTACTCTTATTCAGAATGAATCTTGAACTCATTAGGCTAATATCAAGAAGACTAAGACCTTTAATGAGTAGGACATAGTTTACCACAATCCCATGGCCACTTGAAGCTAGTGAAGTGTTCGAAAAACATGTAGACATGGCACTTGGGGAAATGGTTTAACAGCCATGGACAGCTGGACGTGATGGTTGGACTCAACGATCTTAGAAGTCTCTTCCAACTTAAACAATTCTATGATTCTACGAAATGTGAGGGTGGTTTTGCCCTCATAGGCTTTTAAGTATCCATCAGAGCAGTAGCCTCAAAACTGATATTAATGAACACTTTTACTGGACCTTACATGTTGGACAAAGGACTGAATTGACACAGCTGAAGTAAGCGGGCCCATAGCCATGACAATGACTGATGAATAAATCAAAAGACATCAACTGCAAAACTCCGCACTTATGCAACCACGACAGAAAAATAAGTGCTGAATTGTACCTTTAACTTCCAGTTTTAATATCACAGAAACACAGGATCCTGTGAAGATTAAAACTATTTTGGTTTGGGTTTTTTTTGTTTTGGTTTGGGTTTTTTGTTTGTTTAGCTTTTTATTACTACAGCTACATCAAGATCAAACCCTTCTATTATGAAGGCAGACCCATAATACCTATGCAAAGTTTTTTAATTAGATATATCTTACACATGCATATTCCAATCTCTAAATTTTCCATATTTTGTGTAGAAGTTGAGGCACTCCTCATTTGCTAATTAATAAAAAAATGCTAAGATACGCTTTGGGAATCTACAAGATAGTTTTGTACCTCATTCAATAATCTTCTTCCAAGAAAACTTCAAGAATACAGATATCTGCAGTAAGTGTTGAATTCTCCATCCTCTGCAACTAAAAAGTCTACCTTTTCCATAAACACTGTGTCTCTGATCTACCACTAACACTGACTCTATTAGAGCAGACACACACCAAGACTGGCTTCTTTTCAGATGACAAACCCATAATCTAAGGCTCATTCTGTGTAACAGACCAAGTTATGGAAGTCAATGATGGCAAGGAGAAATGAACACTAACATAGAATCATAGAATAGTTTAGGTTGGAAGGGACTTCAGAGATCATCTAGTTCCAAGCCCCCACCATAGGCAGGGACAATTCCCACTAGAACAGGTCACTCAAGGCCTCATGCAACCTGGTCTTGAACACCTCCATGGGGGGAGCATCCACAACACAGTTTCAGTTGAAAGAGACCTCTAAGATCGACTACAACCTGGATCCAACATGGCCTCTTGTTCTTCCTAAACTTCCAGAAATTTACTAATTGCAAAAGCCAGTTCCTAAGAAAAATGTATTTACTTTGGTCAAGTTCAGAAAACATCATTTGCTGACATTCAAATACTGACTTCTGCAATTTGTAGGCAATCAGCTGGGAGAAAGCTGGATGTGTATCAGACTTCATAGTGAGCTGACCTGGTAGCCAGGGCACAAGAAGCAGGGAAAAAAAAAAAAAAAAAAAGAGTTCTCTATCTGTAGGTTGCTGTAATTAGTAAAGAGCACTCTGTGAAATCTCCTAGGACACAAAATTAGAACTGGTTCATACTCAAACAAAATAAGTAGAATATTGTGTGGACAATGTGATGACTACATTTGGTTTTCAGTTGCTTGCAGGTTTTTCAGGGTGGAAAGTAAGCAGTCTGCAGATAGGAAAACTATTGGAGCTGGCTCAGCAGGGTTAATTCTGGCATGATGCTGCATTACTAGTCAGCTGCAGTGCCTCAGCACCACACTCCAGGGACCACAGTAATTGTGCATGGAGCTGGCAAGGAGTCAGGAGCTTTGCTAGCTGGTGATCAGCATTAAAAATTCTAAATGAAGCTCAGCTCTACACAGACAAATGTAGATGATTCTACATGATCCTCATCAGCACCCTGGGTGTTTTCTCCCATGTGGAGTATGCTATTTCTCCAATAACAAAGATAGTGGAGAGTGACTACTAGCAGAAGAGTGATTTTGTCCAAAGTCAGAACGATAAGGGTTAGAAGAGACCTCTTTGGATCATCTAATCATACAATGTTAACAGACCAAGCAGGAAGTGAGGAAGTAAAACACTGGCAGGGAGAAGGATTTTTTTTCCTATATCTATTAATTATTTGTAGTCAGAACCATTTTTTATGAATTGACCAATAATATGACATGGCTTCTATTGATCAGTATTGTAGATTACTGATCCAATTCACAATCAGTTGAAACCAATGGAAAGAGTCTTAAATGACTTACTTAAATATGTCTTCAAAACAGACTTAGTTATTTCTTCATTCATCTCATCTTGAGTCATAGCAAATGTTTTATGTTCACACAGAATCAGGCAGAGAACTCACCCTATATCAATGTACAGCAAAAGCAGAAAAGACAAAAAGGTAGCTAGGAAAAGCTGTGCTTGACACAACTCTAAAACCCAGCAAAGTAAATGATTCAGTCTTACAGAGCCAAGCCTCAGAGATACATTGCTGAGATCAAGTCATCCCACAGTATCTGGGCAATCTGGGCACAAAAGATTGTTCGTAAGAAATAAGCTCCTCTAAGAATGTGAGCAGTACCACTCCCCACTGTGAAAAAATGAAACCACAGTTGGCTGACCATTTTCGTGTTTTTATGCATAGACCTGAATGATGGGAGTCTAATAGAACTGTTAAGTTAGAATCACAGAATTGGTTTGGTTGGAAAAGACCTAAGACTCAACATAACACCACCGTGGCTGTTACCCCATGTCCTAGAGCATGTGGTTCTTGTATGTTCTGATGTCTTGTACCTTCATGTCTAAAATGAGCTCTTACTGTTCCTTTTCTTGTGAAATCCTATGGTAGGTGTTTAACCATCTGCTTCTGTATGAACAATGATGTTTTAGCAGAAAGCAAAATTTAGGAATCCATAAAGGGGACACTAAGAATCCACTTGAACGACGGTACATAACACATCATAGGAACAGAAAAATTCATCATTCATACCCGTAAGAGTGAAAAAGATGTCTGGAACACTATGCAGCATCCTTAAGGCATTGATTTGAAGCTTCAATACAGGCAGGTTGTGGGAAAAAAAAAAAAGCCAAATTCTCTGATAATACATTTTGTGAATTCACCTGAGAAATAAAAAATTTAATCCAACTATCATTTTACTTATACCCAAAGAACAGTCAGTACTGAAATGAAAAATCTCACAATGCCACTGGAACACAATTAAAGCAAGAAAGAAGCTACCAGGTTTGGGTTTTTTTTTTTTTTAAATTTTTTTTTTTAATTTTTTTTTTTTTTAATTTTTTTTTTTTTAAATTCAGATACTGAAAAAGAAAACAAAAAAGATTTTTACAAGTTAACTTCATTTATGCAGTCTGGAGTTAAAACATATTTTAAAAATTGCACTTCTGCAACTACAGTGAAAAACCCCAACATCTTAGGCACTGAACAGATGCCTAAGCATTGCATGAACTGGGAATTGAACAGATGCTATTCATATAAAGGTAGAACAAAGCCAGGAAAACATTCACAGAAATTACTTCAAATAGACTGCCTTCTAATGGTTGCTTCTTATATCCATTTAGTCATCCTGCTAGTACCCCCAAAATGATGCAAAACACTGCCAAGGTGAAAGACAAGGGCAGCTTGGTAGTTCAGAAGCAGTAATGCTGCAGATGTGGAACACAGACCAAGGTCAACCTAGTCCCTCCTTTCCAAAGTGGCAAATAAAGAGGTATGCACTTCCCTTGCTAAGGGTGTGTTTTGTACATCAAACCGAAGCCTCTAGAGCTGCCAAATTCCAGAACACCATCACAAGTGCTCTGTGATTAAGCCTGAATGGATTGGTTCCTTTATTCTGTTATGAATATCCAAAGCAAGTACTTTAGCTTACCTGTTACACAGGTTTAATATTCAACTCATAAATTTTAACTTTTCTACATTTTTCCTCATGCTGTCTGTATTTCATGTCTTCAGTAAAGAAGTGCACACAGCATCACACCCTATACTCCTCTTCATCTCACTTCTTAAGTTTATTACTGACTTATTTCACTTACCCCACAACTCAGTGACTATAACCAAATTAGTTTCTGCACTGAAATACCCCTACACCACCTTTTGTTTCCTCTGTGTTTGACACTACTTGCTTTAGAAAGAAAGTAAACTTTTGTAGAACAAGGTGACTCAGGCTCCATCAGTACCTTTCCTGTGTGACATTACTTGTTAAAATGCTGGGAAGACAGGAAGGGAAAAAAAAAAAAAAGAGAGAGAGAGAGAGTGGAAAGAATAGTAAAGGTCAATAACTAAAAAACAGGTGGATTATTAAGGCAGGTTGAGATTCATAGAGGTCTTCTCCAATCCTAACATTACTAAGACCATTAAGTGCAACCTTCTACCCAACACCTTTATGACCACTAGACCATGTCACAAACTGCCACATCTGCTAGTATTTTTTTAACACCTCCAATGACAGTGACTCCACCCTGAAAAAACAATTAGGTACCATGAGAAAGAAAGATTCTTTGAATAGTGTGTGGAAAAATGGAAGCTAAGTATTTTTTAATACAAAGCAAACCACAGATTCTCATGTAAGAAATACACAAAACCTGTATCATCTCAGGTCTGCCAAAAAGACAATTTGTTGTTTATCCCACTTCCAACTGGCAGCATTTTTAGATCTTCAGAATTGGTTTCACTGATGTCTACTTCCATAAACAAACAGGCAAGTTCCTACAGGACAAAAGAGGAGATGACATTGCATTCTTGCTTGCTTTTATGCATCCATATATTGGTTTTCCAAAATCAACATAAATTCCCTTGAAAAATACAAGAGAACCTAATCTGGGTTAATTTAAAAGACAAAGAAACCATGCAGATCGACAGCTGATACTATGCAGTTTTTCAATGATTTCCAATATTGGATCAGCTAATGGCATGGGTAACATCTAAATCAATACACCAATACTCGTTGATTTTCCCCACCAGACACCAAAGTACCACACTTGTAACAGCTGGAAAGAACTTCCAATTGAACACAGGGGTTATCAGAGAATGACAGTTCACTGAATAAAGGAGAGTTTTCTGCTGGCACCTCTGATGGGAGGAGACCAAATCATAGGTATGTTTCTGATGGACGTTTTCTGGTACATCTACACTCCTTGCTGCAGCATTAGTGTTCTGCTCAAAGATCTGGGGACACAGTATCTCTTGAAGTCACACAAGAGAATTGCAAACCCACAAGACTGCCAGCATAACAAAGCTTTCATGAAGCTTCTCGGCTTCACAGAACTGCCCTGCTTCGTGCCAAAGAGTTTGGAAGAGCTGCTACCAACCAGCAGCTATCAGGGAGCAATAGCTGCTTAAAGTCAATGCCCCACATTCAAGTGAGGTCTACTTTCACATCCTAGGTAAGTAGGCTAGAAAAATCTAGGAATAGACCTGGGGGTAAGTGTGTCTTGAAAAACGCCATCCTCAGAACCAGAAATCCCAAGCTGGAAGCTCTTGCAGCACTGAAAAGCACATAGATCATGCAGAAATAAACTAAGATTTCATAGAATGGTTTGGTTAGGAAGAGACCTTAAATATCATCTAGCTCCAAACCCCCTGCCATAGGTAGTGACACCTTCCACTAGACTAGCTTTCGTGTAGGCGCCCTTCAGGTACTGGAAGGCTGCTCTTTCTCTTTTGTAGGCTGAACATCCCCAACTGTCACAGCCTGTCCTCACAGAGAGGGCTCTCCAGCCCTCTGATCATCCTCATGGCCCTCTTCTGGGCTTACTACAGCAGCTCCATGTAACACTCGATTTTGCTTCATGTCACTTACACAAGAAGGTTTGCTGGCACAGCTGTCATTCTAAAGTATCCCTCAACTGATTATCTCTCACATGAACATAAAAGATCACTCACTAATGTGTTATGTTAATAGAAAATCCTTCATATTCCCAAACCAAACATACTGAGGTTTTGGCCCATACCCCAGTTTGCTACATGCCACTACTAGCAGGAGCTAATAACCAGAGAGCATACCTGTAACTGGTAAAGCTATCATGGTATACTTAACAGGCCTGTGTGAAAAGGCAGAATCACTGTAACCATTAATCCATCCTTTCTTACTCACCTGTATAAAGAATTAAAATCTGGTGCGAAGTGATCCACCTCAAGGTTGCACCTAGTTTTGGGGCCCTCAGTACAAGAGGGACATTGAGGTGCTGGCATGTCCAGAAAAGGGCAACAAAGCTGGAGAAGGGTCCAGAAAACAGGTCTTTCAAGGAGCAGTTGAGGGACCTGAAGTTGTTTAGTCTGGAGAGGAGGCTGAAACAAGATTGGAGTGAGGTGGAGATTGGTCTCTTCTCCCTAGTATCAAGTGATAGTATGAGAGGAAATAAACCGAACTCATGAAAGAGGAGGTTTCAATTAGACATTAGGAAAGAATTCTTTCCTGCAAGAGGCATCGGAACAGGCTGCCCAGGGACAAGCCGGAGTCACCATCCCTGAAGGTGTTCAAGAAATATGTGGACAGGGCACTTTGGGACATGGTTTAAGGGCCATGGTGGTCTTAGACTGAAGTTTGGACTTGATGTTCTTAAAGGCCTCTTCCAACCAGAGCAATTCTACAGTTCTATGGTGTTACAAGGGAAGCTGTTTAATCAGGAAGAAGGGCATTTTGGAAGTAAGTGGCACAGCTGACCTTGCTTTTGCATGCATTCTTCTGACAAACTCTCTGCTACATTTCAGGAGCACCAAGAAACTCAAGGTCAAATGATTACAGAAATAAATAGTTCTAAACTCACATTTGTCACTTTTAAAGACAAAGAAATTGCTATAAACTTACTTAACCTTTAGGAGATGTCTTATGGGAGCCTCAATCAGCCTCTTAAAGAAAATGTGCCATATTTTTACCATGCTCTGTACAAGCCAGATCCCATTGCACCTTCAAAAAGATGATCAAGAACTCATATACCACCAATGCATTACCTTTCCACTACTTTTAAGAGGCAACAGTCAGCCTTTATAGTTTAATATTACAGTTCTATCACAGTTATGTAAATTAAGTCATTTTGTCCTTCCTTCAATTAAACACGTTAATTTCCCAGGAGACCCAACACCATTTTTCTCAGCTGCCACATATGCCATCATCACACAGCACGTTCGAGCCTTAAAAAGAATTAATCAAGTACCTGATCTTAAGGACCCTGCCTGTGTCAGTAAACCTGAGGTAACTCAACTCACCGAAATTCAGACATACTCTCAGATGAGAAATTTTCCCAGATCCCTGCATGCAAGAACACAAACTTGGCATTCTATAATGACAATAAATGCCAGGAAAAAACTGTTACAACCTGACAGCAGAATTAGGACTCTCAACACAAAAGGCACTTGGCTGATAAATTATTAAACTTCTACATGGTCACATGAAGACAGGATGAGTGAGTTGGGGTTTTTTGGTTTGAAGAAGAAAAGGCTCTGAGGAGGCCTTATAGCATCCTTCCATTACCTGGAGGGGAGAAAACTGGGGAGGGAGTGTTTACAAAAACATGTAGCAATAGGATTAGTGGCAATGGTATCAAACTAGAGCAGGGTAAATTTAGATTGGTCATTAGGAGCAAGTTCTTTACTATGAGGGTGGTGGAACACTGGAACAGGTTGCCCAGGATGACGGTGGAGGCTCAACCACTGGAGACATTCAAGATCAGGCTTGATGGGGTTCTGAGGAACCTGATCTAGTTGTGGATGTCCCTTCTCACTGCAAGGAGGCTGGACTCAGATAACCCTTAAAGATTCCTATCAACCTAATGATCCTTACTTCTTTCTGTTTAATAATGTTCAGTTATATTTGCCTAAAAATTCCATTACAACAGAAGGGCAGGTATGTAGTCAATTAAAAATTATTAACAGACTGCTAGATCCATAATATAACTTAAGTCTTGTAATTCAGTTTACTACTACTGAGATTCATTCACTGATTTGATTTTCATGAAAAGCATTTACCAATTTGCCGAATTTCTTCAGCAGAAGAAACCATACATATAGTAAAAAACTTTTGTTTTAAAGTACAAATAAAATTTACATGATCTTTCACACATTTGATCAAAGCACAAATCATTAGTGGTGAACTAGGAAAAAAAAACAACATAGCCAACCCAAAACCCTCAAACAAACCAACCAAAGAAAAAAAAAAAAAAAACCAAAACCAAAACAACCCCCAAAAAAACCCAACCCAAACAAAAAAAAGTAAACAACACCAAACCAAACAACACCACCACCACCACAACATGTAAGAATTGCCATATAATTCATGGCAATAACTAATATCATTATTGACAAACACCAGTAGTAAATACTTCAAAGGAATGTACCAGGTCTGGAAAACTACAGGAAACTGTCCTTGTATTTTCCTTATCCACATAGTTTATTAGTTGATGCCCAGATAAATGTCTCATTCCTGTTACTTTTTATCAAGCTTCACCCTTGTCACAAGATTATTTTTTATTCTGTCATAGGTTGAGTTTTAGCCTGGTGCTATTCAGACCATCCTGCCTCATGCCAGCTTTGAAATTAAAAGTTCTGGCTGAAGAAAAGTACTGAAGGGTTTGTAACAAGGGAGGCTTCCTGTTCTGGTTGCTGGTTTTGGGTTCAGGGTTATGGTTGTGGGCTCTTCTTCTGAGATGGCACCAGGAGGAGGAGGGATGCAGGACCACCTCTGGCTTGGGCTTCTAGCTCACTTCCTTCTGCCTGTTGCTGCTTTCTGCTGTGCTTTTTCTGCAAAAAGGCTAAGGTAATTGTGCATTTATATTATGATTATCTGGTTTGCTCAGTAAACTATTGTTATCTCACCCTCTTTTGTCTCAGCCTGGAGTTTTTTGTGTATTGTTTTTCCCTCATTTTGTGTTACGATAACAGACAAGTTAACCTGCCGGTTTTGCTTTAAGTTATTACAATTCAGACTTTTCTTGTCCCTTTATAAAAGTGAACAAGATGTTCTTTCAGGTCATTCAAATCCTTCCACATTTACTATCCTACTGCCCTTTTTCCTGCATCTTATCTATTTCTGCCCTCTCTATCTTGTAAGTAAAGTTACCTGAACTTGATTTCAGGGGATTAAGTGAATTTATAGAAAGAAACAGCAATCTAGAGCAGCCTCTGTTCTCTGGTGACATTATCTGCACATCTTTAAATTATTTGCATTTTGAACACTTAAGCTCAGTGAGGAGTCTTCAACACACTAGAAGCTTTCACCTGTTCACCAGCAGAACACATGGCTCTTGCTCACAAATAATCAGTTTATTTAGAACATGCATGTTTAGCTGACATCATTCCTTCTCTTGTGTATTTGTTAGCAAGTTTCAGCTTTAGTAGGTCTACTACAAAGGACCACATAAGGGCAATGAACTGAAAAGCCCTGTTATAAAGAAAAGGAATAATATCTTCTTACACCTATTGTTCCTGAAGATACTGAGAAGCCTTCTCAAACCTACAACACAGTTGCTGTTGTAACTAATACATGAGTACAACAAAGTTCCCAAAATCATTAACATTCAGTGACCTTATCTCTGTATAACAACCCTGCTTTCACAGTCAAATTGAATCCTGCTCTTACCTCATTCAAAAGCACCTTGTTCACAAACACCTCTGCTACAAGTCTTTATAGTAATGATATAATCTGATCTGCCAGAGGCCATTGTGCAGCAAGAAAACGAAGACATCATGGAAACCTGGTGGGATGACTTGCAAAACTGGAGTGCTACAATCAGTGGCTTCCAACTTTACAAAAGGGATAGGTGAGGAAGAACAGGCAGATGGGTGGTTCTCTATTAGGGAGATGTCTCAATGTCTACAGGTTGGCAATGACAGTGTTAAGTCCTTATGGGTATGAATTAAGGGGAAGGCCATCAAGGCTAGTATCTGTTATAAACCACCCAAACAGGATCAAGAAGATGATAAAATATTCTATAAGCAGTTGAGAGTGGTTTCACAACTGCTACCACTCCCAGTTCTCATGGGGGACTTCAACTTTCCAGATGTTTGCTGGAAAAGCAATACAAAAGAGAGAGAACAGTTCCAGAGGTTCCTGAAGTGTATGGAAATGAACTTCATGATGCAGCTAGTGAGGAAGCCAACCAGGGAAGAAGGCACCTGTTTGAATGGAGAGATCTGGCTGCTGCTTAGAGAGAACAGGAGAGGCTCTGGGCTTTGAAAGAGGGAGCAGCCCTCTCATAAGGAGTACAAAGTTTTAATGAAATTAGCCCTGCTCTGGCCAAATATTGCGCTTTCAGTTGACGTGGAGGCATTTGGCTATCACTGCACCACTATCAGACACCTCTTGGTAGGCTGCTAAGATTAGCTCACCTGTTATCAACCCAAACTTAAAATAAAGCCACAACAATGAACTGTCGATATTATATAGGATTTCTCTCTAATGCAGTTGTCAAAACAACAAGTAACATCTCAGCACACACACAAAAAAAGGGATTTAGCACTGCACAGAGTATCTTTATCTTAACCAGCAACCAACAGGAATATTGCTCAACCCTTTCAGCTCAGAAAGGAGACTAAAAAAGAAAAAAATTCACTATGTACACAGGGAGGGAAGAGTGGAGTAACTTGTTCTTGAAAGGGGAAAAAAATACAATAGGGAAATTAATTTAAAATACAAAAAATAAAAACTAAGCAAAGTATGTTTTCCATGGAATTATATTGGGATTAATTAGAACACAAACACTTCACAATCAAAAAGGGTTACCAGGGATAAACAAAGGACTCACAATCCTTAAGGGATACAAGAAAAAAACCAAACATCCTTATAGCCTTTAAAAAAAAAAGTTTACAATTATTTATTATCTTTGAATTAGCAAATATGACTCTTTTCACCTTTCTTCATAGAAGTGTAAACCATCTAAAGGCATCTAAATGACAGAGCAACATAAGAACTAATGCATTTGTACAAAATTAATTTCTTATTTTGATAAAATGAGCAAACCCTCAACTACGGAGATGCTATGTTTTCAGCACCCTTTACAAAAAATCTGTCTGCCCTCTAGTTAATTATTATACTCCTGACATCAATATTTCAGCTGCTGACATGATAGCCACACAAGTGTCATTCATTTATTTATAATTTTTTGCAGTTAATTACTCCATATTTTATTTTTTAAAACCTCAAACAACCAACATGTATGACAATGTATGACTCCTGTATGTTAATAAAAATAACAGCTGATATGAAAACGTTGCCTAACTCTTTTATTAGAAACAATGAAATCCAGTTACCCAGGCACAACCCTCCCCCGGGACACATGACGCCAGAAAGTGTTATATTTTACTAAGGCTTTAAAAGAGCCATTAATTTTTCAGTGGTGGATCTCAGATACTTAAGTCTAGCAGAATCAAACACACAGCGCTCTCTTTCTGTCTTTGGAGTTACAGAAACATAGTAAACTCTTAAGAGCTAAAATTAGCCAGTGAGAAATCTATTTAATCCACTTTCATCTCGCTGATTTTACAGAATCTCATTAGTGTAAAAATTTTCACTTTCTTTGTCACGCTGAATCAGCTGAGACGTTTCAAGTCAAGCACCGAACTCTGTGCATAGCGCTCCTACTTTATGAAGGCTTTCATACTTACCTACACATTAAGTCTTCAGTAAATGTACTATCCCTTTCACATGTTCAACAGCATAATTCAAATACCACACGACCAAGAAACATTAGACAAAAACAAAACCAAAAAACCCTGACTTAATTTACTTGAATTCATCTGCTCCTATGTTAAATCGGCTTAAACCAGAGGACTGATAAAGAAATGGCAACTGATCCATATAGCCTTTTGTGCAGTCCTATCACAGAAGGGAACCCATCGTATACACAGGCAGGAAACAAACCTTTGTCCCTCTGCCTGCTTTTCCTTATCTGAAGAACAGCAGATTAAGTTTTTGTGAATTTCGTCACATGCTAGTAAAGATTTTAATCTGTAACGCTAGAGATCTAAATAAAGAAACAGAATTACAATCTTTGCGTAAGAAACAATTCTATTGAACATTATTACGTTAAACTCCAATATGACCAAGCACATCAGATATTGCTTCTCCATATTTTAAACCATTATCCCTACTCTAAACATTCTGACCTTTCAGAATTCAAAATCAAAGAAGCACCTGCAATGTGGAAACAAGCGCTCCTACCTTAAAAATGACCTTTAGAAACACGATTTAAAGCACTCCTAACATATGAAAATGACCATTTAATGATTAGCATTCTATGCAACACAAGGACCGGCCGGTGGCAGGAGGCTACAGTACTGACACGAAACTGGAACGTACTGGCTGACCTCAGCCCCTTTCTCATCCACCTCTAACCGAGCTCCTAGCACGACTCGTCCGTTTCATGGCCTGGGGTAACCGCTCTCCCTTCGGCTCAGGAACCAGTTCACGGCATGGCTCCATGCATGCCAGTCGCTGGCAGCACCGGCATCCTGGTTTCGCGCCTACCGGCATGAAGCGCCCCTCGGCCGCCTGCCGCGGCCGCGAACGGCACCAGCAGCTTCCACGCGAAGAGCCGGAGGCAGGAAGTGGCCCTGAGGGGTGGACGACGGCCGGGGGAAATGGGGACTGGGTGCAGCTGCGTGCCCCCCGGGGCAGACGAGAAGGCGAACGGGCACCGAAACGTCTCCGTGCAGGGCAAGGCAGAGCGGACAGAGGCTCCAGCAGACAGGATAGAGGTGAGACAGAACGAGGACAGGAGAGAGACAGCCGCAGACCAACCAGGGACACCCAAGGGCAGAGCCGGGCACAAGGACGCAGGCCGTGAGGAAGGCTCTGGGACGGGGGCGCCCCGGGAGGGGCGAGGCGGAAGGCGTGCCGCTTACCTGACAGGAGGTGCCGGTGAACCCCGCGGGACAGGCGCAGATGTAGGCGGCCGGAGGCTGAGGCAGAAGCAGCTGCAGGCGGCGGGATGCGGAGGGGCCCCGGGCAGGCAAAGGCGAGCAGGTGCCGTTGTTTCGGCAGGGCTGGCTGAGGCAGGGGTCCCGACCGGGGGGTGCGGCGGTGGCCGGCCCGGGAAGACAGGCGCGGCGCTGGGCCAAGGCGAGCAGGAGGAGGAGGAGCGGAGCGGCTCGGGGCATGGCGGCGGGGCGTCCGGATGCGGGTACCGCTCCGCTGCGGGTGCTGGCGGGGAAGGAAGAAGAGGATGGAGGAGCGGCAGCCCGGCTGCTCCTGCCCGCGTTCCCCAGGCAACGGGCGGGCGGGGACTGGGCGGGGATGAGCCGGCCACCCCCAGCCCGGCAGAGGGCAGCCGCCCGCTCGCCGTGCGGCCCGGCCCGGCACCGCCCCTGCCACCGGCACCGTCTCCGGGGCTGCCAGGCCGGGACGGGGACGTGGGACTGGAAGGCATGAGTGGGGACTGGCGGACCTCGAGTGCTGCGGGATGGGGACAACCAGACTAGGAGCGCGGCGGGTTAGGGATAGCCAGGCCGGGAGCCCGGCGGGATGGCTGCAGCCAGGCCGGGAGTGCAGCAGGATGGGCAGAGCGAGACTAGGAGTGCAGCAGGACAGACATAAAAGTTAATTCTGTTGTTTCTCACACCAAAGCAAGAGTCATATGTTGATCGAGGTTATCTACAACTGATTTCAAAACCAATTTATATTTTTCTAGGCTTTCGAAGATTGGAATTGCTTGGATTAGAACTAAAATATCTGGTCTGTAGATAGGTTAATGGACAGCAAGAAGATAATCCATATTCTCTGGCCTTAGGCTCATTTGCTTCTGCAGAAGAGAACAATTTAAATCTCTGACTTTTCAGATCTTTATCATAGGATTCAGCAGGATTACTGACAGCAACATGATAACAGCTTTTAGAATCCTTCACAGATCACCTATGGCCCAAACCTAAATCATGAGCAAAAATAACTGGTAATGCTAATTGAAAGGAAAATTCATCGTGGTTTCCAGCAGCCTGAACATGATTCTGGGTCCTTGGATGCCGGCTGCAGTCTATCACCTCCTCCAGTACCTCACCAGCACCCTTTTCCCTCCCCTCACTTGCAGTGGCTGCCAGGTGCCATGCAGGCTACTTCTGCTATCTCTGCTTTGACTTCTCTTAAGGTTACTTTTCTGCCACTGTTTATCTGTCAGAGTCTTTCACATGATGATACTGTTGGGAGCATAAAATAATGGAAAAAATACCAAGCCCAACCTGGAGTACTGCATCCAGTTCTGGTGCCCCCAACGCAAGAAGGACATCAAACTGTTGTATCAGGTCCAGAGAAAGAGAAGGCCAAACAGATGATGAGCATCATCTGCTAACAGGGATGGGCTCAGTGAGTCGGGGCTGTTCAGTCTGTAGAAGGCTCTGGGAAAACCTTATAGCAGCCTTACAGTAACTGAATGGGGCCCTAAAAAGCTGGGAAGGGATTTTTTAACAAGGGCTTGCAGTGATAGGATGAGAGGGAATGGCTTTCAGCTGTAAGAGGGGAGATTTAGATTTAGTATTAGAAAGAAATTCTTGACAGTGAGGATGGTGAGACACTGGAACAGGGTGCCCAGGAAGGTTGTGGATGCTATTTTTTAAAGATGTTTTCTCAAACGATTTTACAATGGTAAGAAACATTGTAATTAATTCAGTGTGGCAGGTACAAATGCCCACCCACACACATAGGTAAAGTCCTGACAGACCCCATACAGAGCGGTGAGGCTTGCTAGGTGCTGATGAAGATCAGCTTGATGCCCTAGACATCAGGGTCTAGAAGTCCTTTTGTTGCTTGGAGAACTCCTATTAATTAAGAAATTGACCACGGCACATCAACTCGCAGAGTATAAATGAAGTCCTGCTATGGAGAGAGGCAGTTCTCTCCATGCAGAAGCAACATGGCCATCAGATCTTCTCCCCTTAGAATGTGACCTCGTCTAAGGAGTCCACACTTTCCCTTGGTGAGTGTATATCCGGAGTCAAGTTATAACTGTTCGTTCATTCTATTTTGGTCACAAAATCTGTTGCCTTGTTCTATTAAAAAAAAAATAATTTGGTTTGACATGATTTGTTCTTCTTAGTCCATAGAAGCTGATACTTGTCTCCTTGTTATCTTTCAAGCACTTTGAAATTATTTGCATATATAGCTTGGAGATGGTCAAGAAATGTGTGGATGTAGCATTTCAAGACATGGTTTAAAGGTCACAGTGATCTTAGGCTGATGGTTGGACTCAGTGATGGTTGGTATCTTCCAACAAAAACAATTCTATGATTCCATGTTGCAGTGGCATTTGATGTTAAAGCAGCTAGCTGAGCTGTCATTCTCCTTGTACTTCTCAAAAATTGTTTGTCATGTGCTGATTTTAGCTGGGGTGGAGTTAATTTTCTTCATAGTAGCTGGTCAATCAACACAAGCAACAGAGCAGGACACAATGTGGTGTTCTGAGTCAGATTGGACATAACTATATAATGAGCTTCCTCAGCATTATACAGGACAGAGAATAAAATTTTGCATTATAATTGCAAATTTTATAAGGAAATATTTAACAGAAAATATTATCATTACTTAATTAGTAAGTTTCTAAAATGATGTATCTTTTTATGTATTTAAATGTTGCAATATGTGTAGAATGGTAGTGGCTGGAGGGGACCTCCAGAGGTCGAGTCTAGCCCCCTGTCAAAGCAGGATCATCTAAGGGAGGTTGCACAGGAATGCAACCAGATGGGTCTTTAAAGTCTCCAAAGAAGTAGACTCCACAGCCTCTCTGAGCAGCTTGCTACAGGGCTCCATTATCCTTACTATAAATAAATCTTTCCTCATGTCAAGGTGGACCTTCCTAGGTAGAATTTGAATTATCAGCCTAATAGTTTATTAGTGTGGCTTAGATTAGATAAGCTCCATTACAACTTAACTATTTTGATGGAGAAGTACTCTTGTGGCTTGATGGAGATTTTGCAAAGCTGTTTTGGGTTTCGTTTTTTTTAATCTTTTCTGATTAGATATTTAGTGAGGAACAAAAATGTTAGATGCTTTAAATGTCTCCCTTAACAATGATCTTTTCTCTGAAGACTGATTCTTTTAAAACCACTAACTACTAGTTGCCTGTTCTTTTTACTAGTATAGGAGTTAATTTAGATGAGACAGTTACTGTGTTAAGCCTTTTCTGATGCATCTCTGGAATTCCTACTATGGCACAGCCCTCTGATTACTATCCACTGTTGGTCTTTCAGGGGGAAAGAGGTGAGGTAAACATGAGAAGGCCAAGACGAATGAAGAGGGACTACAGGGACCCGGAGTAGCTGTCAGAGGGATCAGCAGCAGTGTTCTCTATGTCCCACCAAGTTGCAGGGAGCAATGAGGGAAGCATCACAGACACAGCAGATCAATGCCTGGCTCCAAGACTGGTGTAGCAGGCAGGACTTTGGGATCTTTATGCATTGCCAGTTCTGCTGACAAGTTAGGGTACATATGTCTCAAATGGGGAGAAGGCTCCTGGGACAAGAATTACCAAGTTCATAGAAAGGACTTTAAACTGGATTGGAAAAGGGAAGGGGATAGAATCAGGGATCCATTCAGTGTAAGAGATTTAAGAGTTAATAACTGGTTAGTACCCACTGGAGTGGACAGGTAGGAATTAGGTCTCCCTGAAAAAAGGTGTCAGGATCAATAGCCCAGCTGAAGTGCATGTGCACCAATGCACATAGTGTGGGCAACAAACAGGAGGAACTGGAAGCCATCATGCAAATGCTTTGAGCTGGAAGAGGCTAGATTTAAACTAGGCATTAGGAAGAATTTTTTTAGAGTGAGGGTGGTGAGACACTGGATGCCCCCTCCCTGGAGGTGTTCAAGGCCAGGTTGGAACTAAATGATCCTTAAAGTCTCTTCCAACCCAAACCATTCTATGATTCTATGATAATGGTTAGCAGAGTGCAGAATTTATATTTCCCTCATCTCTCCCATGGCTTATACATGCATTAAAGCATCTCAGGAGTTTCATTTCCAATTACCAAAAGGATTGAGGATTTAATTTAATTTGAGAAATTTCAGAAGGATCCCACTCATGCAACTGGAGCCAGATTGCTGAAACTGCCCATCATGTTTCCAATCCCATATCCAAGAGATGCCAGCAATAAAGCTAAATCCTTTTCAAAATTGTTGCTGCAATCACTGAAACTATCACTGTTGTTTAATGCTGTGTTCTGTAAGGCTTAAAAATTACATTTACTCAAAATATTTTTATATATATAAAATTTTCTTTTCCAAGCACATAATTTCTATTCCAGAAACCTCAGTAAATTAAGCATGCCCAGATACAAAGTGAAGGTATAAAGATTAAATACTGCCTCTTCTTTGAGTGGCTCCAAATTTACAAGTTGGTAACAGCCAAATTCTAGACCAACACCATTACATAAGTATGTTTTGTGAAATAACAGGACCTGTAAAACAAATGGCAAATGCTATCCACATACCATTGCATATGCTTCAGAGCAATCCCCAGGGTTGATAGAGGTTGGGGGATGAAGGGAAGAAACATGGCCAGGAGGTCAGAAGAGGTGATTCTGACACTGCTCTGGTGAGATGTCACCTGGAGTACTGTGTCCAGCTCTGGAGTCCACAGCACAAGACATGAACCTCCTCGAGCAGGTGCAGAGAAAGGCCACAAAGATGATCAGAGAGCTGAGCCCTGCTCCAATGAAGACAGGCTGAAAGGATGGCAGATGTTTAAACCAGAGAGGAGAAGACTGCAGGGAGATCTTATAAGCATCATTTAAGAATCTGAAGGGGATCTACAAGAAGGCTGGGGAAGGGCTGTTTAGAAGGCCTTGTAGCAATAACATGAGGGGCAATAGATTTAAACTGGAGCAGAGCAGAATTAGATTAGACATAAGGAAAACGGAAATAAGGAAAAAAAGCCTGATCTAGTTGGAGGTGGTCTTGCTTACTACAGGGGGGTTGGCCAAGATAACCTAGAATCATAGAATGGTTTGAGCTGGAAGGGACCTTAAAGATCATGTAGTTCCAACACTCTGCCATGGGCAGGGACACCTTCCACTAGACCAGGCTGCTTAAAGCTCTCTCCAACCTAGCCTTGAACACTTTAAGGGAAGGAACATCCACAACCTCCCTGAGCAGCCTGTTCCAGTGTCTCCCCACCCTCACTGTAAAAAATCTCATTCTAATATCAAATCTAAATCTACCCTCCTCCAGCTTAAAGCCGCTGCGCCCCTCATTGTACCACTAGAAATAGTCCTGCCCCATCTTTTTTGTAGGTTCCCTTGAGGTGTTGGAAGGCTGCTCCCTGGAGTGTTTTCTCCAGGATGAACAGCCCCAACTCTTTCAGCTTGTCCTCACTGACAAATTGAGGTGCTCTTTCAACCAAAGTCATTCATGTAATTAAAGTCAGCTAAGAACCAATTCAATACAGATCAATATTGCTAATTTAGGTAATAAAATAGTTACCTTTTGGATTGGTTAAAGTTACTTCTCTCATCTAAGGACCAAAGTCTGGTTTTCATAGTTCCCAAGATACGAGTGCACAGAACTCCAGTGTTGTGCCTAGGCCTGTTCCAGCATCCAGGGCAGGGATGGTGGGACAAGAGGAGGGACAATGAGACAAACAAATCAATGAGTCCATTGGGTCAGTCTGCTGACCCAAATTTCTGCTTAGTCTGAGAAATGTTGTACGTTATTGGCTACGAAGATGATTGCATTGTACAAAGCATTCAGAGAACCTAACTATGCCAACATTTACAATACATCTAAGACAGCTTGGAAAGACCACATATCAGAGGGAGTAAGAGTGGAATAGAAATATTAACTACGTTTCAAAAACCACACAAAAGCAACAAAAAGAAACAAAATCAAAACCAACCAACCCAAACCACCACCACCACCCACCAAAACACTGAAACACACAAAACCACAACAGCACTGGGATTCTTGGATGTTGGAAGATATATTCTAGTTCAATTAGATTCTCATGTCTCCTGTCTTTACTCCCCAGAAGTATTCCTGACCATATCACAGATCTAGACTAGCCAGCAGATTGTAGTTGAAGATAAAATCCCTCCAGACTCAAGGCAGATAACCAAGACTGCTTCAATGTAAACAAGTTACCATTTAGTTTTATGACAATGTGATGGGATGTTTGTTCAGGTAACACTTAAAGGTCTAAATTCTATTACTGGAATTCTTCTGTACAGGCTGAATGAGTGCGCTAGCAAGAGCCTTATGAAGTTCAATGGGGTAAGTGTAGAGTTTTGCACCTCGGAACCCAGGAATGCAGTTCAGACTAAGATCCACCCCACTGGAGAGCAACCCTGTGGAACGGGACCTGGGGGTTGTGGTGCACAATAAGCTTAACATGAGTGGACAGTATGCTGCAGCAGCAAAGCCAACAGGATGCTGGGATGCATCACAAGCAGAGATAAAAAAGTAATTATCCCATGCTACTCAGCACTGGTCAGACCACATCTGGAGCACTGCATGTAGTTTTGGTCCCAGTTATAGAAAACCAGATGAGGACAGACTGCAAAGTGTCCAGAGAAGGGCTGCAAGATTGATCAGAGGACTGGAAGAGTCCACATAAAGACAGGCTGAGAGAACTGGGTTTGTTTAGCCTTAAGGGAGACCATATCACCATGCACCAGCACACAATGTTTGGCTACCAAGAGAATGAAGACTCCGTTTTTACAAGGAGTCCCATAAAAATTAGATGGGGTGATGGGGACAAGTTACTACTGGGGAGATTCCCATTGAAGAAAATGTTTCACTGTAAGAATAGTTAGACACTGGAATCATCTCCCAAGGGAAGCAGTGGATTCCCCTACATTGGACACTTTTGAAACTCAGCTTGAGAGGGTGCTGGGCCACCTCATTTCAACTAGATAGTTACCTAGAAAGGTTGGACCAGATGATGTTTAGAGTCCCTTCCAACCTAGCCTTCTGTGATTCTTAAATTCTACATAAAGCAAAACAGAGGTTTACAAGCTATTATATGGAGATGTCACTAGTGTAACCTAAAATGTGGAACTGGCTCTTGGAGTATAGTTCCAGTATACGGACTGCAGTTCCGAGTACAGCAGGCTGTGAGAAAGCTGCTGCTGTCACCTAGTGGCGGACACCTAGAAGTCACGGATTTTTCCCCTGGAGGGCTTTGAAATCAGTAATCACCAGTGGAACGTTAGGAGGAGATTCTTTACGGGGAGGATGGTGAGACACTGGAACAGGTTGCTCAGGGATGTTGTGGATGCCCCCTCCCTGGGGGTGTTTAAGACCAGGATGAAGAGGGCCTTAAGCAACGTGGTCTAGTGGGAGGTGTCCCTGCCCATAGCAGGGGAGTTAGAGCTAGATGATCTTTAAGGTCCCTTCCAATCCAAACCATTCTATCATTCTATGAAACCTCTCCTTCATCAGTATACTACCAAAACTTGAACCTTTACAAATAAGTCTTGCAAGAAAGGGCAAGAAGAGAAGAAAACCCCAGAAACAGGGTCTCAAGCACTGACAAAAATCAAAGACAAACATGTTCCTAACCACTGCTTTGGACTAGAAAGTTTCCCCTTGCATTGTGGTTAAATGGACCAAGGAACAGTTGGGGTCAGTTCCATATCAGTGATCTGGACAAGGGAATCAAGAGCTTTCTCAGTTAAGTTTGCAGACGACACCAATTTGGATGGGAGTGTTGATCTGCTAGAGGGCTAGGAGGCTTTATAGAGGGATCTGGACAATCTGAATCTTTGGGCTGAGGCCAATGGGATGAGATTCAACAATACTGAGTCCTAGGTCCTGTGCTTGGGTCACAACAACCTTCTGTGATACTGCAGGCCTGGGAAGGAGCATCTGGAAAGCCACCCAGCAAAGACCTGGAAGTGTTGGTTGACAGTCTGCTGAAGATGAACCAGTGTGTGCCTAGGTGGGCAAGAAGACCAACAGCATTCTGGATTGTATCAGGAATAGTATGGCCAGCAGGCCTACAGCAGAGATTGTCCTCCTGCACTCAGCACTGATGAGGCCACACCTTGAGTACTGGGTTCAGTTGTGCCCCCTCTCACTACAAGAAAGACGTTGAGGTGCTGGAGCAGGTCCAGAGAAGGACAACAAAGCTGGTGAAGGGTCTGGAGGACAGGTCTTGTAAGGAGCAGCTGAAGGACCTGGGATTGTTTAGCCTGGAGAAAAGGAGGCTGAGAGGAGACCATCTCACTCCCTACAATTCTCCAAAAGAAGACTGGAGCCAAGGGGGTGGGGGGTGGGGTGTCAGTCTTTTCTCTTAAAGAACAAATGGAAAGAGGAAAAAGCCTCAAACTGCACCAGGATGCCACTTTCTACAACAGAGCAAGAACAAATAATTTTATGCCTCACTTACAGACTGGACAGCACAGACTAAAATTTAAGGCAAACACACCCAAAAGCCCACATGCAAGATGAGGAGGGTAAGAATATGAGCAGTGAAGCAGGTAGCCTCTGTCCCCTCCACATTTACCTACAGCCTGGATGCAGACACATCAGCATCCCATGGGAATAAGGAAGCCACAGAGGAAGTTTGTGTTTCAGGGAGCAAAGCTTGCTGCTTGTCCAGCTCCACTGAAGGGGATCCAGCTCCCCATCCCCACCATGGAAAGTCCTGCAGCTCCAGGTACCTCTCACCCAGCACTGGAGCCTCCACTTTGTTCCACAGGCCACTTCGTCCCCAAAATCCTTCCCCAAAAGAGCAGCTTCAAGCAGGGAATGTCCTCAGCACTGCTGTTTGAGACTGGGGGTGTCATCCCCTCCAAACTGCCTCCTAGCTCCAGCTCAGGTCTGCTCCCAAATCCTCCTGAGACACCCAAAGCCACCCTCTGAATTTTGGCTGGGGAAGGGATGCAGCCATCGTCACCTCAGCACTGGTTCTCTCACCAATATCCACCACATTTTGGACACACACTCAAAGGCTACAGCTCAGCAGCCAGCTGACCCGTGCCCTGGTTGCCAAAGCAAGAAGCCTTGCAGGAGACACCATGGCGACTGTGGGAACAAAGAGGGGAAAGGTCAGCAGGGGCGGGACAAGGTGGCACACACAGGGTAGGCCTAGCAGGCCTCACAGGAACCCAGAGCTGCTGAAGCTGAGGACAGGCTGAGAGAGTTGGGGTTTTGCAGCCTGGTAAAGGCTCCGAGCAGACCTGGTGGCCTTTCAGGGCTTAAAGGGGCTGAGAAGGAAGATGGGGACAGACTTTGTTATGACAGGAAATGGGATGATGGTCTGAAACTAAAAGAAGCTTCAGACTAGATAAGGAAGAAGTATTTCACACTGAGGGTGGTGAGACCCTGCTGGATTGCCCAGAGAGGTGGTAGCTGCCTCATGTCTGGAGCCATTCCAGGTCAGGCCGTCTGGGGCTCTGAGCAGCTGCTTTAATTGCAGATGCCAGTATTTCTCACCCTCCTGCCTCTTCCACTCATTTTGGAATGCTGTTTAATGGAATTATTAACCCATTGTCTACTAATACCCAAACTGCCCTTTACTACCCTTTTGAAAGTTTTTTGGTGGCAACAGAAGGGAGGTAAATGTCACTTAGCTGCTTCTTTTTGCAAGAGCAACTGAACAAACATGATTTTGTGCTCAAGTCAACCTGACTTTGGTGTTTAACCATACAAAGTGCCCAAAGAATTATGGACAACCTTGAATCCTGGGATCACTGCTGCTCCAAGTGATAACAAAATCTGACCAATGATCCTGCTTTGCAGACAAATATCCACCCCTTGTGTGGGGTGCCTGATGATGTTTCTAGCTAATGGAGCATGGAGCTCAATAACCTGATTAACAGCTATAACTTCTCAAGGGTAATTTGGTTGGGTTAAGTTACATGTTAGGTGCTACCAGAATCTGAGTACCTATACAAATGAGGGAGTCAGTGCCTGGAAGACCCAGAGCCCATTTGCATTCATGCCCTCAAGTCCTTCCCATAGTAAAATGTTGACAGGGAGGTGTTTGAGCTGCAGTGAGCTTGCCACTTTTGCTTCACCAAAATGTACTGTGCAGAAATGTAAGGGGGAAGCAGGCCTCTTCAAACTCAGATATGCTGGTAAAGATTTCTTGTAAAGCTGGGCTCTGTCAGAGCCCAAGTAACAAGCTGTAAGGAGTTATTTCATCATGTCTGCCTCAACATCGTTTGTCTCAAGATTTTTTCACACTGCTGTCCCAGGAAGCCAGCTCCTTATTTAAGATCACAACCTTGGTGATTATAGCAGCTCATAACCAGACAAGGCCAAAGGTTCCATGTTCAAGAGTGCCATGATACAAGCTGGGGCTCACTGTGACAGTTTTTATGGCTCTTTTGACATCTCTTCAGACAGAAAGAAGTTATTAACGTCATGCAACAACTCACCGTAAAAGGGCTCCTAGGTGCTCCAACAGCTGCAGTGTGTCCAAAAGAAGTTACTACAGGCTTTGCCTGGCCAAACATAGCAAAACCAGCTCCTTAGAAAGATAATTGAACTGGTCTTTAAAGAGTTGTGTGCTGCAGCTCCCACACAAAAATAAGCAGGAGTTGGGACTGCATCAGCAGGACTCATCCTACTTACATACTGTCAGGAATTAAATGCGAAGAAATACGTCTGTGTTTGGCTTTGACTGCAGCTAATCCACTCACAATTTCTACATATGCACTTCTGTCAAAATTATTTCAGCATTTAAATGTAGAGGAAAACTACTTCCTAATTTTCACCTGCCTGTCTTCTGCAAGGTAAGAGAATGTGTTACAATTGGTCACAGACTCCAAAAATGAAGACAAACCAACCATCTTTGCATAAAAGTCCTTGAACCCTGCGAACAGTCATAATTTTGGGATCAGATTATGGTAAAATTTCAGTTCTGTCATTGCACACAGACAAGTCAGGAAACTTGGAGCTGGGAACCTCCCATTAATAGCATCATCAGGTTGGTATGGAAACGTACACCCATTACTGATGACCTACACGGAGATCACTCCACATTTCTGATTCAGACACAACTATCTGTGAGGCACAGACCTACCATTTGGCTGCTGAGTGACTCCACCTAGCACATCAAGAGCAGTCAGCAATAGCTACACCATCTTACTGCTTCACACATACAGAGAAGCAATCAGCATAAGCCCAGTGTCAAACAGCTAGCAGCGTACCCAGAATCCAGTCTAGCTTGTTTGGAACTATCCCAGGCATCACTTCATGGCACTGCATGAAGCCATTTCAATGAACTTTAAAGTTAATAGGATAGGCCCCCAAGAAAAAAAAAACCCATAACAACACATTAAGGCCTGCTACCCTCTTTAAACATATCTTTGCACTACAAAGAAAGCACTTTCAATGTGATTTCTGATATAATGTTTCAAAATATGACTAATATTGATGCAGCTGTATTTTTAAAAGAGCTTTTATTTGTCTACTTCCTTTCTTGGATAAACAGAACATACACAGCAAATAGTTCTTAAGTTGGTGTTACTCAAACATGAAATCTGAATCCAAATATAAAATTCAGTGATCCTCTGAACACAAGAAGTTAACTTATTACTCACATGAAAAGCCACACTCATCAGAATCCCTCTACACTGTACAACTCCTGGAAGCAGAGGAATAAACCCTAGTTCAGATACACATAACTTTATAGTACAGAAAATATATTATCTTTACAAGAAAGCTCTATAAGAATTCCTTCCAAAAAACGTACACACTCATGTAAGCCTTCACTCTGTCAGCCTCCCAAAATCAACTGATGTCAAAAGACCACTGTGGCTATCTGCTCCTTCTGGACAGAAGACCATTTTAAAAGACCACCACCATAACAGTACAATTGTCAATCAATTCTTTACTGTTATAAATATACTTATGTTGTAATTAAAAATACAGGAATCTCACATTTCTCAATTACAATTCATTAACTTGAATTATATATGAGCATATAAAGCCATGTAGGACCCTCTAGCACAGAAAATCCGAAGTCTTTACTGTCTGTTTTAAGCAAAGTCAAACCACATGTTTTCACAAACACATTATTTCACAAAAAAAAAAAAAAAAAAAAAAAAAAAAAAGAGTTTATTTTGGCAACAATTGTAATTTAAAAAAAAAAAAGAGAGATGATTAGATGTAAGCTATGTAAAACCTGTCTAAAGCAGGCCCTCCTAAACTAATCTGCCCAGTTGTTCAATATATGAAAGAAATGAACAGTGGTTCACAGGGATTGTTCAGCATTGCAAACAACTGCACTTACATGCTTCACCTCAGTTTTGTTCAATCGTAAGTTTTAATGATTCAAGTAGTTTCTCAGCCAGATTTTAAACCCTCGAGGTATTAAACATTACAAGTTCACAGGTTGGTTCTACTATACCCTCCCAATCCTAACACGTGTAGGAAAATGTATTTTTGAGGCAACGCTGAAAAAAAAAGAGCAGAAACTGTCTTACATATCAGCATAAACTTTTGAGAAATGGTTGGTCTGTTTTGAGTTCAAAATGTCATTTCTCCCACAAGAGGAAAGAGTCTTGGTGACTGGATTTTCTGTATTCTATAAATGTGATCATACAGTCAATGTTAACATAGAAAACTTGGTACTAGAACTGCCTCTTCAAGAGCCAGGCATGGCAGCCTACAGTCACACACAATTTCCAACTCTGCTGGACATTTCCAATTATTCTGTCTCTGACGTTTCTATTAAAAATAAACATAGGCTGGGTTTATGGTTTAAAAAGCCTACCTTCTCCCACAACTTGTAAAACAAGTATCAAAAAGGAACAAACTGCAAAAACAGAAGCAGCAAACACATAGTGCTGGTTCTCAAGCTTTTAACATGTGACAGTCACAGTCTGAGGAACATTTCCAAAGTTCCTATATACAAGTTTTCTATACACACTAAGATTAAGAAGCTACTCTACCTTTTTTTTGCAGTTATTGCCACCACTTCCGCACAGAGCTGCAACTCATGCAAAGAGCCTGCAGAGCTAGAAGGGGAACCTCTCAAAATTCAAGAAAGACAAGTGTAGAATCCTACATCTGGGAAGAAGTAACACCAGGAACCAGTACAGTTTAGGGTTTGCCTGCTGGAAAGCAGCTCCACGGAAAAAGACCTTGGAGTCCTAGTGGGCAAGTTATCCATGGGGCAGCAATGTGCCCTTGTGGCCAAGGAGGCCAATGATATCCTGAGGTACATCAAGGAAAGTGTGTCCAGCAGGTCTAGAGAGGTTCTTCTACCCCTCTACTCTGCCCTGCTGAGACCACACCTGGAATACTGAATCCAGTCTTGGGCTCTCCAGTTCAAGATACAGTGATCTACTGGAGAGAGTGCAATGGAGACTTAGGAGGATGATTGCAGGACTTGAATGTCTCTCCTATGAAAATAGACTAGGAGAACTGGGACTGCTTAGTCTTGAGAAAAGAAGGCTGAGAGGGGATTTTATCTATAAATATTTGAGGAGTGGGCATCAGGAACAGACATGGAACAATAGGTATAAGCTGGAACACAGGAAGTTCCACCTCAACATGAGGAAAAATTTCTCTACTGTGAGGGTGATGGAGTCCTGGAGTAGGTTGCCCAGAGTGGTTGTGGAGTTTTCTTCCCTGGAGACTTTCAAAACCCACCTGGATGCCTTCCCGTGTGACCTGCCCTGGGTGACTGTGCTTTGGCAGGTGGGCCAGACTCAGTGATCTCCAAAGGTCCCTTTCAACCCCTACCACTCTGTGACTCTCTGAAACACATTTTCAAAATGTACTCTTGTGCAATAATCTTTTTTTTCCCGTTGTGTCTGCCAGAAGAATTAGGTCAGCCCTGTCCCCTATTGGTATCTAAAAGCACAGAGTTTTTGTTCAAAAAGCAAGGCCCTAGTTTCTTGGATAAAACATGGCATACTTGGAAGTTCGGAAGCCAAGCAGGTCTCTCATTTCATTCCGGAATTTTGACAAGTCTTGCCGCAGCTCGTTCAGGTTTTCCACAGTGGCCTGATCGGTGCTTTGCATCTTCTGTCTCATGGAAGTCAAGTAACGGTGGACTAAGCAGCACATCACCTTTTGGTAGTTCTCATCCCTCTTCTGTTTCAGGTTTCTCCATTCCTTTAAATGAACACCAGGTATTTACTACGGAAAACATACTCTCATGTACTGAGAATGCCTATGAGCAAAATAACAATATTTTATAGAGCATCTCTCTTATGAGGAAAGACTGAGAGGCCAGGTTGTTTGGCCTACAGAAGAGAAGGCTGAGAGGAGACCTCATCAATGTCTACAAAGATCTGAAGGGTGCCTGTCAAGAGGACGGAGGCATTTTCTGTGATAAGACAAGGGGCAACGGATGTAAAGTCAATCACAGAAAATTCCATTCCAACATAAGCAAAAAACTTTTTACTGTGAGGGTGACAGAGATCTGGGACAGGCTGCCCAGAGAGGTTGTGGATTCTTCTTCTCCCAGGATTTTTAAAATCCACCTGGACACATTCCTGTGTGACCTGCCCTAAGCAGTTCTGCTTTGGCAGAGGGGTTGGACCTGATCTCTGGAGGTTTCTTCCAACCTGTAGTATTCTATGATTCTATGGATACATCGTGATGCACAGAAATACAATGCATGTTAACTACCAGCAAAACTTAAGATAAAATATAATCAGCTGTAACAGCAAAACTGAAAATATTTAATCTATCTCAGTGTTGTCCAATGAGCAGTTCTATAATCCAATGAGAAGTTCCATAATCCTGGAATGTTTTCCAGTGGACCTTATGTAAAAGCTTTGAATTTAATTTATTTAATACTATTTTTGCCAGCAAGAAGATGCAAAATCAGTATGCATAACTACAGGCTACAATGAACACATTTATTTAAATCACAACAAACACAAATTTGTGTTGCTCAGGGAGATTGTGGATGCCTCCTCCCTGGAAGTGTCCAAGGGCAGGCTGGAGGGTCTCCAGCAACCTGATCTAGTGAAAAGTTTCCCTGCCCCAAGGCAGGGGGGTTGGAACTAGATGATCTTTAATGTCCCTTCCAACTCTATGAAATAAATTCCCTACCACTAGCAGTCTGAATCTTCAGTGATACTTTCTGGTTATTTGGCACTGCTATAACATGTTTCAAACCAATCACCTCCCCAGAGGATACTCTGACCTCATGTCCTAGTTCAAGTTAGACCAGAACCTACTCTGGTCAGGGATGTGACTTCCCAGCTCAGTCTCTGCCCAGTGAGGGCACTTTCTGCAGCTCAGAGGATGTTTGTACAGACAAGGCTCCTTTCAGCAGTGAGAACACTCATTTTTTCTAAGGGTACCGCTGTATCTTATGCACACCCTTGGGGGAGTAGAGTAAAAAACCACAGCTGTGGGGATAAGCAGACACTTGAGGTGACCCTTAACGACCTATGAGGGTTTCCATATATGTTGTATTGGATATAAAGCTGAGGGGCCATGAGGGCTGAGCCTCTTCAATGGCCAGTGTCAGAGGATGGCTCTGTCTGTTATACTTTGATCCCTGTTCCAGAATCCAGCTCCTGAATCCAGTTTCCATCTGCTGCCAAGTCCAGTATAGGACTTTCCCCAGTGCCTGTGACAGCATCAGTGGCAAAGGTGATGCCACTGCCACCAGGGAGTTGAGTTTGACATTGGTTTGGATCTATTTGAAATTCTTATTTCCATTCTAGCTGATTTAGTTTCTTTCCCAATCTATCAGTTTCTCTCCCTTATTCTCTTTCCTTTCCCCAATCCTAACCCTTGACATATCACCATTTTTGAGTTTAGAAACCAAGTACGTGCTACGAGTTTTCAATCAACCAAGGCACTGTTTTCACATTATTTGAGGAGAATTGGGTATTGCAGGGAAGATGGTTGAAATTCCCCAAACTGAAAAAGTTAATAGAATCATACTTGAGTAGAAATAGGTAACACCTACTTATTTGTATCTGCATTTATTTGGATTTTGGACATAAGGCATGTTGTTCTATAGTTCCTATATCCCAGTAGCACTCACCACGTCACAGGCAGTTTTCATGCACCAATATGCTACTGATTCATTTTAGCAAGCAGCACCTTTCCAGGCTCAGAGCCTACAGCTCTCCCAATCATTTCTTACCTTTAGGCTGTTCTGACGTTTCACTTTGCCACTTGATGTATGAGAGCAAATCCATTTACTGAGACTGTTGAAAAGATAACAGATAGTCTTGGGAGAAGGAATAACATTGAAAGGTGGAGGTAGCGTGCATTTGTCATCAAAGTAGCTAAGCCACAGCTTGGCACGAGCAAACTTCCATTCCTTATCTTCATGATTCTAAAGCATCAGAAACATTAACAGAGATGAGAAGCAAAAAATATTAAAAGGTTATTTTGTAAATTTAATCTTCCATAGACGAAAAAAAGAGATTGTTATTAAACTTTTATTATACAGTACTGTAATATATACATTTATATACTTTTAATTAATTTTAAAATATGCTAACATTAAATAATTAAGCTCTCCCACATGTCAATTCACTACATACTCTAGTGTAAACATAAAATACACCCTCTATCACATGCCTAAGCACCACAGCTTAGCAAGAGCGGCATCTTGAACAGTCACTGTATCACGGAAGTCTTCAAATCTCAGAGGGCCAAAGCTTTGCACATGTTTAGCATGCAAACTGTCCATTTTCTGTGGAGCAAGGTAAATAAAAAGTTCATATTTGAAGGGCAGATGTCCTTTGTGAGCTCACAGAGCTCACCCATGGAGGTCTGTAGATTGGTCTATACATTACAGGAAGAAATTTATACAAAATCCAAAGATACAGCTTGTAGTTACTGGCAGTTAATCAGAAAGCACTTACTGCTATCAGCTGAAAACTTTTATGAAGCATTGCCACAAGGAGTTTAGTTAATACTATCACAACCACCACGTTGTAGGTACCAACAATAACAGCACCCACAAAAGACTGCAATTCTTCTCCATAGCTAAACCTCGTGACAAAGATTGCTACGTGTGCCAGGGAGAATATGTACCAGAACAGAGCGAAACATGTGCCAATGAACCTGAAAAACAAGGGAAAAAAACCATCTGGTTAGGTCAAGCAAGTATCACAAGTAAGTTTACTTAATAGAAATTCAAGTTCAGTGACAACTTTCAGTTGTGCTTAATTTACTAGGAATGAAGGGCTAAGAGAGTAGAGCTAGGACAGAGGTGTCAAGACTCACGAATGGAACGTGTCATTGCTCTGCTGCTCACAGAAAATACCCGCACAGTCTTTTTCTTCATTGACAGTAAATCCTTTATCATAAAGCTGTGTCAATCCAATTGTGAATGAGAACAAGACAAGCAGAAACATGCCCAGGAATTTTCCAAAATCTTGCAGCATCTGCCCCATTGATATCTGTGAAATAGATTTATTTCTAGGTTTAGTAAAACACAAAAATTTTCCTGTCTTCATTCTCTCCTTCAGCCTCTAATCAACAAACCATTTACATTTCAAAGTATTAATTACAATTCAAGATGCTAAACAGACCTCAAAATCAGGAGGTACTCTAGTAGCATTTTTTAGTGATAAATTCTAGATGTTAAAAATAAAACTTAAGCAAACTTGAGATCACCTGATATGTTCGTATCCTTCAATTAGCCATTAGCAATGTGCCTTGTACTTTATTTGTAATACCAACAGCAATAAGGAATTAGCAAGCCAATAGATAAAAGCAATAAATGAAGTTCATGTGAACATAAATACCACCATAGAAAGTTCAAAAAATGAAGAGATGGAATTAATCAAAATATCACCAATCAAGAAGTAGTGTACCACAGCCCATCTGGAGAACAGAGTAATGATATTCACCTGGAGTGGTCCCAGAATAGAACTGGTTGTGTACATGAAGAAGAGACGCAGGTAACTAAGAACATTAGCAAAAGCAAAAAGACCTTCTGCCACTAGGGTGGGATGGAATGCATCCCAGTCCTTCCTTTCAGCATAATCATGAAACTGCAATATAAAAAGGACAAACTGAGACCATTGACATAACTACAGAAGAGCATCCATGCACTGTTCGCTACTTCTGCCTCCAAACCAGACAATAGCATAAAAGACATTAACACACAAGATTCGGAGATGGCTTACCTCTTTTAGATACTTCACTCTCTTTAGATAAAGGCAGTGTAAAAACCATTCCAGAGTGAGCCAGGAATCAGATTACTTCAATTCAACACCTGCCATTCACTTGTTCAGTAAACCATTCATTCCCCTGTTCTGTGTTTCCTTCTAAATTGTTTTGTATGGTTTGTTGAAAAAGGGATTTATGTGCTTTATAAAAATGAGCATTGTCGAGGGTAACAGGCCTCAAAAACATTAAAATGTTGCCCAGAACACTAATGTACAGATGCAATTGCAATGTGTGACAACTGGTCTTTGCATGTTTTAGAAATATTTAGGACTTACAGTTCCTTCAACTGATTTTATGAATTACTACAGAGAGTGGAAGTCACAAGTAAACTGTGGTGTAAACACATCCCCCAAGTATATCCACTACGTACTACTTAACTGTCCATGGAATAGCCATAGATCCCCAAATTTAGCTCTGCTGATAACATTCTGCAATTATATTACCACCTTCTGCCCTCTCAAAATGGACTTTCAAAAACTAAAGGAACTCAAAGTTGCTTTCAATTTACTTGCCTGAAAGCGCACTGCACAAAGATAGCAAGAAACTGGGATGAACATGATTTATACATTGCAATTGCATGTGTATAAATCCTTCTGCAACAGAGCCTCTTTCTTTCCTCTTCTCACAGCTTCAGTGCCTGCATTATGCACCTCAGATGTAAACAAGTAATTTATATTTGGCTTTCCAAATAATTTTGTCATATAAAAACGGTGAAAAGGCCATCATGTGCCAATTACACAGGACAGGATTCTTCAATTATCAAAAAACCCCATACATATATATATATAATTTAAACTAGTGGCAAGGAGCTCTTCTCAGCAAAGGGACTACTACCACAGACATGTGCTGGTTGGGAAGGCAGCCCAAGTGTGCATTCTCTATTTTTTCCAAGAAATTGAGCTTTCCTTTCCAAGTGATTACCAGCCTCTGAACTCATGCACAAGGACAGAAAAAATGATCCAAAAGCCAATCTTGGAAGAACTGGACCAGTTTCTTGCCCTCCCAACTGCCAGACAGCTGTCAAACTCACAGTCTGCAATTCAAAATAATGGTGCTACTGCACTGGTTTGAATTTTGCTCAAATATCTGTATTTGGTTGGTCTGGCAGCTTGCCATATGCAGTGCTGCTAACAACACATGCAACAGAATGGGAATAGTTATTTTCAAAACTTCTATCTTCAACTAGATATTAGGAAAAAATTCTTTACAGGTAAGTTGGTGAGACACTGGAACAAGTTGCCCAGGAAGGCTGTGGATGCCCCTTCCCTAGAGGTGTTTAAGACCTAGTGGAAGGTGTCCTTGCCCATGGCAGAGGGGGTTGGAACTGGATGATCTTTAAGGGCCCTTCCAACCTAAACCATTCTATGAATCTCTGAACTGAATCCCAATGCCTTTTCACAAAGACAAGGTTCTTCTGTGGTCTCAGAACTTTTTTCCTTACTACAAAATACACCCCCTCCCCAACCCCAAACAACCCAAACTCCCCACCAAACAAACCAACTGAACAAACTACCCCCACAATCACCTATGATATCTGAACATACGTAATCAAAAGCCAAATAGAAGTTTCTGTTACTAAATAGCGTTAGGTAAAACAGAGATATTACCCTTAGCTTTCTGTATAGTACTGATCTATGAATCAGTATTTGAATCTATGAATGAGTGATCTATGAATCAAACTCAGATGCCAACTCAGAGGAGCTGTACAGCAACATTTCCCCAAATGAAAAGCCAGGGCTTTCAGAGATCTGAGACTTCTTACCAGGACTGTTGGGGTCCCTAATGCTTGGACATGTCTTGATGCTTCTTCTCACTCTTATTTCCCTTGACAACTTCTCTTTCAAGCCCAAAACACAACTAGACCAGAGATTTTTGACAACTATAGGGCACATATCCACATAGCAGGCTATTACTAATGCAGTAACACTGAACTACAACACACTACTTCTAACATACCACATGTAAGACAACCTCACATATTTTGCATTAATGTACTTAAGTTGTATTTGCTCAGTTAATCCCATAGGAGCTTTGGATCTATGAAAACTGGTGCTCACCTTGTGATGGGCAACTACTTTGAGAGCAAAAGTTGCCAGATACAGGGAATTCATAACAAAACTAAGCTGATTACGAGATTCTTCTAAAAAGTCTTCTAAACCATCATACCAGAGTCTTTTAACATCTGACCACACCATTCCTGCAGGGAGAAAAAAGGTAAGTCAGGGAAGTCATGCCGTTGCACTGAATAGACATTCTTTTACAATTAAAACACTTTTGACTGGCTTCTCTGAATAATATTTTAGCAAAGCAGTGGAAAAATTAAGCAAAGTTACTAAAGGCGATGCACTGGATGACAAGCATTCATCAAAAAACAAAAAGATGTTTTGTCTTTTCAAGTCTACTTTCCAACTAAGAAACAGCATCGCCAATAAAACAAGGCACAAGTGGAAATGAGTAAGAAAAACTGGGACAGGAAAAGTTCTAATTTAAATAAAGGTAGAAAGTTAGAAGACAAATGCTTTTTCTGACTGGAAAATACTCATCTTATTCGGAAAGCACTACAGAAAGCACTACATTACTACATAAAGTATCAAGTATTTTTCAGAAGTGTGTAGTTGTAATTTAAAAGAGAAAAATAATAGTAATTAGCTCAGTAACTGTTACTGAAAATACCCCCAAAGCAGAAACTTTTCTTACCCTGTTATTAAATAACATTAGCAAAGAAAAGTGACCATGACTGAAGACTGCAAAACTCAGAAGTTTAACTCATATTGACAGACATTTAAATACTGGAAATCTTTAGAGCAAAATTGATTTTATCGCTGTTAACCATGTGTGGCTGCATGGAAAAATACAGTTGTTAAGAATTTTACTAGCTGAATGTCTCTTACATACTTGAAAGGAACCTTAGATGTAATACAATGGCACCTTCAATTTCTATGAACAATCAGTTAGTTAATGTTTGAGTACTTCAAAAAGGTATGATACTATATTTAGGACAGGAAGAAAAACAGCATGTGCCTAAATGTAAAGGAAAAATTGTTACTTACTCCAGCTTTTAGGACTTGGTAGCTTCTCTAAAATTTGGCCCAGAAGAAGCCAGCTGAATCCCACTTTCACTACTCTGCTTCCAGTCTTCCTGTTAGATCCTACAACACTTGTTTTTTATACTTCACTTTCTTTGATAACTATAGATGGTTCTAACACTTCACATCCCTTTCTCAAAATGTGTCTGCTTTGTCTTTCTTTATTGTTACACTATCCTCCAGAGAGAAGAATTCAGTCAAGCAACAAATAACAGCATGCTAATTACGTAAGAAGGTAGCACAAATCACCACTGCACAATCAGCATCAGCCTGTGTCATCCAATCTACTCAAATCATACCTACCAATTAGCCATATTATCAGAAGATAGTCTATCCTCTCAAGGGCCGGTCCCATTGTATTCTTCTTGTTCTCATTGTAGACAAGGGAATACAAATTCAGTAATAACAGAAATGTGAAATATGAAGCTCCATGAATAATAAACTTCATAAAAGGAGTGTGAATCATTCGACCTACTCGAGATTTAGGAGCTAACAAGTAACACAGAGACAGAAGTGGCCAGAAAATGCCAACCAGCAAAACAGTCAAAATTTTCTTGCATGTGTGCTTGCGTCGATAGCCTGCCATCTGTCCAAACCATACAGTGTTTAGGAACTGCTGGCAGTTAGACTGAGCAACAAACTGGCAAAAAAAGAAACAGAGAGAGAAATCAGCCTCAGGTCTTGGATTATTAATTTACCTTCTAAAATGTAAACTATGTATAATTGCCAATGAGAAGGAAAAGGCAAGGATGTTAAGGTGGAATAATGATCTCATGTGAGAATAAAAGAGCTATGGACATATCAAGACTATAAAACAATCTTACATTTTTGGTTTCTTTCTAAAACCAGCAACTAAGAATGAATAACACACACTAGGTTTCTAACAGTTTTTAGGTCAAGAATGAGTTTTGATTTCCAGTTATTTAGAAATATAGCATACAAGTAACATCACACCTCAGACACATAAGGTCACTGTGTTATATGACAGACAGTGAAGTTGAAGAATAAAATACTGTTACTGTAAAACATTATCTACCCTAAAACACAGTGTATTGCTGAATTGGCCAAGCAGTTTTACATCTATCAGTTCTTAATATCATTATGGTTCTATTCAGCAAGGCTAATTTTACATCAGAGTAAGCTATGCTGTACTAGACCCCCCAAAAGCAGACCAAGTTTGGTCAGAAAGTTATGTATATTATGCAAATACAGCTTCAAATTCCATGTGTTTATTTGCACTGAGTTACAAATTAAGAATTTTGCTAGAGGAGGCTTTGTCATTTAATTTTAAAAATATCAACAAAAAGAACCTTGATATTATCATCACATTTTAGAAACCATCAGAAACTGCCTCTAGTAAACTTGGCAAGAATAAAACATATTCTGCAAAGATACGTCCCTCACATTACACACAAAAATGTTATTCTTCAGTAAAACTATGTTCAAAACCAACAGAACATCTAAAATACTTCAGTAGGCTTGTTTAATGCATACCAGAATTGTGCAGTGCTGGTTATAGGACATTCTGTAACCACAGTATTTTAAGTTTCCCAGTTTAGCCCTAGATACATAGAACAGACAGAATTTCTGACAATGACCTCTGCAAATGTTAACTGAAATAGAGCTTGGCATGGAAAGGAAGCTTTCCCTTCATCCCTGGTCCTTGTATTGGAATCCCACAAACAGCCACTTGCCTTTTAGTACAGCAAAATTAGAGGGACAACTCATGAATAGATAACAAGAATGACCTCCAACATTAATTTCCACACTGATAGCATAAAAAGGTGCTACCTTCCTTGAAAAAAGGCACCATTCAGCTACCCCAGTATAGTTCTAACACAACTCTGAGCAGCTCAGACATGGCCTGAGCCAAAATGAGAAGATAACACGTCACCTAACAATCCATGCTTCCCTACGCAAGGATTTAACTACCACTATCTGTTCACAAAAGAGTGCTCCTCTATACACCAACACAAAAAAATACTACATTCTCCTCCACAGCAGGTACTGAAGAAATACTTGGTACCACAGAATTACAAAACTGTGGGGGCTGGAAGGCACACTTCAAGTTCAGCTAGTCCAACTCCCTGCTAAAGCAGGTTTGCTTAGATCAGTTTGCACAATGTGTCTAGGGGGATCTTGGAAGTCTCCAGAGAAAGACTCCATGACCTCTCTGGGCAGTCTGGTCCAACACTGTCACTCTTAAAGAATGGAAGTTTTTCCTTATGTTCAGGTGGAACCTCTTGTGTTCCAATTTGTGCACATGGCCCTTGTCCTGTCATTGGGGACCACTAAATAGAGACTGGTCCCATCCTCCTGACACCCACTGTCTGGGTATTCATAAGCAGAACAATAAATTAAGTGGCAAAGTATTATATGGAAAGCTATCAAATGACTGCAAAGACAAACCTCTTTTTGATTATACTTGATGGCAAGTTTTAATCGACTCAAGTTCATCCTCTCTTCCAACAATCCTCGCTTATCTACATGTTCATCACTGGATGTGTGATTCAGAATAACCTCCAGCTCCCGTGAATTCCGTGCTTGTGCAAGCAAATCTTTAGCAAAGGTTTTGCACTGTTGAGCTAGCTCCTCATAGTCATTTCTGAAAGAGGCAGAAGCAGTGCACAGCATTACACCACTTGAACAGATTTCATTAAATCACTGACTACACATTTTTCTTTAGGATTGGATGTTACACTATGGCAAATTGAAAGAAAAAACAGCCCAACAGTCATCTGTCAAGATCCAAGCATTCTGAAGACAACTCTGAATAGGTCTCACCATGCAACATGACAATTAAACATAGTTTAGTCTGAAACTCCAGTAGACAGGAAAAAAAAAAAAAAAAAAAAAAAAAAAAAACAACAAACAAACCAAGAAACTAACAGCGTATACAAATTCTTATTTTGTAAATCCCATATAAAGAGTTAAAACTTAACCTTATTTCTGGGAGATTAGAAAGTGTGGTAGTCACATAATATGACACTGGTAATTCGTCATTTGGACTTTTCACTTGGAAGAAGCTGTCTGGGGTTTTGTTTTATTCCTGTCATCTCAAAATTAAGTTTATTCACTAAATACTATTTACTAATATAATGAGTGCAAGAAAAGAAACATTATTTGTTTGTCTCATCTGGACCAGAACATTCTAGTGCCGAAGTGGAAAGGACCAACACTTAAGAATTCAGAACCCAAAAGTAGCAACTAGAACAGGAAGCTTCCCATGTTACAATCTGAACTTCAAGCCCCGTAGTACTTTGCTCCACCCAGCACTTTTATTTTTGAAGTTGGCATGACTGCAGCACAGTATGAATAACAGCAGCAAATTCAACTCAATCCATGACACTTGTTATTATGCCTAATTATCAGTTTAAACACTCCAATTACAAAAAGAAAAAAAACAAACCTTTCATGATGCATACACATACACAGGTCATTTCATAAAACCATTAAAGTCAGTTTGTGTTTTTCAATTCCTACCTAAATTCAACCTCTACAAGGCTTAATTCTTTCAAGTCTGCACTAAGTTCAAAAGCTCGTAAGATCGGATCCTCCTCTGTCAACATGATTAAAGCAGGACTGGCCAAACACCGATAAATGTCAAGACGAAACCTGTAGCAAAAGAATGTCACACAAAATTAGGATGTTTCATTTCACAGAATCATAGAACTCTCAGGGCTGGAAGGAATTTCAAGGATCATCTAGTTCCAACCCCTCTGCCATGATCAGGGACACCTCTCACTATATCAGGTTGCTCAGTCTGACCTTAAAGACCTCCAGGAATGGGGCTTCCACCACCTCCTTGGGCAACATGTTCCAGGACCTCACCACCTTCATGGTGAAAAACTTCTTCTTAACAGACAATCTGAATCTACCCATTTCTAGTTTTGCTCCATCTCCCCCAGTCCTATCACTACCCAACACCCTATAAAGCCCCTCACCAGCTTTCTTGTAGGTCCCCTTCAGATACTGGAAGGCCACAATAAGGTCTCTTTGGGTCCTCCTCCTCTCCAGTTTCAAATCAGAACCCACTCCAAAAGTTTTCATAAAACAGTCAAGTAAAAGAATGATTTGGTTTCTTAGACACCACAAGTATTAAATGCTGTGTGTTATGGAAGACACTGTCCTTCACATACTTTGAATCCCTATTACTTGAATGACTGAAAATTGGCCAAACTAGGTCTCTCTCTTTTTCCTCACTACTTCAACTATTATCAGCATAACATCATCAGTTAAAGTATTTTACTAATTAGTAAATTTTTTACATTTTAAGTGTTAAATAGTTACTCTAACGGTTTTTCAGGTGGCAATAAGAGAGGGAAGTAAAGCATTTAATGCAATTCAGAATCACAGAATGGCAGAGGTTGGAGGGGACCTTTGGAGATCACCTAGTCCACCCTCCCTGTAAAGCACGGTCACCCACAGCTGGTGGGTTGTCCTCTTGACGTTCACCCTTTAGATATTTCTAAGCATTGAGAAGACTCCTTTCTCAAGCTGCCCTTCTATAGGCTAAACAGCCTCAAGTCTCCCAGCCTTTGCTTATAAGAGAGATGTTCCAGTTCCTTCATCATCTTCATACTCCTCTGCATATGGACCCTCTCTTTGTAGTTCCTTGCCTCTCTTGCACTGGGAATCCCAGAACTGGACACAGTATTCCAGATGCAGCCTCACTAGAGGAGTGCAGAGTGAGTGCAGAACTTCCCTTGACCTACTGGTCATACTCATCTTAATGCTCATCAGGTCACTGATCATTTCTTCCTGGATTGTGGGGACTGCTTTTTGTTCCTCATCTACTGTTCTCCAGTTCCATGGGCAGCTGGCGTCTCTGACAAATATTGAGGCAAAACAGACACTGAGCAGCTCGGCCTTTTCCTTTTCTTTGGTCACCAGGTTCCCTCCTACATCCAGCAGTGGGTGCAGGTTATCCCTGACAATGGCAAGACTGAGTTCTAGTGGAACTCTGGCCTTTCTGATTTTCTCCCTATACATCCTTGCAAGAGTCTTGTACTCTTCCTGAGTTGTCTGCTCCATCTTCCATAGCCACGAGACCTGACCTTTCTTCTCTTCCCAAGTTTTACCCAAAGCTCTCTACTTAGCCAGGCCGGTTTTTCTGCCCTGCTAGCTCATCTTCCAATGCATGAGGACTGCTTGTTCCTGTGTCCTGATGATTTCCCTCTTGAGGAATGTCAAGCCTTCCTGGAATCCCTTGTCCTTCAGGACTACTTCCCAGGGGATGCCATCAACCAGTCTACTAAACAAGTACAAGTCTGCTCTCCAGAAATCCAAGGATTTACTTCTGTTGTCTGCCCTCCTAGCTTCACTAAGAACTGTAAACTCCACCATTTTGTGGTTACTTTGTCCAAGGCATCCACTAACCTTTACATCTCCTACTAGTCCTTCTCTGTTTGCAAGTAGCAGGTCTAGCAGTGAGCCATCCTTCATTAGCTCATTCACTAGTTGTGTTAAGAAGTTATCTTCCATACACTCCAAGAACCTCTGGGACTGCATTTTGTCTGCTATGTTGTATTTCCAACAAGTATCTGGTAAATTGAAGTCCCCCACAAGAACAAGAACTAGTGATTCTGAGACCTTCCCGAGGTAACTATGAACACTTCATCAACCTCCTCATACCAACTGTGTGGTCTATAGGGGAGCCCCATCATGACATCTGCCTTGTTGGTCTTTCCCCTGATTCTTACCCACAAGCATTAGACCCTGTCATCACTGTCATTGTCATGCTTGAGACAGGCAAGGCCTTCCCTGACATACAGGATCACACTACCACCTCTCCTTCTGGACCTATCTCTTCTGAAGAGCCTACAGCCATTCAACACAGCACTCCAGCTGTGGGATTCATCCCACCATGTTTCTGTCAGGGCAATGATATCATAGTTTTCCTGTTGGACAATAGCTTTGAGGCCTTCTTTCTTGCTCCCCATGCTCCATACATTGGCATAGATACAGTTCAGTTGGGGCATCAAAGGATGCTTCCCTCTTGTAAAACTGATGACTCATGAACTCTGAAACCAAGCCTGTTATCCATTCTGGTTTAAACTAATTGCTATTACCTCAAATGGTTGACAGGTACCACAACATGGCCTGTGGTAGTTGAATACCAGTAACAACTACCCTTTTGCATTTTTCAGCCATGTGGATAGATTGGAAGTAATTAAGCAATAATTAACTGTATATTGTAGCTGCAGTCCAATTATGATCACTGAACTCTGTGATTTTTCATCGCTCTCACAAATCAAATTGTATTCAACTCTTAAACAGGTTGTCAAGTTAACCCAGCCAAGTATGGTTCACATTGGTAAATCCCTATCCTCGTATGAACCTTTATTACAAAAAAAAAAAAAA
>VWZE01020505.1:46764-57666 GCA_013396675.1 Eubucco bourcierii
AAAAGGAAAAAACATTGTCTTCAGTTCATGTTTATCAATCCAAGTGTTACATAAACACTTTCAGAAACAGGTTACAAAATTATCCACCCCTTCACTGTGGCTCAAAAATCCCCAAGTAAAAATACTAATCCCCAAGAAAAATATTAATTGCGTAGTTCCTGTGCTCCCAAGCCAAAGACAGCTGGAGTGCTTGTGAAGACTGAAAAGCAAGACACCTAGCTTGATATACAGTGACTAATGGTATAAAACCGAAATGAAAAATGCACTGCCTTCCACCAGCATTTCCCAACAATGTAGGCTATAGCATATTTAAGGAATCCACTCACGAACCTCACCTCAAAAGAAATATAATGAATCTGACCCAGACAATACCAGAAAATTAAGACAAGATGTGTTTGTTTGTTACTGTCTATGGTTGGTAAATTATACCTGGAATGTCGCAGGCTATCTTTTTTGTTCTTTGCAGTACACAGTGTACATTCACAGCCTACAGCATGAGGCTTAGGCAATGATATATCTTGCTTCAGCAGCATGGTGAGAATTTCGTAGTTGTTCCGATGAGCAGCTAAAATGACAGGTGCCACATCCATGGTTGTGGAGTACTCTGGGTTCTGAATACGTTCCATTAGTTTCTGAAATAAAATGTAGGAAGCACCCAAATTTATTACATACAGTTCTACTGTAATGTTTGTATGTTAAGGAGTTTTTTCGAATGTTTCACAGTTTATCTCTTGTTCGAACTGTTTTTCTGTGTTTCACAACATGAAAACAAAGGAAAAAATTGTAGCAACCTTCAAACACTTGAAAAGAAAAATTAACAGAAATGCTTCTGGTTTATATACATGACATTCAATGCCTACGTTCTCTAATATACATCTGTGACATTAAAAAGTGTATTTTGCTCTAGTCAGAGACAAAAGTGTGAGCACATTTTCTATCTAAGCACAGAAAAAAACCACCTTGATTGTACCATACTCTGTTGCACCACATCTTATTCCTCCCCTCCCTCCACCTCTACATGTGGATTTTAAGAAGTTCTTTGGTACTTCAGCATTGCCAAGATATGTTTCAACTGATTAATTTCAGGGTGAAGTATTCACGTATTTGCTCAAACAATCTATAAAGGTTCAGTATATGAATATTTGCCAGGGCTGCGAATTACTTTGCAAAGAGCCCAAAAGAAAATATTTATAACTGCTCTGCTTTTATATTCTCCTCTGGACTATGAATGTAGAACTTCTTTTAAGAACACTTTTAAATAACTACTGCTACCCAGAACGTAACAGCACAGCCCACCGCTTCCTGACCAAAAATCAAGGAAAAACAACACTCAACTACAATGGTTGGTCTGGAGGATCTTTTTGGTCGGTGATTAAGTAGAATGTCAACAGCTCCCACCACTTCAGAGTCAATAGCCACCAAAAGTGCATCCGATGACTGAAGAAAGAAAACAAGTCATATGTGAAAACTGCAGTAACTTCATGTGCTGGTTTGAGGCTAATTAGAGTATTTTAATGGGAAAAAAAATAGATTATAGGCTGTGAAAACAAAACAATGGAGATGTCTACTTCACTCATAGGCTTGCTGAGATGTGTAAGAACAAGAACACAAACATAGATAATCCCCCTGGCTGATCCTCCAAACTCACCTTGCACGTAAGCCAGAGGGGTGGAAAGAAGGTGGTGGTTGGGAGCCCCTCTGGGGACTCTGATTTTTAGGAGTACTGTGTTTCTGTATTACCTTTAACTTGTATATTTCCATAAATATTCGTGTATATTGTGTATGTATCTGCTTGTAAGTTGCATTAAGCAGTAAATATAGCTTCAGTCCTTAACTTCTAGCCAGCTGAGTCTAGTCTTTGTAATTTTACAAAAGGGGTGTGTGTGTGTGTGTGTGTGTGTAACTCCCAAACAATCACACTTCAACAGCATAAAGGGTCAATCCAAAGCCAAACTGCAGTTTGGATGCTTGTTTTTTAATTTGCTTTTAGAAAGTGCTAAAATGATGCTCTGTATTTCCACCATTCATATGATCAAGATACAAAATCAGATACTCATTCCAGGAGTTGACACAGCATTACAGATGATCTGTTTCACAGCACAAACAGCAAAAGAACCAACCGCAGAAATTACTTTCCAGCAAAGACGATGCAGAACATTTGCAATAAAAGAAGAAAATTCTAAGGGACAGTTGCCAGGTTATAAAAAAATGTTAGAAGTTAGTGTCTGTGTAACATAACTTGTTTAACGGGATATTTCGGTTCCACATTTGTAGTTCTGTGGTAAAGTTACAAAAATAAGCTGGGGAGGGTGTGTTGGGGGACTGGTAACTAATTCTGAAACTTCTCTTTAAGTGGACTTAAGCAGTTTTTCATTTTCCCTACATCATTCTTTTAAATTAACTTGAGAAAACTAAAATTTTTACTTTAAAAATAAAAGAAGGCAACATAGTTTTCACTATTGCTACTAAAAAGGTAATCCAGGAAAAGGACGTTATTTTTTTTTTCACATCCAGTATCAAACAACCAAACAAAAGACACTACTTTTCCCTGTTCTACAGACTTAAGCCATTATAGTTACAACCGTCCCAGCAGCAGCAGAGATGCTGCATATTGTTAAGGGAAGTGCTGCTGGTATGAAACTGACTCTACCACCAAGCACAGATCAAGCTGCACCAAGCACAGATCAAGCCGAACAAGCCTGCAGAAACATATGCTTGTATTAACTAAAAATTACCTAATATAACATGCCTCTTTCTAACTGTGCTACCGCTTTAGAAGTTAGCACACTCCACAGACAACGAGATCTCTGCATTCTACACTTTTTAGTATGTTCCACTCTTGCCTATACTGTTTATTACTACAGAATCACATAATGCATTGGGTTGGAAGGGACCTTCAAAGGTCATCCTGTCCGAACTCCCTGCAGCGAGGAGAGACATCTACAACTAGATTAGGTTGCTCCCGGCCCCATCAAGTGTGATCTTGAATGACTCCAGGCATGTGGCTTCAACCACCTCTCCACACAACCTATTCTGATATTTCACCACTCCCTTTGTAAAGAACTTCTTTCTAATGTCCAACCTAAATCTATCCTGCTCTGGTTCAAAACCATTGCCCCTTGTCCTTCCAAACAGACCTCCCCCAGACTCCCTGTAGGTCCCCTTCAGAAACTGGTATTTTGCTTGCAACTGAAATAATATTTAAAATAAAATTCAGACTTGTTAGTATCATTGAAAATGTTACTATACATTTGCCCTATCAATAAAATTACATTAGAAAAGTAAGCCAATGAGAATAAAACACTCTCAACTACTAAAAAGAGCTTAACTGCCTACAAAGACAGATTTTATTTCCCTCTAAATTGTGACAGATTACCAGAGATTACATATAAAGAACAGACTACAGTGACAATTTTCAATGACTTTAAGTTACCTGGCAGCCATAATCCAAGAGAAGCTGCAGTATGTCCAAATTTTCATTTTCAATGGTTATGGTAACAGCGTTTCGTCCAAGCACATCCACACAATTTATGTTCATTTCACCCGATCTGTTTTCCTCTAAGAGTTTCTTAACCATGTAATAGTCACCTGTACAAGAAATGTAGAAATGTCACTTATTAGAAAGCACTAAAAGTGAACATTAAGTACCTACTATCATCAAACAAGACAACAGTCCACAGCTGACAACAAAAATTGAATAAGCCAGACAACTAAAAAAATCAAAGCAAATAAGCACTCTCTCACTAAGTAAGAAATGACGTATTTGGGGGCATTTCAGGAAATCACTAAGACATGTAGTTTAATCCATTCCTTTAGCTCCTGTCCTAAAACACAAGCGTTGGTACTTTTCCAAACTGGGGCAATAGTTCGCACATAACCTGAACATTAAGCTTAACTACATCAGAGCCAGCTAGAGGCAGTCCAGCTGTCTCACACCAAGGCAACTCCACCACAAAGAACACCAGAAGGAACTCCCTAAACTCGCTGGCTAAGTTCCATGCAGAAATACTCCTGTGGCTGTGAACTAACCTCAGCACACCACCAGCAGGTAGCTCTGCATAGAACACCAGCTTCTAGCATCATGCTTATGTCCTAACATACTCATAACCATTCAGAACATAATTAAAAGCCTATCTAAGAGTCCGACATTTCAAACGTATTAAGACCAATTCCAGACTGCATTTCTATTCAAATGTAACTAAGCATACGCTTGTAGAAAATATGCTACTTCCCACTCACAGCATGGGTACAAATCACAGGACACCAGTCCCCACTCTTTCTGGATACGTCCGAGTCTACCAGAACTATATGTTCTCAGGCTAACAGTGGCCGCAGCGAATACCTTAAGAACTCTTCAGACACAAAATAAACTCTCTAACAAAAACAGAGATGGTTCAACGCCCCCTTGCTCCAGAGATCGCTAGGGATGGGCATGGGCCGGAGCAGTGCGGCCTCAGCCGCGGGGTGCTGGGGATAGCGGGAGGCGGCGGGGCCGTAGCAGGACAGCTTCGCCGGCGGAGCGCCTCCAGCGCCAGGCGCTGGAGCAAGGCCAGGTGCCGCGGTGCCTCTCGCTGCAGCCGCGCAGCGGGACGCGAGAAGGACCCGCCCTCCCACGCGACACGGCATTGGCAGGATTTACTCCCGGTCCCACTAGAACGACCGGGGCCCGCCGTGCTGCTGCCAGGTGGAGGCGGGCTTGGACCCCCGCAGCTAGCGGCCAAGACCTTCGTTCCCCGGCAGGGCAGCAGACGGGGCCAGCAAGCGCGGTACCTTTGTCGCAGGCCAGCAAGAAGAGTTTCTCGTCCAGGGTGGTCTCCTCCTTCACCTGCCGCACATCCTTCAACGCCAGCAGCTTGTTGGGAGAGGCCGAGGCGGACGGGTCCGCACTCTGATACAAGGCAGCCATAGCGCCGGCTCCGCTAGGCCCATCAAAGCGCGGGCGGGGCAGGACGGCGGCACGCCGCGAGGGCTAGCGGCACACCGCCACCCCGGAGTGAGCGGGGCAGCGCCGCCCAGCCCCACAGCCCCGCGGCAAGGGCACGGCCCCGCACGGCAGGAGGCCACTTCTTCCCGCCACACTGCGCAGGCTCCAATGGCGGCGAAGTAGGAGGGGAAGAGCGCGGCTGCGAGCTGTGACCACCGGCCGACCGGCTGAGGGCTCTGGCATAGCAACGGCTCCGCTTGGCTTTTCTTCTGCAGCTCCGCGAGTTAGCTTCCCTCCCGACAGCCTTTAGAGGGCTAGAGGCGGCCGGGGAAGGGGCCCGCGCCTATCGGGGAGGGCGTCGAGAGTTTCATTCCAGGGAGCTAACATCTCGCTACTTTTTAGGTTAAAAACCGGTTGAATGGCTGGGCCTACAGAACTATGGTGAACGGAGGTAAATTCAGGTGGCAGCTAGGTAGAAGTGGTGTTCTGTTTTACAAACCGATAAATAGACAAAGAGGGCTCTAGCTAAGCCCTTAGTTCTCCCACTTTCCTCTATCCCTTTATTCTATGACAGAAAGGGGTGCATCTTCTAGTAATAGGCGGTGTAAGGTACTTCATATGTAAACTCATTGTGATTCTTCACTTTTACCACACTTAGGACTGTCCTAAAACCTGAGAAAGCTGCAGCATCATAAAGAAACCAACTAACCAAAAACACACTTTGCATTTAGTTTTCTTTTCTTTGTGCTTGGCTTCTGTTAAGAACTTTATTAAACATACAGCCCTACAACACTGATGAAAATGGTACAGCTGCAGAGACAGGAATATAAATACTTTGATAAATAATTACAAACTCGCCCAATCTTTCTAGACAAAAGTATCTGCACACAATATACACTTTAGGAAAATCAAAAGGAGTCATATACAAACCAATGCAAGACATTAATGTAACTAGTCAGCTCTTTACTGTTCTCTTACACAGTATTTTATGGAAATTGGGGGGGAGGGGAAGGAAAATCAATCAGATTCTTAGTTAAACTGAAAAAGCTAGTGCAGATGCAGACCTAATATGATGTAATTATCTTTCTGGTTACTATTTTGCAGTCTATCATAAGAAAAAAAAAGCGAAGTTTCTGCTCAGGAACAGAACAAAGCTACTACATATACTTAAAGATTATTCCCATGAAAATATTTTGCCAGTTTATCAACATTCATTAGTTTCCAGACATTCCCATAGACTTTCACCTGCTCCCACTGTGATTTCAGTGTGTAAATCACTGACTTCAGTGGGAGTGAAGCCCTCCAAGAGTAAGGCAAAGACAATACCTTCTGTGCAGTTCTAGGAGTAATGCAACAGGTTTGGAATGCACCTTGAGACTTGGATGACATGTAAGTGACACCCACAGGAATCAAACAGTGTTTCACAATAGGTCTTGAAATAACGTAAGTAAAATGATGCAGATTCTCACAATCCTACAGAAACTGATATAAATGAAGCTTGATTAATATGCTGTGGTGTTTTTTTTAAACAACACAAATCCATGATGCTAGTTTAGCAATTAACATATTCTGAAAACAGTATTATCCAAAAGTGACCAATGTGTTATGAAATTGAATAAAATTTTAACTAATAAACACATTCTAGCTGTTTAGAGTGAGTACATTTGTGCATACAAATTTTCTCATGCTCAGCTTCAGAACCCTGTAAACAGTGAGGCATTCATTATGCTTAACATGGTAGAAAGTTCTATTCCATGTTTTCATTACTTGATTTTGTTCAGTTCTCTTCCCATCAAACATGCGAACACTGTCATCACCATTTTTGGCTTCACTTCAACCAGATCATCTGGGAGAGCATATATACGAGCACCAATTTTCCGAGCAACTGAAATGGCATATCTTGGAAAAGAAGAGAAAATAACAGTTATTTATCTTCCTTGCATCTACAATGGATTGTAATAGCAGGTTATGTACTCTGCAAGAAACTGAACATTACTGTGAAGAAAGTATGTGCTAGCAATTGTATTGGCAGACCTCATTACTGGTTATCAAAGCATTTATTTTTGTCAGAACCAGTAAGGCTACTAATAAATGAGTTGAAGTGCAGTAGTGATAGGTCATATCAGACATGAATTTCAAGTCATACCACAGAACGGCAGGTTGAAAGGGAGCCCAAGGATCATCTGGTCCAAACTTTCTAGGTAATAGCCTAGCTGAAATGAGATGGCACAGTGTCAAGGAGAGTCTTGAAACTGCCCAATGGAGGGAAATCCACTACCTCTCCTGGGAGATTTTTACAATCTCTGACTGTTCTCATGGGGAAACATTTTCTTCTGGATTCCAATGGGAATCTCCCCAGCAGTAACTTGTCCCCATCATCCCATGTCTTTTCCATAGTACTCTTTGTAAAAGGGAGTCTTCATCCTCTTAAAAATAGTTTAAATGTGCTAGAAAATTAAATTCAGAATATTAGATTTTATTATATATTCTACTTGAAATAAATTGAGTGAAATCTGTGTTTTAAAAAAAAAAATAGTAAGTCATAAAATCATAGAATTGTTTTAGTTGGAAAAGACCTCACAGATCATCAAGTCCAACCATCAACTTAACAGCACTGTGGCTATTAAACCATGTCCCAGAGTCCATGTCCACGCATTTCTTGAACACCTCCAAGGACAGTGACTCCACAGCCTCCTTGGTAAGCCTGTTCCAATGCCAGATCACTCTTGCAGGAAAGAAATTGTTGTTAGTATCCAACCTAAACCTCCCCTCACAATTTTAGGCCATTTCCTCTCACTGTGTCACCTGATCCTAGAGGGGGAAGAGATTGACCCCCATCTCTTTGATTCATTACATGATGAATTCACTCACACATGTTATAGAATGTTGGAAGTGATCTCTGAAGGTCATCTAGTCCAACCCTGCTGCAGTGAGCAGAAACATCCTCAACTAGATCAGGTCACCGAGAGCCTTGTCAAGCCTCACCTTGAGGCTCCATCCCTGGAGATATTCAACTGCCTCTCCAGGCAACTGCTCCAGTGCTCAACAACTCCTGATGTTAGGAACATGTTCTTTACAATAAGTCTACATCTTCTTTGCTCTAATTGCAAACCATTGCCCCTCGTCCTAGCAGTGCAGGCCTTTGGAAAAAGTTCCTCTCCAGCCTTCTTGCAGGCCCCCTTCAGGTACCGGGAGATGGCAGTTTGGTCTCCCTGGAGCCTTCTCTTCTCTAGGCTGAACAATCCCAGCTCTCTCAGGAGGTCAAACCTGATTTTCACACACAGTGGGAGGAACCTCACTGCCCTGGTCCCCACCTTGTGACTTTTTAATTTGCAAGGTGTTGGGAAAAAGATTGCCAGTAGACTGTGGGGGAAAAAAAATTGCTGAGGACCTCAGCCTTCTTATCTGTTGTTACTAACTCATCATTCTTGTTCTTTGTGGGGGTGTTTTCTTTTACCTTCCTTACCTTCCTGCACCTTAGGGAAACACAAAGCATTATTTTGAAACTTACTTAGCATTATTCAATTTATCTTCATAAGAAAGATCTTCTCTCTTGACCATTTCTGGACGAACTGCTTTTGGTGCAATGGCATCTATTAAATCTAGTACAGGTAAACTGGTGCTAATTGATCTGTCCTAGAAGAAAAGACACCAAAGATTAACATAAGAAATTTGCTGTGATTATTCCAGCATCAAAATGCAAAAAGACCTTCGGCAAATCTTACATACTTATTGAAAGATAGAAACTTGAAAGGTTTTTTTCCTTCCTTTATGAGGTCTACTGTTCTTTTCCACAATCAAAATTATAAGGCTCACACTCTGTATTAATATTATTATTATTAGATAAATGGTTTACATTTATTTAATGGAATACGTTTCCCCCTTTCCCTAAGGAATGAAGGGAACTCTGCAAAGTCCAAGGACCAGACTTCCAAGACAACAAAGTATTTACATTCCCCAACTACTTTTCTTCTTTTCTTGTAATGAACTATTTTCTGCAGTAGTTTATAACTCACTGTTTATACAGTTTTTCATCTTAGCTGGTATTCTGAGCTAGTACAAAACACAGACTGGTTGTATTTAAAACATGGACATGTGTTTTCTTCAGTTCTTTAAAAAGATTTATGGCTGTAATTATTTATTTCCCCAACTGTTAGGGCTGATGATGGATGTCAAACCAACAGTCAGCAGCCAGTGCCAATGAAGCTGGCCCTGTTCCTGTAGGAGCACAAAAGCTCCACAACATGACTGCCTTGGGCAGAAGGTTAGAACTATTAATTTCCAATTCAGTGAAGTCGCATACAGCCAACACATCAGTTACACATTTAGAAACAGTAATATGAATCTGTTTGAAGACACGGAATGCATGTTATTGATCTCACCACCTTTTGGGGGGAAGAAGCCCCAAAGACCACCTTCAGGCACTTCTGTGGTTTCTATCACATCAATAACCCTTTCTTCTTTGCTGCCACATGGATCTTCATCTCCGCCTCCACTAAGACAGCTGATTAAAGGACCTCACTTAGCACACTGTCTCTCAAACACTGGCATGCCATCCCTAGGCTCATCTCCAGCAAACCTGGTTTTATCCCCTACCCTGTTCCAATCTGCTTTAAAGCTCTTTCAATGAGTTCTTGTAACTCTTGTGCAAAGATACTTTCCCTCCTTTGCAACAGGCTGTCTGTTGCCAGCAGGCCTGGTGTCATGTAAACTGACCATGATCAAACTCCCCAAATTTCTGCTGGTGACACCAAGTTTGGAACCAGGCATTGACCTGTTGGCTCTTACTGTTTCTTTTTTCACCATTCCTTGCAACCAGGAGAACAGACAAGAGCACTACTGCTCCTGAACCTTTAATCAGTCATCTCAAGACCCTGAAGTCTCTCCTGATTGACCTCAGACTTCTTGTTGCAATATCACCACTGCCTACTTGAAAAAAAAAAAAAATCAGTAAGGGATAGTAATCTGAGGCTTGTACCAGGGTAGGAAGTTTTCTTTTCAGATCGAGTCCAACTATTGACCTTAACACCATCATGACCATTAAACCATGTCCATGTTTCCATGTGTCCATGACTCCGCCACCTCTCTGGGCAGTCTGTTCCAATGCCTAACCACTCTTTCAGGAAAGACACTTTCCCTAATATCCAACCTAAACCTCCCTTGGCACAATTTCAGGCCATTTCCTCTCATTCTGTCACCTGTTATTAGCGAGATGAGACCAATCCCCATATCATTGCAACCTCCTTTTCAGGCAGTTCTAGTGGACAATGAAACTCATAACACAGGGAGACCTCAAGTATTTACCCTTCTAGTTTCCAGTGTTCCTGTTGTGAACCTCAGGCAAAACTGGTTCTGAATACACAAGGCACCTGTTTAAGAATATTACATTTGCACACAAGGGCAATTAATCTACCATTTCTAAATAATGAGATCTACATAGCACAGAGCTGACATACATATGACTCCTTTCATGTTTAACACTTTTAAACCGTGAAAGAAAAACTTTCTTTATCAATTCGTTGCTGTTTACCGAATGGGAAAAGCTCCTGCTTTGTACAGGTGTGCTGGCTATCAGCAGTGCCAGTGAAGACAGATGTCGCTGGTTGACTTGGGCTCCCTCTCCTGGTTGTCGTACACCAGTATGTTTTTGACCAGTTATTACTGAAAACACTCGTTTTCAATTAATAAAAAAAACCACAAAAAACCAAAAACCAACTCAACTACACAGACACACACACACATTTTTTCAAATTGGTTTTCCAACTTCGGACAAGCATGAGAGTGCTGTATAAAAAAAAATCTGGAAGATACATGCTGTGCCCAAACATTGGTATCTTCAAACAGAAGCCCCTATGAAAGTTTAGTTATTTTTAATAATTGTTGTTGTTGAGGTTTGGTTTGAATTCTACAGCAGCAACTGTATTAATAAAAAAAAAAAAAACACCAAAATCACAGAATCATAGAATGGTAAGGTTGGA
>VWZE01020507.1:4137-15273 GCA_013396675.1 Eubucco bourcierii
CCAGGGCCTGTTCCTCAGGGCTGCTCTCAGCCATTCCCCACCCAGCCTGGAGCTGTGCTTGGCACTGTTAAGATTTTCAACATGAGCAACCAAAGACACTTTTTGCCTAGTCCTGTGCCCATTAGGCTGACATTATTCTATTTGCCAAATGAGAAAACAAACCAAGACATGACATAAACTAAGGAAGAACATTTCCTTCCAAAGGTTTTTCAGTCCAAAGCTCATTTCACATAGTTTTAAGTGACTAAAAAGTGTCTTGAGGTGAGAAATGTTGGGACATCTTCACTACAGATTGTGCTATCAGATCCTACCATGGCATCATAGAATTGTTAGGGCTGGAAGTGACCTCAAGGATCAAAGCTCAAATTGGGTGATTCTGTGCTCCACAACCTCCCTGGGCAACCTATGCCAGTGTCTCACCACCCTCACTCCAAACAACTTCCTCCTAACATCCACTTTCAATCTCCCCTCTGACACTTCAAACCCATTCCCCTTGTCCTGCCATTCCCAGACCTTGTCAATAGTCCCTCCCCAGCCTTCCTGGAGCCCCCTTCAGATCCTGCAAGGCCACTCCAAGCTCTCCTGGAAGCCTTCTCCTCTCCAAGCTGAAGAGACCTTAGAGAGGTCTTTTCCAACTCACAAAATTCCAGGATTTCATAACTAAATTAGACTGCATTTCTCCATGTGGAGGAACATCTGGAGCCAAGGCGCAGTGTGAGGTGAGAAGCATTAACTGCCACACAACAGCCAGGCTAGAGCTTCAAAACTGGCTTGGAATAGTCAGTGTTTGAGGTGCCAAGGAGCTGCCTTCTTGAGTCTTTAGAGAAACAGAGAACCACAGAACTTTCAGGGTTGGAAGAGACCTCAAGGATCATCCCAACCCCCTGTCATAGGCAGAGACACCTCACACTAAAGCAGGTTGCCCAGAGCCACATCCAGCCTGAGCTTAAACACCTCCAGGGATGAGGCTTCCACCACCTTCCTGGGCAACCTGTGCCAGGCTCTTCCCCCACCCTCATGCTGAAGAACTTCTTAAAGCCTAATCTCTCCTCCTCTAGCTTGGATCCATTCACACACACTCCCCCCACCTCCCCCAGTCCTGTCACTCCCTGAAACCCTAAAAATTCCCTCCCCAGCTTTTTTGTAGCCCCCTGCAGGTACTGGAAGGCCACAACAAGGTCTCCTGGGAGCCTTCTCCTCTGCAGACTGAACAACCTCAACTCTCCCACCCTGAGGTGTCTGAAGCAAACTTCCAGCACAATTCCCCCCTGCCCAGCCAACATGATCTCAACCTGGACCTCAGGGTGGCTCTCTGAAAAGAAAATCTGGAAAAGCCAGATTAAAACCACTTTGTTTAGCATCCTGAGAAGTGCCAGAGGCAGAGGAGGAAGCTAATTTTCAGCATCTCCATGCAGGTGACTTTCCTCCCAACAATCTGCTGCTAATGCAGTTCCCACCTCTGGCTGCCAGAGCCAAGCAGGAGTTTTGTAATCTTCAATTTACAATCTCGTGGAGGTTTCCACCCCCCAGAGGTTTCCTGCAGCAGGGTTCCCTGAGCAAGGCTGTGCTCCTGGAGAAGCAGCAGCCTGGTGCCATAGTGGTGTGGCATGGTGCTTGTGCCCAAGGGCTCAGGTGGAAGCCTCGAAGGCAGTATCAGTGCTGGCATTTCCTGGGTGTTAAAAGCTTCACTCCAACCTTGCACTGCACCTTTAAGATGCTGGCTTCATGTTTGGGTTTATTCTTGCTCACAGTCTTCTTTATGCCTTTTACACTCCTGCCTTCTTAGCTACCCAGACAGTTCCACTCAGCCACCAAGCAGCTCCCAAAGCAGCAGTTAGCCCCCTGGCACTAGCTCATCTCTGCTTTAGCTGTTCCATTTCCCACCACATTCCCTGAAACCCTCAGCCAATTCTCTTCACGTATCTGTCCTGCTCCCTTTGCTCTTCCTTTTGTCCACCTTGGCTGGCTCTAATCTAAGCCCTCATTTTCCACACCTCCTGCACATGCACTTGGTAATTCACAGTGCCCCCCTTCAGACTCCTTCCATGTCCCCATGTACATAGTCACCAACTCCTAAACTCCACTTCTGCCTGCACTGCATTCAAATTAATTTGTTTTCTCCTCTGTGCTCTGTCAGCAGAAAGGTCCCTGAGAGGCACAGGGTTTGTGGTGCTTGGTTGCAGCCACAGGAGCAGCCCTGGGGAGCTCCAGAGCACAGAGACTCCTCAGGGACTCCAGCTGAGCCCCCAGCAAGGCTTCCTGAGCACCTCTGCTTATCTGGCACTAGCTGCTTATTGTTGAAGAACAACCTAGGGTCAGGTGAGAGAAGGAGAGGAAATGGCCTGGAGATGTGCCAGGGGAGGGTTAGAGAGGAGGAGTTAGGTTGGAGAGGAGGAAATATTTCATTGCTGCAGAAGTGATCAGGGATTGGCACAGGCTGCCCAGGGAGGTGGTGGAGTCCCCACCCCTGGAAGTGTCCCAGAAACCTGTGGGCATGGCACTGTGGGACATGGTTTGGGGGCCATGATGGGGTTGGGTTGAGGTTGGACTGAATGATCTTAGAAGGGCAGCAAGGCTGGGGAGGGGCCTGGAGCACAACCTGTGAGGAGAGGCTGAGGGAGCTGGGGGTGTGCAGCCTGCACAAGAGGAGGCTCAGGGCAGAGCTCATTGCTCTCTGCAGCTACCTGAAGGGAGGTTGTGGCCAGCTGGGGTTGGGCTCTGCTGCCAGGCACCCAGGGANCTATGATTCTGTGATTCTGTGATTCCATGGTTCCATGATTCTATGTCTCTTCCAACCCAAACAATCAAAGATCAAAGATCACGTTGGGTGCTTCTGTGCTCCACAACCTCCCTGGGCAACCTGTGCCAGTGTCTCACCACCCTCAACCTGTGCCAGTGTCTCACCCCCCTCACTGCAAACAACTTCCTCCTAACATCCACTTTCCATCTCCCCTCTGACACTTCAAACCCATTCCCCTTGTCCTGCCATTCCCAGCCCTTGTCAATAGTCACTCCCAACCTGGCACTGTGACATTCTGTGATTCTGTGACTTCCACAGTGCCAAACCTGGCAGCAACTTCAGCTGTGTGCCCATGGCAGTTGGGGGCATGGTTTAGTGGCCATGGTGGTGTTAGGCTGATGGTTGAGCTCAATGATGGCCTTAGAGGTCTCTTCCTACCAAAGCAGTTGTATGATTCTGAGGTTTTATGCCTGTACCTTTGGTCTGTGGGCATTAAGGCTCCACTGTTTTCCTGCTGGTGAAAGACCTCACAGCCAGCACTGCAAAGCTGAGACTGCAGAGGGGCAGGAGGGTGCTGAGGTGTGCCAGGGAGCAGTGGTTCTTGCCAACAGTTACTGTGCTCTTTGGGTCCCCTCTTGCTGCCAACACTCAGCAAGTAAGCTGCAGTGAGGAGCTAGGTTCAGAAGAGAGAGAAAGGAAATCTTTGAACAAGTTACTTATTCCTTCATCTCCACTGAGCTGTTTGTGGCTCACAGAGCTTCTGGAAGTGCATCACAGAATCACAGGCTGGAAGAGACCTTCAAGTTGGGGCTCTGCAGCCTGGAGAAGAGAAGGCTTCGAGGGGACCTGATAGTAGCCTTCCAGTATCTGAAGGGGGCCTACAGGAAGGCTGGGGAAGGATTATTTACAAGGTCCTGCAATGACAGGACAAGGGGCAATGGGCTTAAACTGGCAGAGGGGAGATTTAGACTGGATGTTAGGAGGAAGTTCTTTACAGTGAGGGTGGTGAGGCACTGGCACAGGTTGCCCAGGGAGGTTGTGGCTGCTCCCTCCCTGGAGGTGTTCAAGGCCAGGCTGGATGAGGCCTTGAGTGAGCTGTGCTAGTGGGAGGTGTCCCTGCCTATGGCAGGGGGTTGGAACTAGATGATCCTTGAGGTCCCTTCCAACCTTCCCATTCTATGATTCTATGATTCTATGATTCTAAGAGCCTGGAGCCCAATCATTAGCCTAGCACTGACAAGTCCCTGACCAACTCACATCCCTCAGCACCACATCTGCATGACTCTGAAACCCCTCCAGGGGTGGTGACTCCAGCACTTCCCTGGGCAGCCTGTGCCAGGGCCTGAGAACCCTTTCAGTGATGAAATTCTTCTCAATATCCAACCTGAGCCTCCCATGGCACAACTTAAGGCCATTGCCTCTTCCCCTCTCACTTGTTGCCCGATTGAAGAGACCAATCCCTAGCTGGTTCCAACCTCCTTTCAGGGAGCTGTAGAGAGTAATGAGGCCTCCCTTGAGCCTCCTTTTCTCAGATTTTAGACCCCTTACATTTACCATCTAAGTCTGCAGAACCTCTTCAGTGACAGTGGGACTGGAGTGGGGTGCAGGTGTGGGGACAGGAGCTGTCACTGGAGCTGGGCAAATCTCCCAGCTGTGCAGCACAGACCCAGGGGAACCTCAGCTGCTCTCACAGGTCTGCACAGTCCCTGCAGGTGCAGTCACAGACTCACAGAACCTCAGAGGTTGGAAGGGACCTCCAGAGATCATCCACTCCAACTCCCTGCCAAGCAGCATCACCCAGGGCAGGGCACACAGGAATGCATCCAGGTGGGTTTGAAAGGCTCCAGAGAAGGAGGCTTCACAACCTCTCTGGGCAGCCTGCTCCAGGCCTCCAGCAGCCTCACTGTAAAGAAGTTTCTCCTCATGTTGAGCTGAAACCTTCTCTGTTCCAGTTTGTGTCCATTGCTCCTTGGCTTACTGCTGCTGACCACCCAAAGGAGCTTGGCCCCAGGCACTGACACCCACCCCTCAGATACTGGCAGACACTGCTCAGATCCCCTCTCAGCCTTCTCTGCTCCACACTAAACACCCCCAGGGCTCTCAGGCTCTCTCCATAGGGGAGATGCTCAAGTCCCCCACTCATCCTCATGGCTCTCTGCTGGACTCTCTCCAGCAGGTCTCTGTCTCTCCTGAGCTGGGGAGCCCCGATCTGGACACAGCATTGCAGCTGTGGTCTCAGCAGGGCAGAGCAGAGAGGGAGCAGAACCTCCCAAGCCCTGCTGGCCACATTTTTCTTGATGCCCCTCAGGATGCCATTGGGCTGGCTTCACTCAGCACACAGACAGCAAAGGTGATCTTTGATCACGTTGGGTGCTTCTGTGCTCCACAACCTCCCTGAGCAACCTGTGCCAGCATCTCACCACCCACAACCTGTGCCAGTGTCTCACCACCCCCAACCTGTGCCAGTGTCTCACCACCCTCACTGCAAACAACTTCCCCCTAACATCCAGTTTCAATCTCCCCTCTGCCAGTTCATGTGATCAAAGATCATGTTGGGTGATTCTGTGCTCCACAACCTCCCTGGAGGTGTTCAAGGCCAGATTGGATGAGGCCTTGAGCAACCTGTTCTAGTGGGAGGTGTCCCTGCCTGTGGTACAGGAGGGTTGGAAGTGGCTGAGCTTTGAGGTCCCTTCCAACCTCACCCATTCTCTGACTCTACTGATGTCTACCTGCTGTACATTTCACCTGTAGATTCCTTTTTTTGGATTTGGTCTCCATTGGAAGAGAAGCAAGAGAAAAGTTATTGTGGTTGTTCTTCAATAACCTATGCAAGATGACCTTGCAGCCCTGATTCATTTTCAGAGAGCTGGGCTCTGTGTCATGGAGAACACTCTGCTCTTCCTGGCAGAGACAGATGGAACACACTGGAGTCAGTGCAGGCTGGGATGGAGCTTGTGTTCAGCTCAGCTGGCAGCTGGAGCCTGAACTTGCTTCAGGTGGTGCTTATAGCTCTGTGTTAGGCAGAGAGGCCACCAGTGTTAAACCTCCAGGTTTAAGAAGAACTTCCTCCTAACATCCACTTTCAGTCTCCCCTCTGCCACTTCAAACCCATTCCCCTTGTCCTGCCATTCCCAGACCTTGTCAATAGTCCCTCCCCAGCCTTCCTGCAGCCCCCTTCACATCCTGCAAGGCCACTCCAAGCTCTCCTGGAAGCCTTCTCCTCTCCAGGCTGCACAGCCCCAACTCTCTCAGCCTGTCCTCACAGCAGAGCTGCTGCAGCCCTCTCAGCATCTTGGTGGCCTCCTCTGCACTGGCTCCAACACTTCCATGTCCTTCCTGTGCTGGGGGCTCCAGAACTGCACCCAGGACTGCAGCTGGGGTCTGAGGAGAGCAGAGCACTGATTCCTCTGTGCATGGCACTGACAAATATGTCAAACAGCACTGGTGTCAGCACTGACCCCTGAGGGACACCACTTGACACTGGTCTGCAGGTGGACATTGTGCCCTTGATCACCACTCTCTGGGTGCCACCATCCAGGCAATTCCTTATCCAGCAGTGCTCCACACATCCAGTCCATGTTTTTCCAGCTTGGTGCCCAGGATGCCATGTGGCACAGAGCCAAATGCCTTACTCAGGCCCAGGCAGAGTGAAGTGCCCTCTGTGTAAGGAAAGATGCTCACAGCCTGCTGGTTTAGCAGCAGATGTTGCTTGGTGAACCCAGTCCCTGAGCCTTGTGAACAGTTAAACAGTCACAACGACCACGTCATACTGCCAGCTTTTAGCTCTGAGCAGAACTACAACTAAAAGGACTTGGAATCTGCTGTGGGAGGTGTCCCTGCCCCTGGCAGGGCGGTTGGGGCTGGATGCTCTTTAAGTCCCTCCCAAAGTGCAGGCAGTCCGTGTGCCGGCTTGCGGCCGCAAGCTGCGGGAGGTGGCAGCGGCTGCAGAGCCAGGCTGGGTCCTGCGGGAGGTGGCAGCGGCTGCAGAGCCAGGCTGGGTCCTGCGGGAGGTGGCAGCGGCTGCAGAGCCAGGCTGGGTCCTGCGGGAGGTGGCAGCGGCTGCAGAGCCAGGCTGGGTCGGACTCCGGCCGAGCACCTCCCCTGGCTTCCCTGCACATCTGCAGGCGTCTGAGTGCATGAGCCTGTGGGCACAGATCAGAGCAGCAGCAGGGGCCTGTGCAGCACATCTGTATCGTGCCCCCTACCCTCTTCGGCTCCGCAGCTGCAGATTCCCTGCAGATGTGTGCAGCGCTCTGCTCGCTCCAGCCCCGCGCTCAGCAGCGGCAGCGGCGCAGGCAGAACCGCACCGAAATAAAACAGCAACCACCACAACACCTTCACTGCAGATCTCCTTCTGTATGCAGCTTCTGCTGCTCAGAGCTCCTGCCCCAAACGCAGAGCAGGACACCAATCTTCCCTGGCGAATGGCCTTGCACCAGGGAGGCAAAACCTTCCTGTTCCAGCTCGCCCTGCTCATAAACCACCACACTGCAGAGCCCCACGGGGGTCTGCTACAGACCAAATCTGTCTTGTGGCTCCAAAGTCCATTCCTATATTTCCAGAAGTGTTTTGGGTTTTTTTTTCCCCCCCTCTTGCCTTCAGGAAATGCCCCAACAAACACCATTTGGCTAGAATGTGATCCTGTTGTTATAGATGTGGGTCAGGCTATTTTTATGTGTGCTTATATAACCCAATTATTTGTTCCCAGCTGAAACTTGGCTTACGTTGCACTGACAAGACCCAACCCTGCCCCTTCCAAAAGATTAAGTGTTTTAATATGAACAAATCTACATGGACACTACCTACCCTTCTTGCCCATTCCAATATATATATAGAATCATAGCATCATAGAATGGTGAGGTTGGAAGGGACCTCAAAGCTCAGCCAGTTCCAGACCCCTGCCATAGGCAGGGACACCTCCCACTACAACAGGTTGCTCAAGGCCTCATCCAACCTGGTGCTGAACACCTCCCTGGGCAACCTGTGCCAGTGTCTCACCACCCTCACTGCAAACAACTTCCTCCTAACATCCACTTTCAGTCTCCCCTCTGACACTCCAAACCTATTCCCCTTGTCCTGCCATTCCCACACTTTGTCAATAGTCCCTCCCCAGCCTTCCTGCAGCCCCCTTCAGATCCTGCAAAGCCACTCCAAGCTCTCCTGGAAGCCTTCTCCTCTCCAGGCTGCACAGCCCCAACTCTCTCAGCCTATCCTCACAGCAGAGCTGCTGCAGCCCTCTCAGCATCTTGGTGGCCTCCTCTGCACTGCCTCCAACACTTCCATGGCCTTCCTGTGCTGGGGGCTGCACAACTGCACCCAGGACTGCAGCTGGGGTCTGAGGAGAGCAGAGCCAAGGGGCACAATCCCCTCCCTTGCCCTGCTGCCCACACTGCTCTTGCTGCAGCCCAGCACACAGTTGCTGTCTGGGCTGCACTCACACTGCAGCCTCAGCTTGAGCTTTTCCTCACCCCACACCCCCAGGGCCTGTTCCTCAGGGCTGCTCTCAGCCATTCCCCACCCAGCCTGGAGCTGTGCTTGGCATTGTGCCTGCCCAGGGGCAGGACCTTACACTTGGCCTTGTTGAATGTCCTGAGGTTGGCCTGGGCACAGCTCTGCAGCCTGTGCAGGTCCCTCTGGATGGATCCCTGCCCTCTAGCAAGTGACTGTGCCACACAGCTTGGTGCCAGCTGCACACTTGCTGAGGCTGCACTGATTCCTCTGTGCATGGCACTGACAAAGATGTTAAACAGCACTGGTGCCAACACTGACCCCTGAGGGAGCCACTTGGCACTGATGTGCAGGTGATCATTGTGCCCTTGATCACCACTCTCTGGGTGCCACCATATAGGTAAAATCTCTGCTTCATTGGATTGCTGCTCAGAGCTACCTCACCCAAGACAGGGGGATTCAGAAGTGTTATGAATGGGAAGAGATTATCAGCATGGTGATGATGGAGGTTGCCCCTGCTGACTGCAGGGGGTTTGGCCTAGATGACCTTTGAAGGTCCATTCCAACCCATCCCAAACCATTCTATGATCCTATGTAGGAGGCAGTTTGTGACAAGAGTTTCTAGTCTCAGCACTGCAGTGCAGAGGCTGCCAGGCTCTGATGTTAGGCAGCTCTCTGGGCTCACTCTATAGTTAACTAAAATCCAGAAATGTGTGCATTTGAAACCCACTCTAAGGAACATTCTTCACCCCACTGAGGTCTTAGCTCTAAACTGAGCACAGAACCACAGAATGCATCAGGTTGGAAGCGACCCTCAAGGGTCTTCTTGTCCACCCCCTGCAGGCAGCAGGGACACCTCCAGCTAGAGCAGACTGCCCAGAGACACATCAAGTTTGACCTTGAATGTCTCCAGGGATAAGGCCTCCAGCACCTCTCTGGGCAACCTGTTCCAGTATTTCATCATCCTCATTGTGCAGAACCTCCTCCTGATGTCCAACCTGAATCTGCCCTGCTGCAGTTTGAAACCACTGACACCATCCTGTCACTACAGACCCTTCTAAACAGCCTCTCCCCTGCCTTCCTGTAGCACCCTCAGGTACTGGAAGGCTGCTGTAAGGTCTCCCCTCAGCCTTCTCCTCTCCAGGCTGCACAGCCCCAACTCTCCCAGGTTGCCCTTGCAGGATAGCCCTCTGAGGGGCTCCAGCACATAAGAAGGATGCCAGAGGTTAGCCATTAAGAAGAGCCCCTAGGTGATGTTTCTGCACTAAGGGTACCCTTGCAGAGCATCACCACTGCCATTACTTCAGTGAGTGAAGTGAAGACTGTGCCTGCTGCTTTCAGCATGATCAAATATTTATGAAACTGTTAGTTCCACCCAGGCTTGCCCAGATGAGTGGTGAGAGGGCTGGAAAAGTCCATTGCTGGTTTTGAGCCAAGGATCTCAAAGTTCTTCTGTGCTTTCTTGGATGGGCAAAAGTGTTAAACGCTCCCTGGGAGCTCATCAGCAGCCCTGGACACTGCAAATCTAAAAGTCCTTCAGCTTTAAGTTTTCCAGTTGTGGAGGTTAGTTAAAATCATGGAATCACAGAATTGTCTGGGTGGGAAAAGACCTCTAAGATCATTGAGTCCAACCATCAACTCACCACCACTGTGGCCACTGAAGCAGAGTGCCATGGCCACACATTTCTTGAAGCAGGGTAGAAAAGCTTCCCAGCACAGCACTGAAATCAGTGCAGAGCTCCTCTTCCCAGGCCACATCATCCTCTTTCTACAGCTGAAGCCAGGGAAGGATTTTGGTTTGCAAAGAGGTCCCTGGAGGGCATGAAGGTTTGCAAAGGGGTCCCTGGAGGGTATGAAGGTTTGCAAAGGGGTCCCTGGAGGGTATGAAGGTTTGCAAAGGGATCCCTGGAGGGTATGAAGGTTTGCAAAGGGATCCCTGGAGGACATGAAGGTTTGCAAAGAGGTCCCTGGAGGGTATGAAGGTTTGCAAAGGGGTCCCTGGAGGGCATGAAGGTTTGCAAAGGGGTCCCTGGAAGGCATGAAGGTTTGCAAAGGGGTCATTGGAGGACATGAAGGTTTGCAAAGGGGTCCCTGGAGAGCATGAAGGTTTGCAAAGAGGTCCCTGGAGGACATGAAGGTTTGCAAAGGGGTCCCTGAAGGACTTGGCATTAAGCTGGAGCTGGTCCAGAAGAGGCCATGAAGATGGGCAGAGGGCTGGAGCACAAGGCTGAAAGGCAGGTTGAAAGAATTGGGGCTGTTCAACCTGGAAAAGACTCCATAGAGACCTTAGAGATGCATTTCAGAATTGGAAAGGGAGCTACAGGGAGGCTGGGGAGGGACTGTACAGAAGGGCCTGTGGGGATAGGATGAGAGGCAGTGGTTTGAGACTGGAGCAGGGCAGATTCAGGTTGGACATCAGGAAGGAGTTCCAAACAGTGAGGGTAATGAGACACTGGCACAGGTTGCCCAGGGATGTGGCTGAGACCCCAAGCCTGAAGACATTCAAGATCAGACCTGATGTGTCCCTGGGCAGCCTGCTCTAGTTGGAGGTGTCCCTGCTGCCTGCAGGGGGTTGGACAAATGACCTTTGAGGGTCCTTTCCAAGCCAATGCAGTCTGTGAGTCTGTGAAGTGCTACATACAGCTTGTGAAAACGCTTTCAGCTAAAGAATCTTCAGAGGACTATGGATGGGCAACAATGAAACACGAATGTGCCTGATGCTGAACAGTTCACCTGCTGTCAGACCCAGAAGCAGGCTCTGTTCCTGCTCTCTGCTCTTCTCCAAAGAGGGTAGTGCTGCTGCTGTGTGCCCACCTGGCACAATGTCACTGGCAAGCATCCTAAAGGGTGCACAGAGTGGTGTTGTGCAAGGGTTGCTGGGCCCAGCAGCCACAGGAGATGTGCTGTCTGTGGCTTTCATTGCAGCCAACTCTCTCAGCCTGTCCTCA
>VWZE01020508.1:5378-16371 GCA_013396675.1 Eubucco bourcierii
CTGTGCAGGTCCCTCTGGATGGATCCCTGCCCTCTAGCAAGATGACTGTGCCACACAGCTTTTATTCTCTTCAATTCACACAAAGCCACTGGACCTGGAGCAGTTCCACAGTGCTGCTCTGTGCCTGCAGAAATGAGACCCACAGTAGAGCAGTGCTCATAAGGAGTTGGTTGAAGCCAAGTGTTGGCCAGATGAGGTCCTCTGGGTCTCAGAGACTCAGCTCTTTTTTTGGGATACAGTTTGTTATAAGCTTGGAGAAGAGAAGGCTCTGAGGGAAGCTTAGAGCTGCCTTCCAGTATCTGAAGGTATCCTACAGGAATGCTGCAGAGGGAATGGAGTAAATCTGTCAGTGGATGGATTCAGACTGCATCAGTTAGGAAGAAGTTCTTCAGCCTAAGGGTGGTGAGAGACTGGCACAGGTTATCCAGGGAGGTGGTGGAAGTCTCATCCCTGGATGTTTTTAAGTCCAGGCTGGATGTAGCTCTGAACAACCTGATCTGGTGTGAGGTGTCCCTGCCCATGGCAGAGGGTTGGAACTGGATGAGCCTTGAGGCCCCTTCCAGCCCTGACAGTTCTGTGATTTTTCCTGAGGGGGTCTGAGCCAGGCCAGGGGGGAATGGTTTGGAGCTGAGGCAGAGCAGGCTGAGAGTGGAGCTGAGGAAGAAGTTGTTGAGTGTGAGGGTGCTGAGAGTGTGGCACAGGCTGCCCAGGGAGGCTGTGGCTGCCTCCTTGCTGGGGGTGTTGCAGACCAGGTTGGCTGAGGCCTTGAGCAGCTGAGTGTGGCTGAGAGGTGTCCCTGGGCATGGAGGGGAGGTTGGAGCAGAGGAGCTCTGAGCTCCCTTCCAGCCTGAGCCATGCTGTGATGACATTTTCTCACTCTGCAGCTGGGATGATGTATCTGAGACCAGAACTGACAACCTGCATTCTAGACTGGCTGCTTTTCCTCTCAGCCAGCACAACCACAGCCACTCTCTCACTCTTCTGACAGGCTTAATTTATTTGTCTTTCACAGAAAGGTTATTTCAAGCCTCCAATATTCAAATGTCAACATTCAAATGCAAGTTTTATTTGCTCTGGATCTTAAAGCAAGTTCTTTGCTTCTTAAACTTTTGTTTACAATGGAGGAAAGCATCTTATGCCCCCCCCAAAATTAATAAAGTGAAACAGCCTTTGCAGCTCAGAGCTGTGGATAAGACTATTAGAAAGCTATGGGAAGCAACAACCCAAGATACAAAAATGCACTTTGTATTGCCTCAGGTACATGAGGATGACTTCCAGGATTTGAGTCTGATTTGTTTTCCATAGCAGCTTAAGGACCTTAAAGACCAAGCTAAAAAGTAGTCACTTGTTTGTTCCTGCTATTGTCATACTGGGGCTTGGGGCTTTTGTCTGGGGTTGGTTGTGTTGTTTGGGGGCTTGGTTTGCTTTGCTTTGGATTGGTTTGGTTTGGTTTGGTTTTGGTTCTGGTTTGGTTTTGGTTTGGTTTGGTTTGGGTTTGGTTTCGGTTTGGTTTTGCTTTGCTTTGCTTTGCTTTGCTTTGCCTTGCTTCATTTTGCTTTGCTTTGCTTTGCCTTTCTTCATTTTGCTTTGCTTTGCTTTGCTTCATTATGCTTTGCTTTGCCTTGCTTCATTTTGCTTTGCTTTGCTTTGCTTTGCCTTGCTTCATTTCGCTTTGCTTTGCTTCCTTCAGTTTCATTTCATTTCGTTTCATTTCCCTTTGCTTTGCTCTGTTTTGTTTTGTTTCATTTTGTTTTGCTTTGCTTTGCTTCATTTTGCTTTGCTTTGCTTTGTTTCATTCAGTTTCATTTCGTTTTGTTTCATTTTGCTTTGCTTTGCTTTGTTTTGTTTTGTTGTGTTGTGTTTTAGTTTTTCTTAAGCCTTACCAAACCAGACTCTGAAAGTAGGTCACTGCAGCAGAGGAAGGGCCCTGAGCAGCAGCAAACAACCCTGCAGCCACCAGGGACAGAGCCACATCAGCCATGCAGCCTCAGGCGGTGGCTCCAGAGCTGGCTCTGCATGAGCAGTGCGTCTCGGGCAGGAAGGGAGGTTGGGTGCCCTCTGCTGACCTGCAGTGCCCTGGGCATCAGCCTCCTGCGGTGCCAGAGGGGCAGCACCAGCGCATGGCCTGCCCTGCTGAGCCAGGGCGGTGTGAAGGACCAGCTGGGCTCAGGCAGAACCTGCTGGGCTTAGGCAGGACCAGCTCAGGTTAGGCAGAATCAGCTGGACTTAGGCAGGAACCACTGGGCTTAGGCAGAACCAGCTAGGCTTAGGCAGGACCCACTGGGCTTAGGCAGAAACCACTGGGCTTAGGCAGAACTAACTGGGCTTAGGCAGGACCCACTGGGCTTAGGCAGAAACCACTGGGCTTAGGCAGAACTAACTGGGCTTAGGCAGGACCCACTGGGCTTAGGCAGGACCCATTGGGCTTAGGCAGGACCCACTGGGCTTAGGCAGGACCCACTGGGCCATGTGGAGGTGACAGATCCTTAGTGAGTGAGGGGACTGGGNCCCATTGGGCTTAGGCAGGACCCACTGGGCTTAGGCAGGACCCACTGGGCCATGTGGAGGTGACAGATCCTTAGTGAGTGAGGGGACTGGGGCTCAGAAATGCTTTCTTGACCTCTTCCCAAGCAGCCAGACACTTCACTTTTTGTACTCCCTACAGCAGTGGATTTTGGACTCTGAATTTCCAGGATCTCTGGTAAAAAAGCAAGAAGGAAGTTGTGGGTGCCCACAGAAGGGGCAGCAGCAAAACTGGTGGGGTTTGTGCATGTGGAGAGAGTCACCACAGCAAGGAGGGAGTGAAGGAAGGCTGAGCCTTGTTGAGGTTATAGCCTGATCATAGAATCATCAAATGGTGGGGGTTGGAAGGGACCTTTGGAGGTCATCCAGCCCAACATCCCCTGCTAAAGCAGGACACCCACAGCAGCTTGCCCAGATCTAAGTGCCCAGATAGGATTGGCATCTCACAGCAAAGAAACTTCTCTGTGTTCTACCTTGCACCTGTTACCCCTTGTCCTGTCCCTGGGCACCACTGACAGAGGCCTCAACCTCTTGCCCCCCAGGCTTTAGCTCTTGCTGAGCATTGCTCAGATGCCCTCTGAGACTGCTTCTCTGCAGGCTCTCAGCCCCAGGGCTCTCAGCCTTTGCTCCTCACAGAGCTGCTCCAGGCCCCTCAGCAGCTTTGCAGCCCTTTTCTGGAATCTTTCCAGCACTTCCCTGTTGCTCTTGAACTGGGAAGCCCAGAACTGGAAAAAGTACTCCAGGAGATGTCTCACCAGGGCTAAGTAAAGGGGCAGGAGACCCTCCCTTGACCTGCTGACCACACTCTTCTGAATCACAGAGTATAGAAGAGGGTGTTGGGCCAGGGCAACATTGGTAGAGGAGAAGTGACTCAGAGAAGAAAGAGCACAGGAGGTTTAGCTCTGCCTGGCCATATTCCTCTCTTGTGTTCTTGGGAGCCTGTTTGAAATTTAATTTCACAAGTTCAGGGGCATTTGCAAATAATTAATTTCAGTGTCTGGCTGCTGCATTCAAATTTGTCAGTGCAACTGACTCTCTCTTCCTTTAGAATCAGATCCTTCCTGCTCAGAGGTGAACCCTCATTAGCCTTCACAAAACAATATAAAAGGGAAATGTCAGGAATGATATGGTTAGAGATGTGTAAAATGACTTGTGGAGGCACAGATACCTGACAAGCCATTAATGAGATCATTAAAAAGCCTCCAGAAATGCAATTTCACCTGAAAGCAAGAGACTTGTTGTCAAACACTGAAAAAAAAATGTATTACAAACGTGTTGAATGGTTTGAAAACACAAAGTGGATTTTACTGCCTAATGTGAGGCAGTGACTGACACACGAGGGAAAGGAACCACAGAATGTTAGGGGCTGGAAGGGACCTCCAGAGATCATCCAGCCCAGCCCCCTGCCAGAGCAGGAGCACTCAGGGCAGGGCACACAGGAGAGGTTGGAAAGGCTCCAGAGAAGGAGACTCCACAGCCTCTCTGGGCAGCCTGCTCCAGGCTCCAGCAGCCTCACAGGGACAAAGTTTGCCCTCCTGTTCCCCTGGCACCTCCTCTGCTCCAGCTTGCCCCCAGTGCCCCTTGTGCTGCCCTTGGCCACCCCTGGGCACAGCCTGGCTGGGTCCTGCCCACACTGCCCTGCAGTGAGGGGCCCACAGCTGCACTGATGGGGCAAGCTGCTGCCCTGACCAAGGGCAGCCTGTACAGGCCATGGTGCCAGCCCTGCCTGGGCACCACAGTCACTAATCAGTGGTGTGACTGTGCCAAGCTTGGAGGGAAGAGGGGATGAGGTGTGCATATGGAGCTGCCCACTGGGGTGGGTGCCCCACAACCCATGGCAGATGCTCTGGAAGCCTGCCCAGCTGGGCACTAACCTGAAGAGACAGAAAGTAGCAGCCAATGAAAGGCAGGCAGCAAGAGAAACCCTCCAGGGCACTGCTCTGGGGGAGAGATCACTGCTGGCAGAGGGAGAAGGTGAGTATATGAGGAGACTTCATCTCTTCAGCTATAGAATCACAGCATGGGCTGGAAGGGACCTCCAAAGCTTACCCAGTCCAACCCCCTGCAGCCAGCAGGGACATCCTCCACCAGATGGTGTCCAGCCAGTAGTGGTGAGCCCCAGGGATCAGAGCTGCACTCAGTCCTGTTTAACATCTTCACTGAAGATCTGGAGGAGGGCATTGAGTCCTTCATCAGTGAGTTTGCAGTGACACCAAGTTGGGAGCAAGCATGGATCTGTTAGAGGGCAAGAGGAGGGCTCTGCAGAGGCACCTGCACAGGCTGGACAGGTGGGCACAGCCCAGAGCCAGGAGCTTTAACTGGAGAGCAACCAGGCAGAGAGGGACCTGAGAGGAATGGTTGGCAGCTGAAGATGAGGCAGCAGTGTGCCCAGGTGGGCAGCAGAGCCAATGGCATCCTGGCCTGGATCAGGAGCAGTGTGGCCAGCAGGAGCAGGGCAGTCCTTCTGCCCCTGTGCTCAGCACTGCTCAGGCCACACCTGGAGTGCTGTGTCCAGTTCTGGGCCCCTCAGTTTCAGAAAGATGTTGAGGTGCTGGAAGGTGTCCAGAGAAGGGCAGCAAGGCTGGGGAGGGGCCTGGGGCACAGCCCTGTGAGGAGAGGCTGAGGGAGCTGGGGGTGTGCAGCCTGCAGGAGAGGAGGCTCAGGGCAGAGCTCATTGCTCTCTGCAGTTCCCTGAAGGGAGGTTGTAGCCAGCTGGGGTTGGGCTCTGCTGCCAGGCACCCAGGGACAGAACAAGAGGACACAGCCTCAAGCTGTGCCAGGGCAGGCTCAGGCTGGATGTTAGGCAGAAGTTCTTGCCAGCAAGAGTGATTGGCATTGGAATGGGCTGCCCAGGGAGGTGGTGGAGTGCCCATGTCTGGAGGTGTCTACAGGAGGCTGCATGAGGCACTGAGTGCCAGGGGTTAGTGAATGAGAAGGTGTCAGGTGCTAGGCTGGACTCGATGAGGTCTCAGAGGTCTTTTCCAACTGGGTCAGTTCTGTGATTCTGTGATCAGGTTGCCCACAGCCCTCTCCAGCCTCACCTGCAATATCTCCAGGTGTGGAGCCCCAACCACCTCCCTGGGTAACCTGTTGCAGTGTTGCAGCCGCCTCCTGCTGCAGAACTTGTTCCTCACAGCCAATCTCAATCTGCTCTGCTCTAGTTTGCAGCCACTGCCCTCATCCTGTCCCTGCAGCCCTTTGCAAGCAGTCCCTCTCCATACATTTTTGACTTTGAATAAGGCCAAATGTTTAGTAAACCCAGGATGTCTCATTTAGTTGCAAACCTCTCAGTGCCCTTGCCAGCGAGGCTGCAACATTTTACTGCATAAATGAGGGACCCGCAGCTGTATCAGATAATGTCTCACTTGTTATTTAGATGATGAAGGGTGGGTGCCTAGGACTGAGATAACTTTCTGACTTTTATTTTTTCTCCATTTTCTCAACAGGGATGACATTTAGACTAGAACAGAAAAAAAACCCAAACAACCAAAACCAACCTCTAAAACCCAGTGAGAGCAGCCAGCAATACATTGGTTTATTGGTTACATTTTAATGTTATTTTTAAGCAGCAAATAATGAATTACTTTGACTAATAAGTGCAGAGCCAGACATGATCCATTCTCATAATTAGGTTGACAGTCACCATCAATCCTGTACTTTGAGTTCATCTGGCTATAAAATCTTGTCTCCTTTTCCCATATCAAGTTTTACTCAATTACACCCCATGAAATACAACCTGCTTGCTGGGGGAGCTGCTTGGAGAGGACTCAAAGTGCCTTTGCTTGGCTCTCTGGAATGTGACTGCAGCTCACGTTCAGCTTTTTGGCCACCAGCACCCTCAAGTAATTTTCTGTAGGGCTGCTCTGTCTCTTCCTGCCTGGACTGATCACAGGCTCACAGGATGGTAGGGGTGGGAAGGGACCTCTGGAGAGCTTCCAGTCCAAGCCCTGCCACAGCAGGGCCAGAGAATCCAGCACAGGGCACACAGCAACACATCCAGGAAGGCTCCAGAGGAGACTCCACAACCTCTCTGGGCAGCCTGTGCCAGGGCTCTGGCACCCTCACCCTCCAGAAGTTCTTGCTCATGTTGAGGTGGAACTTCCTGTGCTGCAGTTTCCATCCCTTGCCCTTGTCCTATGGCAGGGCACAGGTGAGCAGAGCCTGTCCCTGTCCCTTCCTTCCTGACCCCCAGCCCTCAGCTATTGACAGACATTGCTCAGATCCCCTCTCAGCCTTCTCCCCTCCAGACTGCACAGCCCCAGGGCTCTCAGCCTCTCCTCATCAGGCAGTGCTGCAGTCCCTGCAGCATCCTTGCAGCCCTCCCTTGGACTCTCTCCAGTAGATCCCTGTCCCTCCTGAGCTGGGGAGCCCAGACCTGGATGCAATATTCCAGGTGGGGCCTCAGCAGGGCAGAGCAGAGGGGCAGGAGAAGCTCCCTCCATCTGCTGCCCACACTCCTCTTAATGCCCCCCAGGCCTCCACTGGCCTTCTTGCCCACCAGGGCACTTTGCTGTCCCATGCAGAACTTGCTGCCCAGCAGCACTCCCATGCCCTTCTCCATGGGCCTGAATCATGCCAACCCAGGAGCAGGACTGTGCACCTGGCTTTGTCAAACCCTCTGAGCCCACTTCTCCAGCCTGGCCAGGTCTCTCTGGCTGACCTGCCATAGGAGAACAAGGATCCATTTGCCACCAAGCTGCAGCACAAGAGTACAAACCTCCTGGCACGTGCCAGCAGTCTGCAAGGGCATCACTTAATCCTGCTGTGGTGGGGCTGGTGCTAGACAGCCAACTTCCATGGCTCCCACTGCGAGGAGAAGCAGTCCTGGCAACTGGGTCACCTTCTTTAGCTGTGGTTTTGTACTGGTGTTCACACTTTTTGCTTGTTGACAGATCTGGAGCACTCTGTGAAGGCAATAATTGGCCTGGGAATATCTGGCTGGCATGCTTGCCCAACAGAAGCTGGAATGAGCTTGCCTCAGGTCTTTCATGAAGTGGCAGAACTAATGCCATGTGCTGCCCCAACTGCCATGCTGCTTTCAGAGTGCACTGGAAACCTACTGCACCAACTGGCAGGCCAACCTGCACTGTTCCCACTCCCCACACCTCCTTGGCAGTGTTATGAAATGATGCCAAATTAGTAATGCATATTAATGTTGATATCCAGGCAGAGGTTGTTCATAACTATCAACATTGTTTATTAACATTAAATCTGGCCAGAAAACTGATCTGCAAGGTTCAAAATGCAGGGTTTGGAAATTTATGCACACAGGGAACAAGGAAAACTGGAACACTTTAAAGGTAACCAGCATAAGCAAATGAAGGATCTGAAGTGGGCTCCAGGAAGGCTGGGGAGGGACTATGGACAAGGTCTGGGAATGCCAGGACAAGGGGAATGGGTTTGAAGTGTCAGAGGGGAGATTGAAAGTGGATGTTAGGAGGAAGTTGTTTGCAGTGAGGGTGGTGAGACACTGGCACAGGTTGCCCAGGGAGGTTGTGGATCTTTGATCACATTCTGTGGTTCTGTGCTCCCCAACCTCCCTGGAGGTGTTCAGGACCAGGTTGGATAAGGCCTTGAGTGACCTGTACTAGTGGGAGGTGTCCCTGCCTATGGCATGGGTGGAGGTTGGAAATGGCTGAGCTTTGAGGTCCCTTCCAACCTAACCCTTTCTCTGATCTATCTCAATGAAAGGATGCTGGAGGTGGACAGGAAGGTCTCCTGCCCTACTGCACAACTTACTTTTGTCAGGAAACAAGACAGAGTTGGCTGAGTGGTGAAGACATTCAGCTGCACATTGAGGTTGGTTCCATTTGGTTTCTGAGGGTTGGATTTTTGTTTTGTTTTGTTCTTGTTGTTCTTTTCCAGCCTGCTCTTTGATCTCAAATTAAATAGATATAAAAAAAACCCCAAAAAACAAAAAACAAAAACCAACTTTGTATGAAGCTGCATAAAGATGCCTCAGGAATTTAATGCTTTAAGGTCATATTCTGGCTATTAATATTAATGCCTTAAGCCTGGATTTGGAAGTGCCTTCTAGAACAAAACTAGAAAATGGTGCAGTTTCTGAAGAGGTCCTAATAATACAGGAGCAGTAAAGGATCCCATTCGAGCTGTGATTCTCTGAAGAGCTGTGTCTGAGCTTTCTCAGAGATATCTGAGATGTGTCTCTGTGGCCAAGGTGGCCAAGGGCATCCTGGAGCAGAATAGAAGCCCTGTGGTAGGTGGAGAGTGGTTCTCCTGCCCCTCTACTCTGCCCTGCTGAGGCCACAGCTGGTTACTTTCTTCTCTCAGGCAAGCAGCACCAGAACAAGAGGACACAGTCTCAAGCTGTGCCAGGGGAAGTTTAGGCTGGAGGTGAGGAGAAAGTTCTTGCCTGAGAGAGTCATTGACTGCTGGAATGGGCTGCCCAGGGAGGTGGTGGAGTCAGCGTCCCTGGAGGTGTTCAAGGTGGGTTTGGACATGGCACTTGGTGCCATGGTCTGGTCTTGAGGGCTGTGGTATGGGGTTGGACTTGATGAGCTTTGAGGTCTCTTCCAACCTTGGTGATACTGTGGGACTGTGAATATTGTGTCCAGTTCTGGGCCCCTCAACTCAAGAAGGAGCTCAGGGAAGTGCTGGAGAGAGCCCAGCCCAGAGCCCCCAAGCTGCTGCAGGCAGTGAGCTTCTCCTGTGAGGCCAGGCTGAGGGAGCTGGGGCTGGCAGCTGGCAGCAGAGGAACCTGAGGGCTGCCCTCAGTGCTGTGCTAAAGATGTGCAGGGCAGTGTGAGCAGGACCCAGCCAGGCTGTGCCCAGGGGTGGCCAAGGGCAGCACAAGGGGCACTGGGGGCAAGCTGGAGCAGAGGAGGTGCCAGGGGAACAGGAGGGCAAACTTTGTCCCTGTGAGGCTGCTGGAGCCTGGAGCAGGCTGCCCAGAGAGGCTGTGGAGTCTCCTTCTCTGGAGCCTTTCCAACCCCCCTGGATGTGTTCTGTGTGCCCTGCCCTGGGTGCNGAATGGGCTGCCCAGGGAGGTGGTGGAGTCAGCGTCCCTGGAGGTGTTCAAGGTGGGTTTGGACATGGCACTTGGTGCCATGGTCTGGTCTTGAGGGCTGTGGTATGGGGTTGGACTTGATGAGCTTTGAGGTCTCTTCCAACCTTGGTGATACTGTGGGACTGTGAATATTGTGTCCAGTTCTGGGCCCCTCAACTCAAGAAGGAGCTCAGGGAAGTGCTGGAGAGAGCCCAGCCCAGAGCCCCCAAGCTGCTGCAGGCAGTGAGCTTCTCCTGTGAGGCCAGGCTGAGGGAGCTGGGGCTGGCAGCTGGCAGCAGAGGAACCTGAGGGCTGCCCTCAGTGCTGTGCTAAAGATGTGCAGGGCAGTGTGAGCAGGACCCAGCCAGGCTGTGCCCAGGGGTGGCCAAGGGCAGCACAAGGGGCACTGGGGGCAAGCTGGAGCAGAGGAGGTGCCAGGGGAACAGGAGGGCAAACTTTGTCCCTGTGAGGCTGCTGGAGCCTGGAGCAGGCTGCCCAGAGAGGCTGTGGAGTCTCCTTCTCTGGAGCCTTTCTAACAGCCTCTGGATGTGTTCTGTGTGCCCTGCCCTGGGTGCCCCTGCTCTGGCAGGGGGATTGGGCTGGGTGATCTCTGAGGTCCCTTCCAAGCCCTAACATTCTGTGATTGTGTGATTCAAAGATCCTAAAGAAAATCCTCTATAGGAGATCTTCAGGTTTATTAATTGCTATGGAATTGCTGCCTAAGGAGCTAAAAGCTCTGCCTGTGCAATCATTCCATCTTTTCCAAGTGGAGAGAGATTGGACTGAATGCAGAGTGAGGGCAAAAATAAAATTACTATGTAAAAGTGCTTTGGTCCATCTCAGACCATCCCAGTTTGTTTTGTCCATGATGGTTCTCTCTCCTCTGACAATTAAAATCCAGCTGATGAGAAGCTCATGCCTGGTTTCACTCACAGAAAGTAATTTGGGGAAATTAATTTCCCTCATTAGGTTGTAGCACTCAGTACTAATTCAGTGCAGTGATCTAGGGAAGGAGCAGTAGGCTCATCTTTAGATATTAAAGTGTTTTAAGTAGGCAAGCTTGGAAGTTTATCATCTCTGCAGCTTGCAGAATTTTGTGAAGCTGTCTGGTTTGAAGGATGCTCCATGGAGTCCCCAATAAACACTGCTGCCCCTGGGACACTCAAATGTTTTAAGGCTGCCACAGAACTGCCCTCAGAAATGCATTACTAAACAAATCAAACCTAAGCAGATGCCTCCAGGTTAGGCCATGTCTCTAAGGCAGCAAAAATCTCCTTACTCAGCAAAATCCTAGAGATGATACAGAATTGGGCTCTGAAACGGTGACAGCAACTAAATAAGAAGGAAACCCAACAGAATGAATCCAGAGCATCTTGCTGGGGATTTGATGGTTTCCAGCAGGAAAAGCAGGGCAAGAGAGGGGATCCTGCTCCTTGGCTCTGCTCTGCTCAGACCTCACCTCCA
>VWZE01020509.1:5029-21445 GCA_013396675.1 Eubucco bourcierii
GAGGTGTCCCTGCCTATGGCAGGGGGTTGGAACTAGATGATCCTTGAGGTCCCTTCCAACCTTACCATTCTATGATTCTATGATTCTAAGGCAGGTATTGTGGTACCTGGTGACCAGGATGGCACATGAAGCCATTGTTCCACTTAGATGCTGTGATGGTTTGAGAGTTACCACACTATGAATTCAGCCAGACCACACACAGCCAACTGGAAGTTAAGGACTGAAGCTATGTTTACAGATTAGCACAATATACAAGCAGATATATACATAATAGACATGAATAGTTACAGAAATATACAAGTTAAAGGTAATACAGAAACACAATCCCCCTCCCAGAAATCAGAGTCTCCAGGAGGGGCTCCAAACCACACTTCCACCTTTCTCCCACCCCTCTACCTTACCCCAGGGTTTGCCTTATGTGCAAGGTGAGTTTGGAGGATCGGCAAGGGGGCTTAGAAGCAGAATGGTTAGGTTACTCAGCAGAAAGGCCAGCAGACACACAGCAGCTAGAGAGACAGAGACTCTCTCTTATCTATGTTTGTGTCCTTGTTTTTATATGCCTCAGCAAGCCTATGAGTGAAGTAGACACCACCATTGTTTTTCTTTTCACAGCCTACAGTGGTTTTTTTCATGAAAATGCTCCAATTAGCTTCAAACCAGCACAGATACATAGCTCTTCACCCATAGTTGAGGGGTGTGCTTTAATTAATATGGAAGGTCATTGCTAGGGGATGATTTGCAGAGGATGTCATTTCATGTAACCAAACTCACTTGCACAGCTGATCTATGGACTGCTGTAACTGTGGGCTTGGGTTGTTTTTTTTTTCATGGAACCATTACTGCCTCTGCCCAGCTCAAAAACTGAGCTTCCTAACAATGCAGCAGTAGAAAAATACATTTCTCTCTCCCCTTGCACATGAGTTTCAGCTGACACATTTCCTCTCTACAGAAGGATCTTGTCAAGCCTGAGCAAGTGCTGAAAGACAAAACAGTATTTAAAAAGAGAGCTCATGTTCTATGCCCATTACTGCCACGTTTTGTGTTAAACTCACTTTTATAACAGCAAGAATTGAGTTAATAGATATTTTCACAAACAGGTCTCAGTTGTTACCAGTGATTACAGAGTTCAGCAGGTTGATTATTACTGCCATAGAGCATTATCTGCTGATGAGCTTGTAACCCATGTTACTCTTATCTGTTAGGTGCTCATATTATCTATTAATAATTTATAAACTAGCCTCATTATAAGATTGTAGCATGGGCTGCGGCACAATACAGCACAACCAGGCAGTACTCAAGCACTAAGAAGTTTCTCTGTGCAGCTAATCCCAGCTTTATTATGTATTCCTTGTTTGGATGTTCCTATAAGATGCTGATATTCTGGAGGGCTCTGCTACTTCCTAGGATGTGGTTATCAATAATCCATGTACTGCATTTGCTCACATGGCAAGCGACGGCTGTAGCGGGAGCTTTGCTCTTGCTGTTGCATTGGAATAGACAGATGTGGGAATAAGAACCAGAGTTTGTTAACAGTCTTCAGAGTCAATAAAGCTCTACACAGGTTTGAGGTCTAAGTGCAGTGGGGAGGCCACAGACATGGTCATCTCTGCTCTTATTCCCATTTTTGAGCCAGTATCTTCAATCCTCCTTTTGCAGGAGTTCCGTCTAGCGCCTGAAGACACGGCTTCTTCAACAGTACACTAAAACCATGTTTCTCATCCATGTTGGCCATGCTCTTAATAGATTTATTTCTCCTAAATGGTCATAACAAAAGGCTAAAGGTCTTTCTGTAAAATGGCTGGAGAAATCGTGACAGGAGACATGGAGACATGGAGAAATGGAGACATCCTGACAGGATGTCAGGAGTTGGAAGGGACTCAAAGAGATCGTTGAGTCCAACCACTCTGCCAGAGCAGGACCAGACAATCTAGCTCAGGTCACACAGGAATGCATCCAGATGGGCCTTGAAAGTCTCCAGAGAAGGAGACTCCACAAGCTCTCTGACCAACCTGTGCCAATGCTCTGGACTCTTACAGTCAAGAAGTTTCCCCTTGTGCTGAGCTGGAACCTCCTGTGCTGCAGTTTCCATCCATTACTTCTTGTCCTATCCTGGGAAGCAAGTGAGCAGAGCCTGTCCTCCCCACTCCTGACCACCAGCCCTTATATATGTATATATATATATATATAAATATAAAAATATTGATTAAATCCCCTCTCAGTCTTCTCTTTTCCAGACTAAGCAGCCCCAGGTCTCTCAGCCTCTCCTCAGCAGGCAGTGCTCCAGTCCCCTCAGCATCCTCATAGCCCTCTGTTGGACTCTCTCCAGCAGATCCCTGTCTCTCTTAAACTGGGGAGCCCAAAACTGAACACAGTACTCAAGATGAGGTCTCACCAGGGCAGAGCAGAGGCAGAGTAGAACCTCTCTTGATCTGCTGGACACGCTCTTCTTAATGCACTCCAGGATCGCATTGGCATTCTTGGCCACCAGGGCACATTGCTGTCCCATGGACAACTTCTTATCCACCAGCACTCTCAGGTCCCTCTCCACAGGGCTGCTCTCCAGCAGATCACCTCCCAGCCTGTACTGCTGCAGTTTATTATTTCTCCTCAGGTGGAGGACTCTGCACTCATCCTTGTTGAACCTCATGTGGTTCCTCTGTGCCCAGCTCTGTCTGTCCAAGTCTCACTGGATGGCCTCACAGCCTTCAGCTGTATCAGCCAAGCCTCCCAGTTTGGTGTCATCAGCAAACTTGCTGAGCAGGTTCTGTTTGTCTGTGGCCTTATCAATGTCATTGATGAAGATGTCGAACAGCCCCAGACCAAGCACTGATTGATCCCTGGGGGACTCCACTAGGTTACAGCTCTCCAGCTGAACCTGGCACCATTGACCACCACTCTGTGAATTCTATCTTGTAACCAGTTCCTAATCCACTTCACTGTCTGTTCTTCCATCCCACACCTCCTGAGCTTGCTCACTAGGATGTCACCGTGCTCTCTGCCATTGTATCCATGCTGCCTTATATCCTGAACTGCTGGAAACTGCCTTCCAAGAGCTTACCAGGAGCAGGCCCTAAATGCCTCCACCCGATCACCCTGCACAGCCAGCGTGACACCATGCTGAGACTGCACATGGCATTGCATCCTGCCTGCACCTGAAAGCCTCCTGCCAAGACAGGAAGTTCTGGAAGTACACAGATCAGCCAGAGGAGATCAGGACCAGGTCAGAGCTTGTCTGCCTCCTTTCCCCAGCAGCCTGGGCAGAACCAGAAATCTGAGCAGATGACAAGAATTCCCTGCACGTGTTTGGGTACTGTCTGAAGCTGTAGCCAGCCCTGCCAGTCAAGAGACAATATTTTGTGAGTAAATACTTTAAGCCTCTTGTAACTCACCATTGCCTTCTGCCATGAGCAGAAAGGAGCTCCCTGAGTCCACCTAGTGGGCAAGCAGAGTATTGACTGCAAGCAGTGCACTGACCTCAAAGCCTTCTCTGCCACTTCAGTTGAGTTCAATTAATGATATATATTATTAGTAGTTATTGCTAGAGCCTACTGTAACCTGTATAAAGTTTCCATGGCCGGTCCAAAGAACCAATTATTATTTAAAAGTATTTGATAATATTTATTATTATTATTATTGTTGTTGTTGCTGTTGTTGTTGTTCTTCTTCTTCTTCTTCTTCTTCTTAATAATGACTAATATTTAATAATAATGTGATAATAATTTGAATATTATCACAAAACCGTGATCAGGGTGGTGAGAGTTCTGAGTATTGAATATTAATAAACAATACTTTTCTTTTTTTTTTAATATCATCTCACATTAATTAATCACCCCTCCAGTACATTAACGTTCAGCAGGATGATCTGACTTTGTAAGAACTAATAGCAGAGCTGGCAAGAGTAGGTTGTTCACAAAAGGAGTAGCACAGCTATTTGTGGTGCACACATGCTTGTTAAAGTCCGTTTCTTTGAGCTCAGCACACCTTTCCTTGGAGCCCCTTCAGGCAGGAGACACTCTCAGGACATCCAGGAAGAGCAGCTGGTCTGGGCAGATTCTCAGGGCAAAAATCTGGGCTTTACTGAAGCTACTGCCAAAGTTCATTGTGACTTTAGCAGAGCCAAGATCTTCCTGTCACCTTATCGGTAAATCTTGGCTTTCAGCACCCCTGCATATTTTCCTGAGCAATTTCAGGAGCATCTATTTCAGTCTTCTGACAAAGATATTTATGATGACTAGTAATTATTCTTTTGTAGTGGTATCCTGGGACCTTCGCTCTGGACCCATGTGCAGCAGCAACAGCAGTGTGTGGATGCATAATAAAGAGACAGGCTTCCTCTTTATTTATGTATGGTGCTCTTCACCTTATCCTTAGACATTTATGCAAAGGAGTTTAAAATTGAGGAGCAAACACAGCAATGTGGATACAATCTCTGGTTCAGGATGTGCCTGCTCTACAGACTGACAGATTCTGGTAAGAATTAATGTCTCCTTTTCCTTATCACTTTCTCTGGGTATCCTCTACCGCCCTCTCTCTAAGTATTCCTGTGCTCAGTAATACAGACCTTTCTGCCCCTGTTACATTGGGAAGACCCATCTGGAACACCAGTGGTGTGGCACACAGATCCAAATCCTTCACCCTCGTTTCAAATTAATGGTTCTTTCTAAAATACTTCTGTGATGTGTGCCTTGTTTTTCCATAGCTGCAAACATGGCTTTGTAGAACATTCTGAGAGTTTAAAAAGAGTGATGCCATAGGCATAGGAAGTTTCATTTAAACATGAGGAGGATGTTTTTTGCCCTGTGAGGGTGACAGAAGACTGGAACACGCTGCCCAGAGGGGTTGTGGAGTCTCCCTCTCTGAGGATATTCAAAACCTGCCTGGATGCATTCCTGTGATCAGCTCTAGGTGATCCTGCTCTGCAGGGGGGTTGGACTGGATGAGCTTTCAAGGTCCCTTCCAGCCTCTGACATTCTGTGATGCTGTGATTTCTAACAGTGTTTGCATTGACATTAATCTGATTTTTTGGATATGTAGTTTGGCCTAGGAACTAAGTAATCTAAATAACTTTTCAGTATTTTACTCAAAGGAAGCCATTTTTTCCAAGCCACATTTATTGTAAATCTCAGTCTTGTGACTGTGAGATGTTTCCCAGAATCGCAGAATTAATCAGGCCAGAAAAGACCTTCAGGATGATTGAGTCCAACCTATTGCCTAACACCTTCTAATTAGCTAAACCATGGCACTAAGATTTCATTTCTCTCTTCCTCCTCACATCCACATCATGCTGAGTAATTTCCTAAAACTAATCTTGTTGCTTTTCTAGAATTAAGGAATGAAATCCCAACACAGACCACAGCAGGAAGATGCTAAGGAAGGCATATGTTATGACTTCCCAACCTTCCAAGGGTTGGATTTCCTCATAGTCCTGCAATCACATGCAAAGAGACCAACCAAAAGCTCAATAAACTACAGGGGAAGAGAAAACTTCCTTTTTTCTTTCTTTTTTCTTTCTTTCTTTTTTTTTTTTTCCCCTCAGAACTTGTGTTTCTCAGAATTTTGCACACAGATGGTTCATTAGAAGATAATTCCTTGTTCAGGGTTGCTTATCAGGCTGAGACAGGAGCACTTAGGTTCTGCAGTAAAAACACCACAGCTCAAAAGAGTAGGGCAGAGGGTCAAAACAAGGTGGAGAGCACCTCCTTAGATGAGTATTTCCCTTCAGCTCTATTCTAAACACTAGCAATTAATGCTCTTTTAGCTGAGAGGAATAATTCCTGCAGTAGCTGCTAGTCCAAGTGCATGGTGCAAGCTGCTCCTGACAGTGCCACACAGCCTGGAGTCACACACTCAGCTCTGCAGACTCCTGCGAAGGCAATGAGATTACCTTGCCTGAGGCTGTACAAGTTGTGGTCTCGAGTACCTCCTGCTGTACATCACACTGGTGCCTGTCAGCCTTTAAGGTTTCCCCTGGTTTGGACATTATGTAGAGCACATCCCCCCCAAAAAAAGGATGAAGATCAAGAGCAGTATGTTGGGTTTATCATGCACACAGACACTAGTGTGAAATGATGTGGATCACCAGCTGCAGTTTCTGGCCAGCATGGGTGGTGGGTATCTGGTTTGCTGTGTGTGCCTTTCTCCATTCCTACCACCCCAACGGCTAAGACTGAAGGTACATGGAAAAGAGCAGTTAGCTGAAGAGACAAAAGCAATGGAGTAGAGATGAGGTCCTTTAAAATTTCTCTCCACTGATTCACTTTGATTCTATCTCATAGTGCATCTGTAAAAAGGCTCAGGGACTGAATAGCTCCTGACTTGTATAATTCCAACTTTACTGGCCCTTCATTTTTTGAAAACTACTCTGTTCTCTTTCAGAATGAATTCCTATAGTTTCTTTTCTTCATCTGGTCTCTGATTTTAAATAAAAGCTATGCTTAATTCTATCCTATATCTTGAGTGGGAGACGTGCCCCAGGAATTAATTCCTCTAGTGTCCAAAAGTGCTTGATAAATAATATTCAGGTTACACTGAAAATAATCCTTTACTGTTAGAGATTACATTTTTAGGAGGTACCTTCAGCACCTTGTGGTGATGTACCTTGCTGCCTTCAGCATGGCATGTGGGATTTAGGCCATGGAGCCTAACAATGCATTGCTGATCTTTCCTACAGGTAGCACCTGCAGTCTCTCGTGCATGAACAGAGACTTCACATGGCTGTGCACCTTCTAGTGCAGAGACAATAGTCCCTCCCCAGAGCCTGCAAGTCTAAGACAATTCAAAGTGTATAGAAGTGATGAACTGTGAGTTTTGAATAGAAGGGGGGAGAGATAATTTTCATCAGCCCTGTTTGATATTCCAGTTGGCACAATGTCTAAAAAGATATCACAAATTATTTTGAGAGATTGGCCAATTACAGAGAGCCATTTCCAGAGAGGAAATTTAGGGAAGCTCACTAACAGCTTGATTTATACAGGAGTCTGTACTTAAGCAACAGATCACCTGATTGCTTATATAAACTACTTTCATTTCACTTGCTTTAAATACAGAAAAAAAATGTAAGTAGATAAACAGCTCAATGAATAACAGATCCAACTAACCTGGTTCCCTATGGATTTGAGCTGGTAAGAAAAAATTCTGCCAGGACCCTCTGACATCTAGCATGTGGTGAGGTCTCCTTATAGAATCACAGAATGTCAGGGGCTGGAAGGGACCTCCAAAGCTCATTCAGTCTAACCCCCCTGCCAGAGCAGGATCACCTAGAGCAGATCACACAGGAACACATCTAGGTGGGTTTTGGACATCTCCAGAGAAGAAGATTCCACAACCTCCTTGGGCAGACTGTTCCAGTCTTCTGTCACCCTTACAGGGAAAAAATTCCTCCTCATGTTTATATGAAACTTCCTATGCCTCAGCTTCCACCCATTGCCCCTTGTCCTGGCATCAGGCATCGCCCAGCAGAGCCTGGCTCCAGCCTCCTGACACTCACCCAGCACATATTTATAATCATTGCTGAGGTCACCTCTCAGTCTCCTCTTCTCCAAACAGCACAGCCCCAGCTCCCTCAGGCTCTCCTCCTAAGGAATATGTTCCACTCCCTTAATCATTCTTGTGACTCTGTGCTGGACTCTGTCAAACAGTTCCCTGAGGTCCTTCTTGAACTGAAAAGCCCAGAACTGGACACAGTACCCCAGATGTGGCCTCACCAGGACAGAGTAGAGGGGGAGGAGAACCTCTCTCGACCTACTAACCACAGCCCTCCTAATACATCCCAGAATGGCATTGACCTTCTTGGCCACAAGAGCACATTGCTGGCTCATGCTCAACCTCCCCATCCACTAGGACCCTCAGATCCTTTTCCCCTTCACTGCCTTCCAGCAGGTCAGTCCCTAACCTGTATTGATCCCTGGAGTTGTTCTTTCCCAGGTGCAAGACTCTACACTTGCCCTTGTTGAATTTCATTAAGTTTCTCCCTGCCCAACACTCCCTCCTAATGGCAGCACAGCCTGAGGGGTGTCGACCACTCCACCCAGTTTGGTGTCATCAGCCTTTCTTTTTTCTCTGAATATCCCACAATTTTCACAAAACTTTTAAAACTGTGTTGTCTTTGAGACAAGTGACCTTGGTGTGGAATCTGCCTGCAACTGCTCAGCATCACAAACTCCTGAGACTTGATAGCTCTGTTTGCATACGTGCACAGCTACATGCAAACACTTGGAGCATGACTGCAGAAGCCTCATTTAATCAGAAAAACATGTTCTTTATTAAGGTGATAGAAACTGCTGGGCTCTATAGCTTCTGTCAGTCATGCCCATTTCAGGACCCAGAAAGCTAATCATTAACTCATATCCTTCTGTGATATGGTTTAATGAAGAAACTAAATTATATCCCCTAAGGAAAGTAATTTTCTCATTCCTTGGAATATATTTGTTTTCTTAAGATTTCTTACTGAACTCACTACTTCACCTTTCCAAAGATAATCTCCTTTACTACATTATTGCTACACTATCATCTGGGGTGATGAAAAGCTCAACCTGAGGCTGCAGTGTGAGTGCAGCCCAGAAAGCAACTGTGTGCTGGGCTGCAGCAAGAGCAGTGTGGGCAGCAGGGCAAGGGAGGGGATTCTGCCCCTTTGTTCTGCTCTTGTCAGACCCCACCTGGAGTCCTGTGTGCAGTTCTGGAGCCCTCAGCACAGGAAGGACATGGAAGTGTTGGAGCAGGTCCAGAGGAGGCCACGAAGATGATCAGAGGGCTGGAGCAGCTCCGCTATAAGGACAGGCTACAAGAGTTAGGGTTCTTCAGCCTGAAGAAGAAAAGGCTTCCAGGAGACCTTAGAGTAGCCTTCCAGTATCTGAAGGGGGCTACAGGAAGGCTGGGGAGGGACTATTGACAAGGTCTTGCAATGACAGGACAAGGGGCAATGGGTTTGAACTGGCAGAGGAGAGATTGAAACCGGATGTTAGGAGGAAGTTGTTTACAGTGAAGGTGGTGAGACACTGGCACAGGTTGCCCAGGGAGGTTGTGGCTGCTCCCTCCCTGGAGGGGTTCAAGGCTAGGTTGGAGGAGGCCTTGAGTGACCTGTACTAGTGGGAGGTGTCCCTGCCTATGGCAGGGGGTTGGAACTAGACGAGGTCCCTTCCAACTCTACCATTCTATGATTCTATGCTTCTAAGCTGAAACACAAATGACAGAACCCCAAGCACTGGCCCTTTGCAACTTCGTGGCAGCACTGACATTTTTACCCAGTTATTTTTAAAGCCTGCACTCTACAGTGCTGCCTGTAACTCTCATCACAAATAAAGACCTGCTCTTGAAAGCCAAAGCCAGTCACTCAGGCAAGAAAACCTGAGAGTGTCGTTACAACTTGCTGTTACTTTAATATCGTAAACTGACGGCATTTGAAAACCAACCTGAAAACTCCAATTGAAATTCACCTGCCTTTCTGTGCCTCAGGCTATGAAATGGCTTCATACAGCCAGCCACGAATAATGTCATGTAGGATTTTCTAATATAAAGCTCATAGTGAGATGACAGCAAATAGAAGTTTACATTGGGAAGCCCACGCAGACAGGAAGAGCTTCACAACACGGAGCTGTTTTGTTAAAAACATTCTCCTTCCATCGCCTGAACGGTGTAGCAGTACTCGACCCACCTACATAGCACTGATGTCAACTGCAAGCAGGCTGGCTTGGCAGGCACAGCCAAACAGACTGCAGAAGTTCTGCATTAAATGGTTTGTTGCCTATTTTCCCCCTGCAATACTACTCATAGCCAGAGGCACAGAGCAGCAAGTGACTCGGAGCTTTAATTTCCAAGGCTTCTCTCAAAGACTACTAGCAGCTGATTACAACACCGGTGCTGGTGATGGGATTCTCGAATTTCACCAGCATTGCTCAGCAGAATGTGGCTGGTACAAAAGACCTGCCACTGGAAAGGCTCTGCCAGTCTGGCTTCCCTCTGAAGGTCACACAGTAAGCCACGTCTGACTCCCAGTCACAAACCTACAAAGGTCTGTGTTACAATTAATTCGTTCTCTTGCTCTCCTTTCCCCACCGTTCCATCTAGGAAGCTGTCCTAAAAGTTTGCTTATTTGATGCTCAAGCACATTCCTCATACTTCTCTGCACTAGAGAAGATTTATTCATTGCATCCATCTGTCCTTCTGCAAGCTCCATCTTTTTCTTTGAAAAGCTTTTCTTCTCTGACTTTAACACTACTCATATGTGAGAAGAAAACAATCAGATACTCTTCCTGCTTTTGTTTTGACAAATGCATCAAACACTTTAATCTCTTCTCACAAAACAAGCTCATCTCAAAAGCTATTTCTATGCCTCTTAATTTTTCTGGAACTCAGGTGACCAGAAACACACCACAACCCTTGCAGCTGGTCAGGTAAGTCAAATGACTCCTAACAGGCTTGCAAGGAGCTCAGCTGAACAATTCCCACAGAAGGAAATTGGGGTGTGGCAGTCTATGTTTTCCTTCATTGACTGATTATGGGCAAGTCTGAGATGGGAGTTTAAACAGCAGGACAGAGTATGTGCTGTATTTTGGGAATAGAGCAGGTTATTTGTGTCCCTTGGGAATATTCATTAACTACACTCTTGTATTACTTAGATAAGCTTTGCCTTTCTCTCTTCCCACTCATCTATACAAAGCAAATATGATGCATTGCCATTTATTTTCTACATACTGTTATAAAGCAAAGTTGATCCAGGGCTTGTGATATTTTACTTGCTTGCTTTTCTTAGATTTGTGTGCTCATGCTGCTACCTTCTCTCTTAGTGTGGTTATTCATGTTCTAAAGGTTTTGTTGTACTCTGCTTATATTGACTCATTCAAACTTTAAAGCATCTCCTGGAGAACTGTTTATCCAAAGAGTATTTTGTGTTTCTCAAATAAAAATCTAATTTCTCTCGTTAAAACAACAACAGCCAACCAAGCAAACAACTAACCAACCAAACCCAATGACCAAACCATAAAACCCTGACAAAATCCAAACCAAACAACCAAATTTCACAGAAGCGAAATGGAGGAAAGAGGTTAGGCAAAAGAAGATAGTAGCCTTCCAGTATCTGAAGGGGGTCTACAGGAAGGCAGAGGAGGGACTATTGACAAGGTCTTGCAATGACAGGACAAGGGGCAATGGGTCTGAACTGGTAGAGGGGAGATTTAGACTGGATGTCAGGAGGAAGTTCTTTACAGTGAGGCTGGTGAGACACTGGCACAGGTTGCCCAGGGAGGTTGTGGCTGCTCCCTCCCTGGAGGTTTTAAGGCCAGGTTGGAGGAGGCCTTGAGTGACCTGTACTAGTGGGAGGTGTCCTTGCCTATGACAGAGGGTTGGAACTAGATGATCCTTGAGGTCCCTTCCAACCTTCCCATTCTATGATTCTATGATTCTATGATTCTATGATTCTATGATTCTATGATTCTATGATTCTATGATTGATTCTATGATTCTGTATTCACATATCTTTGTAAAACTGCTACAAAAGCTAGATCTGAGGGTCCTTGTTTCTGGCTAGCCAACATTATGGAATTACTTTTTTTTTTTTTCCCCAGCAGTGCTAAGGGTGTTACTCAAAACTATTCAAATTGTGATTCTGAGCACTCTGCTACTCTGAAAAATCAGGCCCTGTATGGGTCAAGTTGGTCATATCCTCTGAAGATAACACTGGCTTTAAGCAAGTTGGTTCAGACTATGAATCCACCCTGGCAGAGACAGGAACAGGACTCAAGTTTTCTGACTGACTGATCAAATAACTTGACTGTGCTATCACCAAGAAAGGGAGTTTAAATGATGACTCTGAAAGGTTATTTTCACTGAATTGCTGACTATATAGAATGTGTTGAAAGAAAGGGTAAAACTTCTTGAAAGGGTTTAGAAATGGTTATATTTATAATCTGTTGTGGTAGGATTTTTCAAGTCCAGTGTTCAGCGAAGCTAGACTGACAAATTTATTACAGTTATAAGGCTGAGAAACCTATTAGAAGAAATACAATAGAAGGTACATTTTTGTGAAGCTTTAATAGGAACTGAAACAATTCAACAAAAGACTAAATTTGGTAAAGGGGAAAAAAGTCATTTATTAAATCTTTCTAAAAAGATTGACTGACCTTTCCATAAAAAAGAGTGGGCTTTCTGTAAAAAATGAAAAACTCAACCTTCCCAACCACAACCTAGTAAAAGGCTTTATTGGGAAGTGGCTGCTTGTGCAAGTTCAGTTCTTTTTATTTTCAGTAAATGTTGGTGTTGTGCAGTGAGAGAAGCATTGTTGCCTCTCTAATTTCTCTCAGGGGTTGAAGAAACTGCTAAGAAAACCATTCAAAATCTAAGCTGACATAAAAAGTAGAACACTCCTGCTCGGGCTTTGTATGGCGAGAACTAGAGGCAGAAACTATGGACTCACAAGGAAACTGTGCAGAACTGTGAAGGTGGTGTTATTTCTTCTACCTCTGCTTACAGTAGAAGTCAGGCTATTAATATCAGGCATCTTGACAGTCACATAAATGCATATATTAAAATTCAAAGTACTTTTTGCTCTGTAGATGTATCATCATTACAGAGTAGGACAATTTTAATGCACGAACAGATGGCAATGGCATTACTTACTTACAGTGGATAAAAGTCATAGGCTGAGTTCTATACCCAAATGGACTAAGAGTGAAGATGATGTCTATAACCATCCCAGAGCAAGAGTGGACACAAAGCTGAGTACTTCAGTCCATTCAAAGCAAAATGGGAAAGCAGTTGGAAGACTTTAAGCAATCAGTATGTGACTGGATTCACATGAATCACAGAATCACAGAATGTCAGGGGCTGGAAGGGACCTCCAAAGCTCACCCAACATGAATCAGAATCACAGAATGTCAGGGGCTGGAAGGGATTTCCAAAGCTCATCCAACCCCCCCTGCAGAGCAGGATCACCTAGAGCAGATCACACAGGATCATGTCCAGGAGGGGTTTGAATCTCCTCAGAGAGGGAGACCCCACAACTCCCCTGGGCAGACTGTTCCAGTGTTCTGTCACCCTCACAGGGAAAAAAATTCCTCCTCATGTTTACATGAAACTTTCTACACCTCAGCTTCCACCCATTGCCCCTTGTCCTGACATTGAGCATCACCCAGCAGAGCCTGGCTCCAGCCTCCTGGCATTCACCCTTTACATCTTTATAAACATGAATGAGGTCACCTCTCATTCCTCTTCTCCAAACAGCACAGCCCCAGCTCCCTCAGGCTCTCCTTCTAACAGAGCTGTTCCATTCCCTCAATCATCTTTGTGGCTCTGCACTGAATTCTCTCAAGCAGTTCGATGTCCCTCTTGAACCGGGAGGCCCAATGTTAGCGGGCAGGAACTTGCTCCTCTGTAAACCTGCTATAATTTTAAATAGGAATCTCAGAGCAGGACAATGCTGACAGACTTTCTGTCTGCAATGACAGGACAAGGGCCAATGGGTTTAAACTGGCAGAGGGGAGATTTAGACTGGATGTTAGGAGGAAGTTGTTTGCAGTGAGGGTGGTGAGGCACTGGCACAGGTTGCCCAGGGAGGTTGTGGCTGCTCCCTCCCTGGAGGTGTTCAAGGCCAGGTTGGAGGAGGTCTTGAGTGACCTGTACTAGTGGGAGGTGTCCCTGCCTATGGCAGGGGGTTGGAACTGGATGATCTTTGAGGTCCCTTCCAACCTTACCATTCTATCATTCTATGATTCTATGGCAGGCAAGATCTGTCTGGAGGAACTCCAGTGAACCTTCACTAGGGTGTGATAGACATAAGCTGTGGTTGGGTTTGAAACATTGAACATTTTGAATATTCAACTAGACAGGATGCTCAGTCATCATGTCTAGACTATGGTTTTGCCAAGACAGGTTGAAGCAGATGATCCTTGAGGTCCCCTTCCAACCTGGAATTCTATAATTGAACACTGCTCAGGTAGAGGAAGTCAGCTTCTCAAAGCTTCCTGTGTAGCCCATAGAGAAACACACCTCTGGTCCTTCAGAGCAACTGCAGATGCTCAGCCTCATGCCCTGCATCACTGCCAAGGAGAGCTTATCTCTCTGCACTGATTAGGGAGAGAGCCTAGGAAAATCAGTCCCTCTCATGTATAAATCATCTGACGTGACTCTCTTGCTTAAGAGCCAAAAGGTGTATTTCTGTCTCTCTGTTCACATGCAGCCTCTTGTTGCTCTCAGGATGAATACATTCTCAGTGCACAGGGGAAGAGAGACTTAGCCTACACAGCTAAGTGAAGTGCTGCTTATGAGATCAAAGCTAAGCATCCCCCTTCCATATACTTCAAACAGGAGCTGAGAATGGTGGTTCTCCAAGTGTTTGTTTTTACTGGGTTTCCTGTGCTCAGTTTAGGGAAAACAGGCATCAGTTGTTTGAAATAAAGCTGTAATTTACTATCCTAACATGCTGGGAAGCAATTAGATGCAAGCTAATTACTGTAAATAGTTTTTATAATTACTTGTAAAACATTCTACTACCTGTACTGCTGCTGGAGTCAGTAAAGGCCTGTAGATTTTAATTTTTTTTATTTTTTTTTTAAGAGAAGGTTTCATGTTACTACTTAAGGCCCAAACTATTTTCCTGAAATCTTCAAACTGAAGTAGCTACACCACAGTAACTACTGACAGGAAGCACCTCTTAGGGCATATGTGCCCTTGATGATACCAAGTGGGTGTACTCAGCAAAGTGTCTGAAGAATTGTCCAGGTTAGAATATATTTTACTGCTGTGTCTTCAACTACCTGGAAAGAGTCTAGCAGGATCTTTCTAAAAAGGAAAAAAAAAATTAATTAAAACTCAAAGAATTTGTAGCTGAATAATGATTTTCTTAGCTTTGTCCTGTTTATCAGGGTTTTATCTCTACTTGACACATAAAGGAAATATTTTGTAGCTTGCAGGCTATGTCTTCAGCCTGGAGAAGAGAAGGCTTCGAGGGGACCTGATAGTAGCCTTCCAGTATCTGAAGGGGCCTACAGGAAGGCTGGGGAGGGACAACTGACAAGGTCCTGCAACGACAGGACAAGGGGCAGTGGGTTTAAACTGGCAGAGGGGAGATTTAAACTGGATGTTAGGAGGAAGTTCTTTACAGTGAGGCTGGTGAGACACTGGCACAGGTTGCCCAGGGAGGTTGTGGCTGCTCCCTCCCTGGAGGAGTTCAAGGCCAGGTTGGAGGAGGCCTTGAGTAACCTGTACTAGTGGGAGGTGTCCCTACCTATGGCAGGGGGTTGGAACTAGATGATCCTTGAGGTCCCTTCCAACCTTCCCATTCTATGATTCTATGATTTTCTTCCTTATGTTCTTCTACCACAAGCATTTTTTTTTTTCTTTGACACTGGACAAGATTGGTCCTGTCTAATCCAGTTTTATACTGCACTTTCATGGGCACTCAAACCAGCTGGAACCTCATCACCTCTTCCTCTTCCCACAGGTCTTCAAACATTTGTTCTGAGCTTGACCCAACTGTCTCTAGTTTGGACTATTTTTGCACCTGCCAATGGGCTCAAGCCCATCCTGGTCTGTTGTTTGGGTCCTGGCTCACCTGAAACAGGTTTCCTAATGTCTGGGGTCAATTCCAACAAGCACACACAGATTGGACACGTTGGTTTGTCTGAGCACAAACTTACTGCATCGGCAAATGTCTTTCAACAAAGTGTGGCTTCCACATGTGTACCAGTCTTGCCCACACCAAAGCCACAGTTTCAGCTGACAAATAACAAAATGTAAACACAGAAACCTGGTGATGGTTTATCCTACCATTTATGAGCTTCATCTCAGCTCTAACCTTACTACCCCAGAGAAGACAACTATCTGCAACCCTGCATATAAAATAGAACGGGACATGCCAATGCTAAGGTTGACAGTAGCTCCCTGAATACCAGAAAGTGAGGTCAAGAAGGAACCACAAGTCCATTTTTTTGCATCAGTAGCTTGCTCCTAGCCTGGAACAAGGTGTTTCCTTGCACACCTTTGCCTTTTTAGCTTGTTGTAAGTTAAAGCAGCTTCACACAAGGCTTGTGCAGCGCTACCAACCACTTCTGCACTTGATAGGAAAACCTGCCAGAGTACAAGACCATGCCTGCAAGCTACAATCATTGCTATAATCTGACCGACTTCACAGTTTTTAAGACTGTCCCTTAGGCCTGGGATATTTTACCAACGGTATGGTTTAAGATATATATATATGAAGATACAGATTTTGGACCTCCAAGTAGATATTAAGCTACCATAACAATAGAAATATACCTCCAAAAAGATAAGTAAAGAGAGAACACAGCAAAACAACTAGGAAAAAAGGGTTTTTTTATATATATATATATAACATATTATAGATATTATTATATATTATAATAGATTTCTATTATATATACATCTTTAATATATATTATATATAATTAAATTATGATTATATTTATA
>VWZE01020509.1:21626-49979 GCA_013396675.1 Eubucco bourcierii
TAATATGTATTTTATACCTTATATTATTATGTATAATTATATGTATATTATATATATATATATATATATATACACAAAAAAAGAAAAAATAAAAGTTTTGAACTAGTTTCATATAAAATCTTCCTTTCTTATAGTTTCCTCTTTCAAGCACTCCTGTTTTAAAATCTCAACACATGAAGATATTCCATTTTTCAAAAGCTGACATATGGCAAAAAAAAAAAAAAACCCAAAACAGAACTGGTACCAGCAAATAAAAGCACATAAAGCTAAATCCTGCCATTCTAAATGTTAGTAAAAATGACAAAATAAAATACTAGCTATATAAACTGCACACAGGTGTGTAGCATATTACAAGTAAAAAAAAAAAAAAAAGAAAGAAAGAAATAACAAACCCAAAACCTCCAACATATCTTGCAATTAGAAGCCTACCGTATTTTTTTTTCGCTTGCCTGTAATTACATTTTATACATGTTTGTTTAGTAATATCAATCCAAGACATCGTTTTTGTGGATATAATTAACTGCATGTTGGAACAGAATGTGTTTGAGCGGGTTTCTGTGTTGCAGGACACAAGATTCTGTCAGCTGTGTTTAAGTGCCACCTAGTGTTACAACTCACCCATTTCGCCCAGAGGAAAGTGGATTTTTCAGAGTAAAAGAAAATTGCAAGGTGCAGGAGAACCTAGGCTGGTGATGCCCACACTTCACTGCTGCTACTAAGTCCTTAATTCATATACAGGCGCTCAAGGAGAACACAACCTCACATGTTACACTTCTGTTGCAGGTTACAACCAAGCAATAGAGAGACTACCCTGGTGTCAAAGTGTACACTTGGCACAGCTGGGCAATAGACACAGATCGCAGGATGTTAGGAGTTGGAAGGGACTGAAAGAGATCATTGAGTCCAGCCCTCCTGCCAGAGCAGGACCAGACAATCTAGTTCAGGTCACACAGAAACACATCCAGGCAGTCCTTGAAAGTCTCCAGAGAAGGAGACTCCACAACCTCTCTGGGCAGCCTGTGCCAGTGCTCTGGGACCCTTCCAGACAAGAAGTTCCCCCTTGTGTTGAGCTGGAACCTCCGGTGCTGCAGCTTCCATCCGTTGCTCCTTGTCCTATCGCAGGGAGCAGAGCCTGTTCCCCTCCACCCCTCTCCTGACACCCAGCCCTCAGATATTTCTAAACATTGATTAAATCCCCTCTCAGTCTTCTCTTCTGCAGACTAAATAGCCCCAGGTCCCTCAGCTTCTCCTCATCAGGCAGTGCTTCAGTTCCCTATCTTTGTAGCCCTCTGCTGGACCCTTTCCAGCAGATCCTTGTCCCTCCCTTTTGGGGAGCCCAAAACTGCACACAGTACTCAAGATGTCTCACCAGGGCAGAGTAGAGAGGGAGGAGAACCTCCCTTGATATGCTGGATACAGTCCTTTTAATACACCCCAGGATCCCATTTGCACTCTTGGCCACAAGGGCACATTGCTGTCCCATGGATGTTTTCCACCAGCACTCCCAGGTCCCCTCCCAACCTCTACTGGTCCAGTTTATTATTCCTCCTCAGGTGCAGGACTTTGCACTTATCCTTGTTGAACTTCATGAGGTTCCCCTCTCCAGTCTGTCCATATCTCAGGGTCTCACTTGCAGGTATCTAGTTTTTCACATTTTTATACCAGTGACCCAGCAGCAAATTCACATAAAGTTAGAAGTGTCTGATGAAGATACAATATCTGGGGGGGAAAGGGCTTTTTATAAAAATGTTGGGGTTTTGGTTTTGTTTTGTTTTTTCTTTAAGATGCTGTGCTAGTTTAAGGCTCACTGGAATATTCTAATAAGAGAAATTAGATTATTGGTTGTAAAACAATAATAATGATAAAGTCTATATCATTCATTGGTTTGTTAAAAGGGATAAAAAGCCAAAGCACAAACAGTTCAGCCCTCTTCACTTTTAGGTGCTGGATCTCTTGCCTTCTCGAATCTCTTCCATTAACTTTGGCTAACAGATAACACATAGGGCTGGCTGATTGTTTGCTGTCTGTGGAGAGAGAGGGTGGCATTGGGCCTCTTCTGGACTTTCTTTGTCCAGGTGGAGAGTTTGGATTTCTGTATTATTTCTAAATAGTATATAATTGTAAATACATTGTGTATATATGCTTGTAAATTTAGCTTTGCTGTAAATACAACTTTAGCTTACTTCTAAGTCGTCTGAGCTAATCTGGTAAATTTCAGTTGGGGGAGGGGGAATTTCCTAACCCACTACAGATGCACAACATAACCAGAAACTTGGGAAAGGGACACACCACACAAGACGTCTATCAAAAGAGCAGGCTGCAAAGAGGTGCTAGGGCATTAAGTATGTAAGCGAATGCCTTTCCCCACATAACCTGGCTGTAAAGCTGTGACCCTCACTACCTCATCCTGGGTGCTTTGCAGATACAAGGGACCATGTTATCAAAACAGCCTGATAGTGAGGATTTCTGGCTGTTAAAAGTAGTCTCCTGGTTTGCTGTTTTGTTTGTTTTTTTCACACAGGTTTAAAGCTTGTACTCATGAAAAATTTAGAGACCCTCTAGGTTAGGTTGCTCTTCTAATGAAAAAAAGTACATTAATACTGAAAAATGAAATTGAGAGTTTATAGCTTAGCAGGTATGAACTTGCAAAGCATTTAATTCACTGTCACATGAAGCAGTCATTAAGAAATTATGGTTTCCATGCTGCCTTTGTTTCCGCAACGCTGAGCAATTGATAGTATCTGTAGCTTAACTAAAATGCTCTTTGCATTCTCTCCACAAATGGCATAGATAAGGGTTTATGTAAACCAAACTTCAACTTGTCATTAAATGCTACAAGAAAGAAAGATCACCTCCATTACAAAGAACCTGTGTAGCTTGAAGTAGAATATGGAAACACTTAGGTTTTACAATAAATTTAGTTAGCCTGCAACCGTTAACTTTTCACACCATTACAAACCAGGATGGACTCCTATTTCTCCATATCATTTCTGGGGAAGTCTCATCTTTAAATCACAATGTAAAAAAAGAAAAAAACAACTGAAAGTAAGATTTTAAACACTCTTTATCCAGACTGCTGCATTAGGCAGGGATAAGTTGACAAGGGCATTAAAGAGCTTCTATTTCATTAGAAATCATGAAGTCAGTTCATGAGAGTTTGTTGCAGAAATATAAAAATCAGAGAATGGCAAAAAAAAAAGGGAAAATATAGATGAAAAAGCACGAGCAAAAACTTATCAGCAGTGAGAAAGGCTTGTGGTGTGGCACCTTAAACACTAAGATCAGAAAATGTTTAGAAAGAAACCAGGGAAGACAAGGTCGGTGCACCATTCAGAAATCACCTGCAGCTGCAAACATTTGTAAACCTATTAGGTATCAAAGAAGAAATATGAACATTCAGCTGCATTTCACTCAGGATTGTTTGGTTTGTGTCTTCTGTGAAGGACAAATAATTCACTGGGGAAAAAAAAAAGGGTTAAAAAAAAGGTGAGTTAGTTGTGGGTTTCTTAAAACATGTTTTGATGAATGTTTGGCTATAAAGGACTAGAATCAGACTCAGTAATTCTTCAGCTTTTAAGCCTGGGAGAAATTCTCCTGTCAAATAGACAGCAAGACCACAGCAGAGGGGTTGGAAATGCACATGGAGAACCTGGCTGGCATCCACAGCAGACTTCCCATGACAGACACATCACCATGTGCCTGTTGCAGCACACCAGCAGCTGGCTTCAAACCTGTCTACTTCCCTAGAGCAGCATATCGAGGCCTTGGAATGAGCCACCTCAAGGAAGGAGGAACAGGCAATGAACTTCACCACTCGGCAACAACTCAGTGTTACTGGCAGTGGATTCACAGATTCACAGGACACCAGGTTGGAAGGGACCTCAAGGATCATCTAGTACAACTTTGCAGGGCAAGAATATAGTTTACATGAGATGTCAAGCTGAGTCTTGAAACTGCCTAATGTACGGGAGTCCAGTACCTCCCCTGGGAGTTTATTCCAATGTCTAACAGTTTAAGCGGTGAACATTTTTTTTTTCAGACATCCGATCTGAACCTCTTCAGTAGCAACTCGTGGATTCCCTCTTTATAGCCTTACTTGGGAGTGGTTGTGCGTAGGAGCTGAAAACAGTTCGAACGATGAACATGGGTAATAGCCAAAACGCTACCACTATCGGCCACAGACAGCCAGACCCCAGCACGGCACTGAGCGTTACCGATACCTTCATGATACCGCACTCCACCAAGGCCCGCCCACCGGCCGGCAATGATTGGTCCCTGCGACCCCTCGCTCGTCCAACCCCAGTGGCGAAGGCGGACCCCGACCTCACCTGATTCCGCCTATCAAGGCTCAACACGGCCAATCAGTATGTAGGGGTAAGCTCCACCTTTCCGGCTGTCTCCATGGCAGCGGGGAGGTTAAGGCGTTGAGGAGACCATAGTGGGTGACCGTTTTCCCTTCCGAAACTACCGAGGCTGCAGGTAAATTAGATCTGCCTATGTAATCATTTTTCTTTCCTGTATTCCTCTCTTTTAATCCTACGGAATGGTACATGCCGACGGGCTCCTAAATGTTCCCCCCTCCCCTTCCTAATGGTAGGGCTCAGGGCGGCTCCTGGTTGCGCCCTCTCGCGCGCCGTAGCTGTTCGCATGAGCTTTCACGGCCACGCTTCGCTGGCGTTCTCGAGCGATGCCGGCCTGAGGGGTCAGTGCCGGTCCTTTACGCCCTTCGGCCTGAGCGTCCTCCTAGGAGACAGGGGGTGAGCGTGGTGCTGCTGGGGGAGCTTGCCAGTAGGAGCCCGGCCCGGCTTACCTCACTCCGTGGCTATGGGAGCTGTACGTGAAGCTGTATGAAGCCCCCCGTGTTGCAGAGGGTGCTCGCACTGTGTGCTGGCCTGTTTGTCAGGAGGGCTCCCGTTGACCATGGAGGTGTGTGCGGTTGTGCTCCCCGAGCTGTAGTTTGTCCCGTTACCAGTAAAGGCATTGCCATATGAACAGAGATCGTGCCTGGACTCACAAGCAGAATGAAGCTCTCTGGCTGAGGGAAAGAGCACAGAGGGGATGTGTTCCTTGTTCATCAAAGGGGAAGCATTACCAACAGGCCAGCTGTGTTGAAATGTGTGTCTCTGCTGAAGTTAGAGTGCACGGGTAATAAGTAGCTTCAAAGTTAGTGTGACTCTTGGCAGAGAGGAGGCCTTCCCTAGTTTGTTTGATCTCCCACCACTGTAAACATCTGATAAGTTCCTTTATTTTAGCTAATTTTATTTAACTGTTTAACAGTGCAGTCATCTCTGAGGTGAAGAAGTACTAGGCTGTGAAACACTTAGCCATCTGATAAGTGCTGTAGGATCTTGATTTACATGCAGTGGGCAGCTGATTTTCCTTCATATCTCAAAAAAAAAAAATAGTAGAATGTAAGCTAAGCATTGTACACTCCACCATGTATTCCATGTGTGCCACCAGTACTAGAGAGCTGAGTTTAGGAAGATTGTACTGAGTTTTTCAAGCGCCCAAAGATTAAACTGGTTTAGGAGCTTAAGTTGCCTGTGCTTATGCCCAAGAGAAGGAAGTGATGTATTTGTGAGAGGCAGTTATAAATGATACTTAAAAAGATAACTTTCTGTTCAGAGTTGCATCACAAAACCCAGAGATGGCAGGTTTAAGCAATAATGCACAAATTATGCAAGCACTTAGTTTGCATGTGCCAGTGTAAGCCTCTGAAACTTGAGAAAGCTTGAGAATGCTAAATCTGAAATGTGAAAGTTCCATTGTGACTCTCTGATAAATGATTTGAATCCTAAGCCATGTCATGAACTATGAGCAGTGTGCATGGATTCAGAGCCTAACGTAAGGATATCTTGTGGCAGGTTTTGTGGATAGCTGGTGTAAAAATGGCATGTGTGCAGGTTTTTGACATGGAATTGTTTGGTAGTGAAAAGTGTATGTTCGTATATATCTTTGGAAGATGCTAATTTGACTTGGTTTTCCTTTTTAGAGAGAGGCAGAGCTGGGGCAAAGAACTGAAAATGTCATCCTATTTGGCTCAGGAGTTTCACCTTACTAGGAGACAGGAAGAGATGTAAGTAGTTGTTCAGCACTGCGTCCTGCCTCGCAGCAGTGGGTCTTGCCAGACCATCCTGTGAGCAGTGGATCCGTACTCTGTGCAGAGCACAGTGGCATTTCAGGATGGGGTCGATGTTCCAGGAGGTGGCACTCTTCCTTCGTGAACTATTAGAATCGGCATCCTGACTTGTGTTAAGAGTATTTAGGTTGATGAGGTTTTTGACTTCCAATGGTGTTGCTGATTTAAGATTTGCATTGTTAACCTCCTGTCACTATTAAATTCCTATTTGGGGAAAGTAATTGGATTCTTTCTACATCTCAGTTATAGAATTGGGTTTTTGTTGCCCTGTAAACTCAAGACTGTGAAGTAAACACAGTAATGATTCAGAAAAATCTGCTTTTCTTGTAAGAACTAGTACTTGCCAATGAGCAAGAGTGATACAGATCAAGTCACCCCAACCCACCCTGTCCTTACTGTTCTGGGAGATTCGGTGCTTCCAAGCACCTTAGCATATGAGGACTGCTGGTTGCAACGTTATAGCTGCATACAAGCACAGCAGGTGGTGTCTGCCTGTACCTTTTCCCTCCCCCAGCACACCCACCCTGCAGCCGGCTTAATTAGCCCCATAGTTTTGAGAAAACTGAGTAAGGTAAAAAGGTTATTTTCTAGCTCCTGAGCAAAATGTTCTACCCACTTAGCAAAATGTTTTCCTTTGTAGACTGTCTCGGAGATTAGAGCTGCTACAGCAGATGGAGACTTATCGAGGAGACAAAAAGACTAAAAAGACATGGCAAACTCAAGCAGCTGATGCAGCTCATAAAAGGAATGCAGCACTTTTAAATGTAAGTTTCTGCAACTACCACGAACTGCATTGAAATGTCATGGTTATGTAGCTGAGGGAATTTTTGTGTGTGTGCTCTATAGTTATCATTTGAATTCTCCTATATGCAGTTCCCTCTTTTGGAATTTGACCAAAAGTATTAAGTGACAAGTCTTTATTATCTGATGGTATCACTACCTATTTCCCATGCCTTTCTTAGATGAGCCTCGTGGTGGCAGCTGCTACTACCTTTTTTTTTTTTTCAAGTACATGTAGAGATGCAACACATGCTATTGCATATCTGCTGAAGAGAACTTGAGTCTGACAAGATTCACAACACCTCTACACTTTGATTCAAGACACAGGGCTATGTTTGGAAATAGGGGCTGACCAGCCTGTAGTGCTTTTAGTCTGGGGTAGGAGCTGTTCTCCCACTATGGTTGTGTGAAGTTGTGGAAGAAGTTCTCACTTTAATGTTTTTCTTCAAAAAGGTGTAGAATGACTTGAAGAATCCTGCTTTGCAAGTCTGTAAAAGCAGTGTTTGATGTTTCTGGCTCTTCCTAGTGGTGATACTGTTAGCAATGTTGATAGCTGTTCTGCATACCTGTTGTCATATTTAGGTAAGGTTTGGGTTTCCTAGGTAAATTCAGTAAATGTTTGAAAATGGGCAGTTCAAAAAGATCTCTGTTTGATGGCAGAGACTGGAATACTAAAACTTTTCCTGAAACCCCTGGCTTGAGCATCTCAGTTTGAAGATGTTACACTTGACTACTGACATGAGCACACATTTGAAAAACGCTTTTCTGATGTTCAGAAAACAGCAGAAAACCTCTTAATGATGATTTTTTTTTTTTTTAAACTTACTTATTATTGCACAATTGTGTTTATGGAAACAGTAAGTTTTACTCCAGAGAACTACAAGATTAGTTTGTGGCACTGAATATTTTTAATTATTTTTTTTTTTATTATTACTCCTCTAGAGGCTGGTTAAGATTTAAAATATTCACATTTTGGCTGGGTATAATTCTACTATAGGCCCTCTTTGTATTTAAGCTGAAGTTACATTTAGGAAATGGCAGACCAGGCAGTACAGTTTATTGGGGATGCCACCTTAACTGTTCTGTAACAAGGAAGACTTTTCAGCTTGGACTCTGGTGCATTCCGGGCTGGGGCAGTCAAACCCCTTTGCAGTGAGTATAGCTAAGTGCTGATGCTGGGGAGAAATGGATGGTTTGTTTATATTTCCTGTAGTTCAAGCTCTGTTGATTTAGTAATTTTAGCCATGGTGACTCCAGTTTTCCATCTGCATTTTAGAATAGATTCTTATGTTGTAAATATGCTTTTAAAATAAATTATTAGTGTTTTATAAATGCATTCTTAGCTTACACAGACAGGCAAATATAATAAATGCAGTGTATGTTTCTGCTTGCTGAGGGCTTGTTGTATTGGAAATGTTAACAATAGCTCCGACATATACAGAGTGTAAATATTTTTGCAGTTAAACAGATATTTGCCATCTTCTGTCACATCCTCAAAATTGTTCCTTTCAAGTGTCAAAAATGTTGGTGTTTGTACGGGAAAAAGGCAAAAACATATGTATCAAAACAAATTCTGTTGCAGGATAAAGTAGCATAAATCAGTTTAAATCTATTAATTTTATACTAGTTTTAACAGGCATGCACTCCTGCAGATGCTTTCTGATAACAGAAGAAAACAGGGAGGGGGGGGAAAAAAATCTATGCAGAATAATATATGAGAAGCTTGAAAACAAGACTGATTAATGTGCCAGCTTCAGAATATTGTTCCTGATACCAGGCACTGTACATTTCACAGTTACCATGTGGAGAGTTGTTGATTTGGCCTACTCAAAAATACATGGACATGATGAAGTGTTATTTTTTTATTTGCATTTCTGGTTTTCTGCATGTAAGCAAAATCAGTTGTTTTCAGTATGTGATCATAGCAAAAGACGTTTTTCTTTCTCTCTGCTGGTTGATATTTACACATAGGAAAGCATTTCAAAATTATTTTCTGATCAGTGGGAAACAGGGAACTAATTTTTTTTTTTTCCTTTTTCAATTGAAATTTTAACATTATAAGCAATCCTTCAGCATTTCAGCAGAGTATTTTCCTCGATGTCTTTAAAGGAAGGCTGCAGATAAGGGAAATCTGTGTCATTTGGTGCTTATATAATGTTGTTGGAATAAAAGCAGAAATTACAGTTATAGTCTCATTTATTAGACTATAATCTCATTTGCTAGATTTGTTAATAATATTTCTTGTGTCTAGAAATCTGTGTTACTGTCAGAACAGCTTGTAACGTGAAATAGGAAATAAAGAGTATGCTGTATAGCAATTAGTATTGGGAAGGTAATTTAGACCGAATTTGCTTTCCTTCACAGGCATGTAATTCTAAAATTATTTCAGTGGGATTCTGCCAGACTGATATCAATATAAGTGACAGCTGAATTTTGTCCCCCAAAAGTGATTCATGTGTCATGCATTCTATTTTACCTCTAGGGAAGGGTCTTGAATTGTTTTTGTTCCAGTCCTTGTGGTTTTAGGGGAAGAGCTGTAAGATGCTCTCTTTTTTTCAGTACTGTGACATATTAGATTTGCTGTTTTTTTCCAAAGAAATTTACACTGCTGATGTATTTATTTTTGTATTGATGAGGATTTCTTTTTCACACAAACCTTAGCAGTTATATAGACTCACAAGAAGTGCCATCTAATCTTGTGGTAGTTCCAGTAATTTTCTAAAGCATGCTACACCTTCCAGCAAAAAATTCTTTCACTGTCTGTCATTAAATCAGTATTCTGAATGACAATAGACTGCACAACATAAAAACTAGAGTGAGCAACAAAAAGACACATCCACTATCCAGGCTATGCCAAAGTGACCTTCTCTACTAAACATATATGCACAACTGCTGTCTTCTTTCTTGCCTGAAAGACACTCATTTCCTATCACCATAAACATTCCAATGACTTAACCCAATGTATAAAGAAATAATCATCTTGACTGATGTTCTCCCTTCCTGTGAAAATTCCTACAGGAGTTGGGAAGTAGGAATCAGAAAGGAGGAAATTTTATGGAAGACTATGAAGTGAACATTGCTGATTTTCAGTGTGGTAATAACTTCTTCAGACTTGGCCTGCACTATACTCATTGGAGCTTAGTTTGGTGCTATCTGTGGTGTATCTGTTCAAACTAGGTGCAACAGAGAAATTTCTAGCTTAGGCTGCTTAAGTCTGTGTTGCCCTCTGTCATTTCAACATTGTAGCTTCGGATAACTTCCATGTTTGCTCATGTTTATTCCCCTTCTTGTTTGTCCGGTTAATCTTTCCTCACCTGAAAGGAGGCAGCCACTTGCTACTTCTGAGGATTTAAATAAATCTGATATTTAGTTTGCTCTTTCTCAGATGCCCTTTGGCTCATGAGAGTTGCACTTTGCTGCGGAAAAGGGAGAAGAGTTTTGCTTGGATTGGGTCTGTAATTAGGTACAAGAGAATGCAGTCATGCTGTAAAAGGAATTAATGAAATGAGATGAACACTGTAAACGAGCTGAGTGTATCTGTCTCACTAAGCTAAACTTCAGCTAACAGTGAGACTGGCTTTTGCTTTTATTAATCATACTCTACTGAATTTGAGTCATGTTTTTTAAACTAAACTTGAGTTGATTACCCTTTGCTTATTGATGTATTCAGATTGGCTGTTATTCAATACGAGTAATCATGTTTGGTCTCTCTTGTGGATATGCTTCTCCAGAATCTCACTCTTCTTTTCAGTGGCAGTGGTGGTGAATATTTGGGAAGTCCCTTTGGGGAATTTCCTCTCTCATTTAGTTTTTCTGTTGTACTCTTCACACCCGCTCTCTGCTCCCAACTCTGCCATCTGCTATACTTTCTTTCCCCCTCCACTCTGTTCAGCTTTGGCTTCTTCACACCCCACTCCCACGTCCCTTTCTGTCTCTCTTCATCTGCCCACCACTCAATCTCTTCAATGTTTGGGTATGGAACTAAGCCCACAAGAATGGGTCAGAACTTTAAAGGGGGAGGGTGGCTAGTTTGGAGGAATGTTTTGATTTGTTTGTTGCGGTTGTTTTTGGGTTGTTTCTTTTTAAAAGCAAAACAAAACGCAGTCATTTAGGCCTCTGTGAATCCAGTACACATCCACTGGACATGCAGAAACCCAAATACTGGGTTTTTTATTTTTTAAAGAAAGCTCTGTGAGGTGCATTGTCATCCAAGTTTGTCTGGTGAACAGCTTGCTGCAGCTCTACATTTTTGTGCACATGTTATGCATGCATATTAGCAAGTCATCTTTGTCTTGAGGAGTATCTTGCACATAATTTGCCTAGTTACTTTACAGTTACAGTAGCTAGAATACATCCTTCAGTCTTCCTGAAGCACAGAGAAAGCCATTCCATTCCCCTCTATTTTCTGAAGTTTTACAGAATAGAATTTAGGTCTATCTACCCTAGTCTCCAAAGAGAACAACAGTGGTTTACAGCAACAGTCTTAGGTGGTCATGAAATCCATTCTTGTGTCAAATAGGTAGAGCAAATGTATTTAGGAACTGTAGGATGTCAGCCTTACTGGTACAAGTTGGATTTCAGAGTGACTCAACAGAAAGGATTTCACTTTAGTGCTGTTAATCTGAATGCAGTTTAGCTGTAGTGGGTTTGTTTACTTTAATTAAATGTCTTTATGTGAGTGTGCGTTTTCCTTGTAAAATTCTCAGTATTTAAAGTGTACTTTGCCTGTGTTTTAGGATATAGAAGCAGCAGGAAAAAAGCTGCAAGAAAGAGTGTGTTTGCTTCCACATCCCGATACTGTTAAGTTAGAAGTAAGTCCTAGAACTCTGTCTTTTCATTTGCTGTTTACCAAATATTTTCCCTTTTTTTTTTTTTTTTCCCTCCTCCCTGAAGCATGTTCTTTAAGTGAAAATAATTGATTTTAAAATCCAGTGACTGGTATAGCCGAAGGCCTGTGTACTGTGTAGCAAGCTGAACCTAAATTTCTTGGGCAAAATCCCTAGGTTTTTGGAGCATTGTGGTGGAAATATTTAGCAGCTTTCAGATCTATACAAATTTGTATTTAATAAACAAGTCAAATGCAAAAATTAATATTGTGAATATCAGAAGGTAACTGTGTTTACTTTGTCGGTTTAGCCTGGTTTGAATGATCATCCTGTTTTCAGTTTCCCACAGATTGTCATCTTTACATTTCAAGGTCAACAGTTTATCAGCATGAACAGAGAAATTGCCACTTCTCAGTTGTTTTACGGCTGTATGAGACCTTAGGAAAAGTAGCACTACAGTAGGAATACTCAATTTTTTTTTAACTTCTCAACCTGTAGTCCCTAAAACATTATTTAAAGGTAAAAATTTTGAGCAGCCAGTTACTCTGAGATCTAGGTGTCATCCTCATACAGCATTACAGGTTCAATTCTCAAGATTCTTTTATCAGTATTATGCAGTGTTGATGCCAGAAACAGTCCTGGGAACAGGAATTGGAGCACAGCTTTTCCTGATGCAAGCTGAACATCTTAACTACAAACCACAGAGTCAGGTTCTCAGTCATTACTTGCACCAGTAGTCTGTGGATTCTTTGTTGTATTGTGGCTTAGTTTCCACAGGAGCAGTGGCATGAGTGCCTCCCACTGTGGTGTGTGCAAGGGCACAGTCCAAGGAAGGGAAAGGTGTAGATTTGAGCATTGCTGCGTGAGCATTGTGATGCTTAGGCTATTACTTAAATGAGAGTCATCACTTCTTGGTCCGGTTACTGTTAAAAGGTTTTGTCTGCAGTTGCATTTTGTGAACAGCCTGTTCCTGTCCCTGTGATGGGGGGACACTGAACATGCCTGTTCAGAGGGTTTTTTCTAAATTATTTCAGAGATTTTAGGCAAAAGAGTGCATTTTTTTTCCTGGATACCTCTATCTTGAATGATGCGAAGAAAGATGCCAAGCTACTAATACTGAACATATTTCAACTGTGTTCAGAAGCAGCTTTAGACTCTTGGAGAACTTTCAAGACACCTTTTTAAGGGTTGTTTGGATCCGTTTTGGACTCCTTTTCCCTCTCTCCTGTGCTAGGTGTTAAAGCTGCTCGCAGCATGTAGACCCAAGTCCGCACAAACTGGAGAAGGCAAAGCAGTTGCTTATGGCTGTAGAGAAATCTACACTGCAGCAGCAGTTGAATTTTAGAGAGAACAGAGTTACTATTTGAAGGAGAAGATCCTAGTTCAGCCTTTTTTATACTTCTAGAGAAGAGAGTGCTATAAATAGTGGGAAAAGAAAACTTTCTTTCATGGTTCAAAATTCTTGTACGTGCTTTGTTCCAAAACACTTCTGAGCATATTTCACTCAGCCATATATGTGTCTGTATTAATATACTTTGAAAGTTATGGCTATAATGGATCCCCAGCTTGCTAAGTCGGAGTGGTTTTGTGTGACAGCACATATGCTTGTCAAAAAAGATTCTTGGAGTAAATCTGTTGAAGAAAATATTTTTGTAAATCCTCAGGAGCAGTAGTTATATCTGAGTTACATCTGAGGATCAAAGTGATTAGCCAGGAATCTAATCCTCTGCAGGAAGATGTTCAGTTTTGTGATATGCTTCTTCTACAAGATACACTTAAAGAAGGGCTCAATACATACCTACCATAAATGTTTTCTACTACAGATTTTTTTTTCTCTGAATGGATATCACTGTCTGAAAATACATCAGTAGAGGGATTCAGGTGTCGACTTAACACAGCTCTTTGATCACATTAATTTAAGGAGGAAAAAATTAGATAGAGCACTCAATTTTTTCTTTAAAGAGCAGAATTATCCTTAGGATGCCAACACAAAAATGATGAACGGTATGCCCATTGCACAGAAAAAAAGAAGTTAAAGTTATCACTCAGAGGCATGGGGTGGTGCAGGGAAAAGGCTCGATAATCCCCAGCAGGTTTCCTAGAGCACAGGATAAGTATACAGCTTTTTTTCAGACTTATTTTTTTTATTTGTGATCCAAGTGCTGGAGCTGATTACTTCATCAATGATTTATCACATCTAAAATTTTACTCAAATATTTTGAACGACATTACAGCAAGCTGTTCTAGGATAACCAATTTACATAGCACTTTTCCTTTATAACATTAAACAGTTTGGTTTTTTTTTTTCCACTTCAGGATTCAATTCCACTAACATATGTACTTTAATATAAAAGCTGCTTGTGGGAAAGTTTGTTATCATGGGAAGTAATTTATTAAAGGTACTGTGAGGGTCTAAACTAATCTGTTGCTTACCACAAGAGGGCACATTCAGTCACTTCACAGTTCATGCTGCAGAACGAAATCTTTCCAGGCTGTTATTTTGTATCATAGAATGGTAAGGTTGGAAGGGACCTCAAGGATCATCTAGTTCCAACCCCCTGCCATAGGCAGGGACACCTCCCACTAGTACAGGGAGCTCATGGGATTGAAATTTCATGTGTAAGTACATTGTTCTTTTCTGAATTGCTTCACTCATAAGGCAAGATTTAATATTGCACTGCATATCTATTGTTTTTGAACAGGCTGACACAGATTTTGAAATTAAGTTTGTTTTTTTTTTTTTCTCTTATGTCTTTCTCAGACTCTCTATTGGGCATCAGTAAAAGAATCTCTTCCCAAGTGGGAACAGTTTCTTTTAGGAAGAGCAGAAGTTCCTATTGGTTATAAGAAAACGAAAACTACAAAGCAGAACATAAGCTACCCAGAAGAAGAGTCACAAAAATAAACGTTCTGGTTTCATTTTGTTTTGTAATGTATGGCTTAAACAGACAAGATCACCCAGATCAGGCAACAGATTGTTGTGCCATTAAGTTGTGATGTAAATCGTTTAAATGAAAATGGATTGTTTGTTTCTTGAGTTGTGTGCAATTCCTTATTTTTGTTCTGTATTAGAGGCACAGTCCTCAAAAGGGGTTTTAGAATCGAAAGTGAGAAATATTGCTGTATAGAAACCAAACAAAGCAATTGCTTTTTTGGTATGAGAAGAGTTTTGGGTTGTTTTTAATCTTCTGTTTCTACATATAGGTGCAATAAGCAAAGACAGATTCATGCATTGTCTTTCTTTGCTGCAGTTATCTGTGCTGTGTTCCTCTTTGTGGACGAGGGAGAAAGGAGGAATTTGCTGTTCGGGGTACAGGCAGGCTGTTTGCATCTGACTGAGTAAGCTTGGTTTAGGAGTCTGTGTGAAAACCTTCAGGAGAGCAGTTGTAGAAGAAACATTTTGAATTTTCGTGTCTTGTTTTCCCTGATTTTTGTCATTGCTACTTCTGTTGTTTCTGCACCTTACTCTGGTAACCACTGCTGCTTTTCCTAACCTCCTGCTGCCTATTCTGTATTGTCCATCCAATGGATGGGTAAAGACAGGAAAAATGAAACAAATCTCTAGGATCTTTTGCTACTTCTAGACTGCTTTTAATGCTGTTTTATTTCTTTTGGTGTAATCTACAAGTGAAAACTTTTACTTAGGCATGAAAAGTTTGAAAGAAGCAAACTGAAAAGTAGCTGGTAGTGGTTGTCCAAGAACCAAACACATATAAGTTGAGGAGATGATTTTTTTCATTTTCAGCCACCGAAGAGCTCCTCATCTTCCTCCTACAGAGGTGCAGTATCAGTGGGTTTTGGTAGTACAGTGGACTAACTGAGTGTTGAAATGTCACTGCTGCAATGCAGTGCTTTTTAAAGTTTAAAGTGTCGGACCAATGGAAGATCCTTCCAGGTGTGTCACTTGGGCTGCAGAAATGTAATCCTTTCTATAGCAAAAGAAGCCTAGAAAAGAACACTACTTTCTTTCTTTCTTTCTTTTTTTTTTTTTTAATGAGAAACTTGCATAAGAGTCAACATATTGTTAAAATTAAACCTCATATGCAGGAACATACTTGCACCCCTGACCTGCAAGTGGGAGTAAAAGGTTTTACCTCTGCCAGTATAAAAATGTAATGATTACAAAGTTTTCTAGGTTACTGATGAATTGACCTGCGCATCTCTATGCTACATATAGACCCTACTATTAATTATAGATATATATATATACATAAAGATATAGATAGATATAGATATATATATATCTTTGTGTGTGTGTGTGTATATATATATACACACTAAAAGATATATGTGTGTGTATATATATATAGAGAGAGAGAGAGAGGATGAAGTATCACTGACACAATAAAATCAGAATTTCAACTGTGATGTAAAATTGCTGTATGTTTTCAACAGGAATACTGAGAGTTCATTTAAAACTTTTTTCTATTGAGGTGTCCATTAAACTGATAAGTTTTTACAGAAGCTGCCATCTTAGAAGTCTCCTGTTGAGTGGGTGTCGGTGTTTGTAACAATAACGTTGTTTTCATAATATGTGATGGCAGATTAGCACGCTTCTCTGCAGTGTTGTTAACAGTTGTAATTAAGGAATAAACAGTAAAGGGTGTCAGTCCGATGACAATTTCATCTATAGTGTCACAATACAAAATGTCACAAAATATTAGAACTGTTATATAACTACAAAAATATCAAATTAGGCTTTCATCTTTCAAGCAGAGGGCTTAAAAAAAACCCAAAAAAACAAACAAAAAAAAAACTGGCATAGAGACCATTGCAATTTTATACCTACTCAGTTCTGTCACAAAGACAACTTGGTAATATTTTCTTCTGTAAGATCACAATTTGGTTCTCAGTCTGATTTAGAAGGAATGTGTATGGGTCTTGCAACTGTAGAGCTCACATTTAAAAAGGAAATAATTGGAAGCAGTTGAGCAGACATGGGAAAAGCTATTAGACATGATGCCCAAGATGAAGGGATGGATGAGCAGTTAGTTGCTAACAAAAGCTAGGATTCAGCCTAGTCTTTGCCGGGGGAAGGGAAATCACTTAAACCAAAATCTCGGCCCTTAAGTACTTTTATATGTGTGAATAATCTGGGTCTTTATCTCTTTCTGCTCCGCCTCAACACTGGTACACGATGCAGATGCTGTCTCCTTGCCCTTTTTCACTTCCTGTGGAAGGGAAGCGAAGTGTGCAGATCGTGAAGGCATGGCAGCTGCATGGGTGAGGATTCTGTAGCTGCTGGAAAATGCACCTGCAAGCACCATTAGTGTCGTTTCTGTGTTGCAGTTAACTACTCAGTGTGTTTCTGATTATTTGGTTTGGGGCAACAAGTTTTAAGGTTAAAATGAAATTATCGTTTTTCAAAGAAGGAAATCACTCTTTTTTTTCCCCCTGCAAAGTAGTTTTAGAAACAATAGTTCAGGTATTATACAGATAACTATAAAGGAGCATGTCCAGAAGCAGAAAAAAATCAAGAGAAACATTTCAAACAAGTATGTGTTTAGGTGACTGCTTTCAGAGACTGGGCCCTTCCTTCATCTTGGCCTGTAGTCTGATATAAGTAAATTAATCACATCTGATGCAGAATAACCCAGCAGTTGGGGCAGGGAGGAGCACAGCAGGGCTGTGAGGTGCAGGAGCCTGTGCTTCCGGGTTTGGCACAGAGCTTGGGACAAGCAGTGGCAGGGAGCATAATTATATGGTGTCTCCTCTTATACTGGGATTTGTTGAGCACACAGTTTAATTTCCTATGCCTGAGCTAGCTTACCACTTTCCTTTTGATAGATACAAATATGAGAAAGCAAATGTTAGTTATACTGAAAGGTATTTAAAAAACCCCAAACATCCCCCAGACCGACTGATACTGATATGGCTTAAGGTTGCCTTTAAATGTGATCTTGAATAAGTAATCAAGTCAGGGCTGTAAATGTATTGATTCTACGTAGTTATACCCTACTTTACATATATAACCCCCCTCCATACATATATAACATTATAGATCAATACATCATTTCTTATGTCTTGGGTAAATGTGAGTTTGTTTTTTTTTTTATCTCAAAACATAACCTGTTACCCTGCATTCTTGACTTGCTACTTGCCCTTTTTTTGTTAAAAGACATTTATGCACCAGCTGTGGTGGTCCTAAGAGCCTGTTGCTTCTTGTGCTTTCATGGTGGGTGGGGAAAGCAATTGAGAGAACAACAGTGAGAAAAACCAAAGGTTTTGCCTGCTCTTAAGTTAATCTTTGAGTATCTTACAAGAAGAAATAATTAATCATCCTTTTTTAGGTCTATGCAGAGATGAGTAACCACAGTACTAACCCAGGAGCACAGCCTGTTCACCCATCTTGTCACCTCTACTATCACTTTCTCAAGGTTTTTGCTTTCTCAGTTGTTCTGGCTGTGGGGGCAGTAGCAGAAGGCATGTTAGTTTTCCCTAGGATAAGAAACTTCTTACTCTGCAGAATCTTTCTCAAGCCTATCAGTTTCGTTTGAGAGTACACATTAAATAACAAAAGAGTTTAGATGCATGATATTTGACACTTACTCTGGTATCCTCTTGATTGATTTATTCAGGGTCGTGTTTTCATAGATGTTGGGAGCTAGGCTGTAGGATGATCTTATGGTTCTTAATTTCTGTCTTTCACATAGGGTAGATCAGGGATGTAGATGCTCAGTTTTGAGTTTGTTGGTGCTGAAAAATAAAAAAAAAACAAGTTTGAAAATTATGTACTTTGTGAGGTTACATCTGAAAGAAAACATTAGTTACTCCAAGATGGCAATTTTCCTAATATTTTAATAGTTGTGTTCAGATACAGTTTGACCTTCAGTATCACCCCAAATGCAAGCTGTTTTAGCATATTTGTAATGCTAGGGTCTTTATCATGGTAATGTTCTGTTTGCTCAGTGATTATAATCCATGAATATATAGCTGAAATAAAGCTTTGATCCTGTAGTCACAGCCGCTTGGGTTTCAGTGTTACATGTGTGTATGTGTTGGATGTAACTTAGTGCCTGCTGTAGCCAAGAGTGTGGAGGGTGGCTAGGCCAGTGATAAATGGTTGCTTAGGGAATGATCCTTATTTTCATCTGATGATGATCTGAAATCTTCATCTACTGAATCAAGATTGGAATGTCAGAAGTTTGCTGCTGAAAAATCCAAGTGTGATGAATCCCAGATTGATAATATATATTCTTCCTATTGTTTCACAAGAACTGTAAGCTAAGTTACTTCAGATATGTGGTTACTAGCAAGATATGGATAGAGATAATTAAACTCATGCAAAGGAAACAGGTGGGGGAAAAAAACCCACCCAGTTCTTTAGTACATCCTCCTGCTGTGTGAAGCTCTTTGTCTTTGCCATAAATAGGGTGATTAAATTTGGGAATTTGCTAGTCCTTTTAATCACAGCTGAAACAGCTTATGAAAATGCCCTAAATTGTACCAAATCTGTACCTAACCTTCCAGTTGTGTCTTTCAGTTATTTTGCATCCGTTTGGTTTCAATGCAAATATGTACAAGTACACTTTTTTTCCCCTTAAGTTTTATCAATAGGGATGGTGATCTTAAAAATAACTGTGTGTTCTTTCTTCTTACTCTCTGTCGTATCACCTACTAGGGAGCCCTAATAGGCAACAAAATAGTGTGAGACGGTATTTGCATCACACTTACGAAACAGATTCGAGCAGAGCCAGCTGCTGTAAGATTATTTTACAAATATATTGCAGATTAATAAAAGGGAAATGTTGTTGTCCTTTAGGTAAATTACAGTCTCTCTGACTAATTACATAGCTTGAAACCACAGTAAATTATTAGCTGCCTCACAGCGGTGGTGGGAAAGGTAGTTCAGGTTTCAGACTCGTATTTCTTTACCCGTTTATTTTGTGCGTGCTCCCAATGGCGTCACTGGCGGGGCTCTAGCTGTTGCTCAGCCACAGCTCCCGCAGGACAATTCGCTGAGGGAACCGCAGCTCTGCACTTCTCCGGCAGCTCGCCTCTGCTCCGGGGCTTTTGCCGAGCCTGCCCGAGGCAAGAGCTGCTGCGGGAGAGGGGAAAGCCTGAGCCAGGCAGCTCTAGGAAAGAAAGGCGGGCGGGAAGGAAGAGCATTTTCCTGTCGTTCCTCAGTGTGAAGAGAGCGCGGAGCAGGTCCGGGTGGGCGGACGGGCTCCAGGACGTGTCGGGGCACTGGGGATGTGCGTCCTTGGGAGCGGTGGCTGAGGAAGGGACGGGGAGCATCTCGTGTGTGTCCTCTTCCACTTAACGGCGCCGGGATTCCTAGGGAAGCTCTGGTCAGCGGGTTTAGTTCTGCGGAAACGTTGGTAGTAATAACCATAACAATGGAAAATGTTTCCGTAAATCCAAAAGGTTTGTGTATCTGAACGGAACCGTCTCAGCCCCCGTCATTTGTGAACGGTGTTTAGAGTGAGCACTGCAGCGCTTTACACTGCTTCTCGGACTTCTCTGTTTATTAAGTTTACGGCTACACTTGGCTTTTGCCCCTACAATCAGCTTCGTTTTGCTGAATTCATTCAGTGGTGTGATAATCCAATGTTGATGATATCTCAATTCATTAACATAATGAATCAGAAGGAAGAGGCTGATTATAAATCAGAAAGCTTCTATTTATGTGAAATGTCTTGGCAACTGGCAGCAGCGAGGAAGACAGTAGCAGGAGTATCAGACGGTTAGTGGGACTTTGGGAACGCGATTGCAGATCTTAGGTGCTCCCTGGATGATTTCAGTGCCTGAACCCTTCAACTAACGATCTTGTCTATTGAAATGAGACAGCGGCGATTATTTGGGAGTGTATTTGGCGGAGGACTGGAAGGTGCTCCGAAACCTCACTGACCAGCCAGGAAAGGCAAAGCCAGGTCCGAGAATAGGATCTGTCGGGTGCCTGGTCCCTGCTCCATCAGCTGGATGTGCTTCTGCCCTGGGCCAGACCACTCTTCTATAAACGCAGAATACGGCAAAGATGCAAATGTTTGTAGGAAAAGTCAAATGTTGTGGGGTTTTAGACTTGCACATTCAGAACTTTAGAAGTAGACTACCTTTTTCTGTGCTCCGTGTCTGACAGCATTTTGTTCCCATCCCCGCTGCTGACAAGGCGTTTCCGTGACTAAACATGATTTTACTGGATTTAAAGCAGACTTTTAACAAATTTTAAGAGCACTGGGGGCTTTCAGCACCAGCAGTGGGAGGCTGCTCATGCTCCCTCATCTGAGGGGCGGGAGCGAGCCGAGTCGCCGCAGCCCTCAGTGCCCTGCTGCCCTGTGGCCCGGCCCGGGACGCCTCGCGGGCTGAGCCCGGCCGCAGCCTCAACACCAGCCAGGGAAAGGAAGCCTGCCCCAAAACGGAACGCTCTACACATACACCTCCACCCCCCTGTTTTGGTGTTTTGTTATTTTTTTCTTTTGTAAGCTGGGGGCATGTGCTGGGCTCACGTTTCGGGATTCATCAATTTAAGCAACTGCAAGAGACAAATGACATAACTGTGAATAATGTGAGCCTGCAGCTTGGACGTAGGCAAGATTAGCGGTGGGGTTCGGCTAGGAGCAGGGTTAAAAGGTGGGGAAGGATCTCTTGGAGAGTCAAGGAGATTGGTAAAGGCGACCTGGTAAGAGCTTTCCCCCTCGTTACGTCTTTACCAAGGACCCTTGGTGTGATGGATGGTGGCAGGTGCTGGAGGGCAGGATCGGCTACACCCAGGTCTACCCGGGACAGCGACAGCGTTGGTGGCCCTAGAGCAAGTGGGGAGGGTGTCAGTGAGTGGAGCGATAGGAGGCAATTGATTTGGGGCAAACCATGGTGTGAGGTCCACTCCCTGGAACCTTCGGGAGAAGAGGAGCCTGGAATGAGCGTGTCACCAAGCAGCCCCTCACCAAGACTGCAGCCCCCCTCCCATCTCGGAGGGTGAATGCCCATCCCCGCCGCCGTGGCATGCTGCTCGCCCCCTCTGCCCCACAACCCCAGGACCTACCTGCCCCATCGCTGTCCCGTTCGCATGCGGCGGCTCCTGAATCAAACGCGGTCGGGGAGCCGATAGCCTCGTCGTCGCCGCTGGCCGCAGCCGGCGGCGGGACCGGTCGTGTCGCCTTGCCCTGGACTGCAGGAACAGCTCTCCGCGGAGCTCGGGCGCAGGTAGAAGCACAGCCCCGGGGCTCCAGGGGGCGTCCGAAATCCAAATCTGAAGGGGTAGGAGGGGGCCTAAGAAAAGAGCTGGAGAGGGAAAGAGGTGTTAGGGAGTGGGCATGGGCCGCGCCGTCGAGCACTTTAGAAGGGCCAGAGGGGCTGGGCGGTGGAAGGAGCGAGGCCCAAGAACAGAAATGCCCCTATCCCAACCCTGGGCCCGTGAAAGGCCTCCGTGGAGGGACCCTCGTGGGTGACATACAGGGGTGGGCTGGCACACTCGAGGCTCGGCGGGCTCGCTTAAAATTAATGCAAATACTTCCATAAAACAAGTCAAAATGGGAAAAGGACATTTGTCCTGCGGGCACCTGGGCATCCGCGGGGACCGGGCGGGTTGGGGAAGGCATGTGTCAATTTAGTCGTAGTGTTGACTTAAGCGAAAGTGCTAAGCCATTCCTAAACCCAAGTCAATACAGACTTAAGCCAAAATTGTTATTAACGAGCTCTAATCTGATTTAAGAGCCTCCAGGCGAGCCGCGTCTACACGACGGGGCAGCCGGAAGGGGTCAACGCAGGTGGGTGACTGCAGTCCCGGGGCTGGGGGAGAAGGCGGGTTTCAGGGCGGCCCTGCCTCCTGGGGAGAGCCGGGCCACTGTGATTTGGACTTGCCGGTGATCTGTTTCTGCGGGATAACCTCTTAAACTGTACCCAGCTCGACTGGCGTGGGATGCCCTTTTCCGAGAGTCGGAGTGGGGTGAAGAAGGGTTGTGCAAACGCCTCCGGGCCGGGAGTGTGGCTGCAGAGGGGCTGCTGGGCCCCCTCGACCGTGCCCAGAACGGGGGTGGTGCTGGGGTCCGGCATCTCCACTCGCTTGAGAGAGGGACATGCCAACGAAGTATTTTTTCCCCGTCCCAATGGGGCAGTTGAGCGCTCCACTCCACCCCCCAGTGGGGGCCTTTCTTTTCTTCCCCACCAGCTTTGAGCAGCCCTGTTTCAGATTGGCCTTTTTATGTTTGATATAAAGAATAGTTGTTGGCCAATTCCATCTTTTCATCGCTGCTCTCCAGGCCCGGGTCCAAGCGGCTTGTCAGATGCTCATTAACTCCCCCTTTGGCTCTTTCCAGTGTGTCTCCTAAGCTCATTGTGCCAAGAACTAGCGCTTCTTTCTCTTTACACGGCTCCCTTTCTCTGCTCCATCAGGGAGACAAATTACTTTCCAAAAGGGATCGCCAGGGATGGTTTAATGAGAATTTCTCTAGGGCTGGCCGTGGAAATCAATGTAGTTAACATTCGGTGCACTTAATTGGACTTTTCTCTTCTGCCTCCTTCAAAAAAACTCTGAAGCTATCCTGTTAATCTCTCATTTGTAATCAATTGTGTTGACTAAACAAAAGTCTAGGTCGTCCTTTCTTCCTGTCCCAGACAATCCTTTGTTGCCTCTAAATGCCTCATTCTTGAGTGCTCCTGGTCGTGTAGATGGGTCCGATTGTTGACAGTTCATTATTGCGCTTTTGTCCATTTAATCTCCCTCGCTGTGTTTTGCATGTGCATGCCTTAATGAGCTCCGTTGGCAATTAACATGTTTCTAGCAGCAAACTGGTTGCTCAGACGTTTGGAGAGCGGAGTGCAGGGAAAAGGGCAACGCAGCTGCCTTTAGGTTGTTCGCTTCCCGGTGCCCGGCGCGCTGCCGGGACCCGGCGGGACGCACCTGGGTACCGCTTGCTCCAGGAACCGCCGAGCTGGGCCGGGCGGGCCGAGAGGGGAAGCCCGGAGATGCTGGCACGTTTCTCCCTGCGCGGAGGCACCTCTAACCCCCCCGAGGCACCGGCACCGCTCAATCTGTTGTGTGCGCGGCTGCGGCGCCGGGAGAGTTGTTTGGTTTCTTTTTTTTTTTTTTTTTTTTTTTTTTAATGCGGGTTTTGTGTTATTATTGAGGCTTGCTGGCAAGAGTGCCAAAGTGTGAGCAGTCGTGGACAGCAGAAACATCTTGTGAGGGAGAAGATAATTGGAGTCTCTGGCGTGTGTGTGTCTGACAGACCCGCCCCTCCCCCGCGATCTGCGGCTTGTGTGTGCCGGGATCCGGGTGAAATCCCCAGCTGGGGAGGGACGGGGGGGAGGATTGGGGCCGGACGGTGGCGAGAGCGCTGCGGTGGCCCTTTCCAGTGTGTCCAAGGTCCAGCGAAAGCCGGAGGGGCACCCGGCCCGGGCTGGGCTGCCCGCTGTTCCCCAGGAGGGGCGAGGGGACCAAACCCACCCCACGGCGGCCCGTGCGGCCCTTCGGAGTGCCCCGAGGACGCCCTCGGCTGTGACGAGGATGCCTCTCCCCCTTTCACAGACGGCTCTGTAAACAACGTCGCTTTTTATAAAAATGAGAAAGGAACGCGCTTCCCTAGTTGCTTTCCCGGGAGCAGGTTTCACACTGCTCTCGCCCGTCAGGAGGGCTGGGGAAGCAGCCTGCACACTGTCTGCGGGGCCCACAGCCACGCCTGGCTCCCGCTTTCAGCTCCCGGCTGGCAGCCCAGACCTCTTCCCAGCACCCGAGGTGCGGAGGAAGTGCCACATCCCCCGGACCTGGCAATAGGACCGGCTCCGCGGGCTGCGCCGACCCCCCCGCCATTCTCAGCACCGTTTCTCCAGGACCTCGTCCTGCCGTAGCTTCCCCCTGCAGTGTCCTCACGGAGATGGAGGGGAGGAGGTCCCATCCTGCTGTCCCCCGCCCGTGAGCTCTTCTGTCCCGCCCGTCGCGGCGGCGACGGAGCCGGGCTCTACTGGCTGTGTGCAGCCGCGACCCGCCTGCGAGGGATTCAGTTATGACCCCTGCGCCTGGGGGACGGTCCTTGTCCCCTGTCAAGACTTCCCAGAGCGGTGACTTAGGGCGCCGGGGGATGCATTTCCCCTTTTCCCTTTTTCTTTAAAAAAAAACCCCATTTATTTATTGTTATTTCTTTTTAACCTGAAACTATCTCCAAATCTCTTAACAAATTCTGGCACGATCACTGCCCGCTGTCGGGATCGCTGGGCATCCTTTCCCACTCCTCACCCGGCCGAAACCACCAGAACGTTACTTCTAGCACTTGAAAATACAGATCCCGAGAAACTCTTAAACGGCAACGGGTGTGTGGGGCTCGCCAGTTCCCCGGCCCCATCCTGCTCCTCAGGGAGCGCGGAGCATCGCAGCTCGATAATGAATCCAGAAAGCCGGAGCAAGGGGTCGGCTCTCGGTCCTGCACTCGGCAGCGAGCTGTGCTCGTCCTCGCCTCTCACCATTTAACCACTCAATTAAGCGGAGAAAGGTGAATTGGCCGTTACGCCGTCCCCAGGCATTTGGGTGCCTTGCTAGTTCCCCTCTTCATTGGTAAGCCCGGCCCGAGCAGCACGCACACGCACGGCCGGCTCCATCTCCTCTCTCCGATAGAATAATACTGTTCCTAACGACGTGGCCGGAATAGACACTTGCATATTAAAAGTGAAGGAGGGGAGGAGAGGAGAAGGGAATATTTAGTGTAATCCAACTGCTTGATTATCCATATTCTGATCAAAAAGAGTTTCTGAGGCCTACTGGGAGTGATTAAATTAATGTAATGCGGTTTGAAGGGTCTGTGTTTTCTCTCTTAATTTGGGTCATTACTCGCAAAGCAAGCGTGAGATCATTTCATCTGCATGCAGGAAAAGATAGTCATTCAGGAGCGGCTTAACCACGCCGTAATGAACCGACCCCGGAGAGCGGCGCTGGGAAACTCCGAGCCGCCCTTTGCGCTGCCGGACGGGGTCCCACACCGCCGCTGCCCCTCTCCCGGAGCGCAGTAGCCCTCTGAGGCCACCCGGTTCCCTCCCGCCCTCGTTCTGTTTCCACCGAAGCCCACAGCAGGCTCCAGAGCGGCAGGACCCGGTTCTCTGCCGCCGGCCTCTGCTCCCGGAGCTTCTGCAAACCACGTTTATACGGGGGATGAGCGCCGTTCAGCTCGGTCCCCGCTCGGACTGGGGTCGAGCTGGGAAATGAGACACTTGCGAAGGGCCGGTTTATTGTCCCATGATAGATATAGATATATATATATATTCCTCACTTATTCGAGTGTACATTTAAAATGAAGATTTACAGACACGTATAAAGAGCGCTGTCCTGGTGGGGGGCGGCCCGCCCGGCCCCTCCTGGCCCGCTCCGGCGGCGAACGCGCCGTTAAATAAGATTCCTCTTATATACAACTGCGGCTCGGGATCACTTGCTACCGGCGGCTGAGCTCGCAAGGGAAAAGACAGAGAAACGAAGGCTGGTTTGGATAAATAATGCTGGCCTGGTGGAGCAGGTCCGAGTGGGGCGGTGCGGTAGGCCCTTAGCTCTGCCCGCTGCGCCCAGGGTCCCGCGGCGGCGGCGGTGGCGGGGCAGTACTGGAGACGCTGTCGTGCAACTTTCGAACGTGCTTCTTTAAATCAAAGTTTCTGCAAAATCCTTTCCCGCAAGTGACGCACGTAAAGGGCTTCTTGTCGTTGTGGGTGTGCATGTGGAAAGTCAAATTATAGATCTGGTGGAAGGCTTTGTTGCAAATGGTGCACTTGTACTGCTTCTCTCCACTGTGGGTCAGCTTGTGGTTCTTGTAGTTGCCTGTGAGAAAGGGAAAAAGGCGGAAAAGTGGGTTACCCGAAGGTGCCCGGGTCGCACGGCGCACAGGTAAGGCAGGGCAGGACAGGGTGGTGCGCGTTAGGAAGGGTCTCCCCCCGCACCCCCGTCCGACTTGTCAAACTCAGTCCGCGTCACGGCGGAGCAGCGTGCAACTGGCACGGCACAAATGAGAAGCAGGGTCAACCCGTTGACCCGCGACAAATGGAGGGCTCTGGATTAGGACCAAGGCCCGGCACCTCTCATTTAAAAAGCATTTAGGGAGAACCGTCAGCAGTGCCCGGCGATGCGGCCCGGCTTAGAAGGAAAGTAATTGGGAGCGGCGGCGGCGGCTTTGCCCGCGCCCGTCTCTTCCCCCAGCCGGGCAGGGCTCGCAGCGTTTAATCCCCGCTAATGATGGGTAAGGGCCCCGCGGGGGCCCCCTGGCTCGGCTCGGCCCGGTTCGGCTCGGCTCACCTTTCTGGTGGAAGCCCTTGCCGCAGAACTCGCAGACGAAGGGCTTGTAGCCGGCGTGGATACGGATGTGGGTGTTGAGCGTGGAGCTCCTGTTGAACGCCTTCCCGCACTGGTTGCACTTGTGGGGTTTCTCCTGCACCGGGGGGCGAGAGGCCCGTCAAGGGGAGGCTGCGAGGAGAGCGCGGGGGGGAGCCCGCCGCCTCCCGCAACCCGGCTGCCCCCCACCTACCTGGGTGTGGATGATTTTGTGCCGGCACAGGGTGCTGGCCTGACGGAAGCCCTTCCCGCAGACCTTGCACACGAACGGCCTGGCCCCCGTGTGCACAGGCATGTGGCGGGTGAGGTTGTAGTGCGCGTTGAACACCTGCGGGGAAGCGCCAGAAAGGCGAGGTCAGGCAGGGCAGGGCCCCTGGCCTCCCACCCCCGTTCACGCTCTTTGGCCGGCACCCCCCTTACCTTGCCGCAGACTTCGCAGGTGAAGTTCTTGGGCTTGCCCTCCGCCGACCCGCCGCCGCCCCCCAGTTTGGCGTGACCCTTAGGGGGGCCGCCGCGCTCCGCCGCCGCCGCCTCCTTCATCACCTGATCCAGGTGTCCTGGCAGCCGCTCTTTATGGGCGAAGGGCGGCGGCGGCGGCAGCTTTTCGGCCGCCAGCCCCGCCAGCTTGGCGTTCTCCAGTAGGAAAAGCTTCTGATGGGCCGAGAGCCCCCCCGGTGGCGGGGCACCCAGCAGGCCGGCAGGGAAGAGCTGTCCGTGCAGGATGTCGGCCGGATGGTACGCGGCGTCCAGGTAGTTGAAGTAGTAGAGAGAACGAGGGGCTGCCGGTACAGTCCCGGCTTGGTGGATGACCTGTGGCTTGATGAGCCGGCCGCTGGGTTGGCCCAGGGCGAGCTCTGCCTTACAGCAGACGCCGCAGTTGGCTTTGCAGAGCCCCGCACCGCCCCGCAGGCTGCTCTTCCACAGCTCCGAGTAGTTGAGGAGAGTCTTGGAGGGCACCTCGTAGCCCAGCGGCGGGATAGGGATCACACAGGGCAGGGGCGAGCACAGGCTCAGCGGCTTCTTTCCCGGCTCCGGCTCCTGCCCGGGCTCCGGCCCCGGCCCGCCGTGTCTCTGCTCGAAGGCTGGTTTGGGCTCCGACGTCTTGGCCATGATCCGCTCGATGGAGAAGGCCAGTGTCTTGGAGGGGTTAGCGGCGGCGGCCCTGCCATCGTGCCGGGGGCAGGAGGAAGGCATGACAGTCTCCAGCGACCCCGAGCTCGCCATGTCGCTCCTCCGTGCGGGAACTTGGTGTGAGCAGCGACTTGCTCCCGCTCTCGGCTCTGCATTCCAGAAAAGCCAGGAGACAAATCAATTTAATAAGCACCTTGTTCTCCCCCCACACCCCCTTGTCGTCGTCGTCGCCCCCCCCT
>VWZE01020509.1:61440-88339 GCA_013396675.1 Eubucco bourcierii
GAGTAGGCCTTGAGTGAGCTGTACTAGTGGGAGATGTCCCTGCCTGTGGCAGGGGGTTGGAACTGGATGATCCTTGAGGTCCTTTCCAACCTTACCATTCTATGATTCTATGATTTTATGACAAATCATGGGACAGAGAGTGTAGGTAACGGTGGAAACAATTGCGGAGGTGAGCACAGAAATGCGAGGAATAGACAGTCTGGTCCCACCCTGACCTCGGGGAGCAAACCAGGAGACCATCTTCTTAATTAATAAACTGTAAAAACACCCATGAGAAAAGAGAACACCTTTATTCCGAGAGGTGTGTGTGTGGGTTCTTACATCTCAGCTTGTAATTTTTTATTTTTTTTTCCCTAAGGCAGACATAAAAAGACTCCATAATTTATTCTTAGGACATCTGAATAGTTATTTATTGAGAAGCCACAGTTCTCACACTTTTACAACTGTAGGCTTGTATAAGGCAAAAAAAAAAAAAAAAAAAAAAAAAAAAAAAAAAAAAAAGCAAGAAAAAAAAAAAAGCAAGATGGATCACTGTTTTACACAGAAAGTAAAAGCTCTGATGGACATGCAGTTAACTGGTCAAAATGCAATGTACATGACATATATAAAACCCATTGTGAAACGGAGGAGTTGTAAATTATGGTTCCAGCCTACCGAAATAAATATCCAATATATTATTATAAACTCATTTGTATAGTCTAAGGTCGTAATTAAAGTTGTCTTTGTACATAACGACGTTAGTTGAAAGTTAAACAGAAATGTAACATTTGGAGGAGCAAACTGCAACAGAAAACAACTGCTTCGGACTTGTAACGTGGCATGAGATATCCATAATGATAGGATTAATCTGCTGTGGCAATTAGAATGACTAATCCTTTGGGATGTAGCCTCTATGGAGTTAACTGCATATTGAAGGGTAGAGCCTGGTACATTAACAAGGATGCAGAATGATTTCAAACGGCTGTCTGGGTTTGTTTGTTTTCTGGGGTTTTTTTTTTTTTTAAATGAACAGAGAGAACAACAACAACAACAACAACAAAAAATAATCATCTGTAATTGCCTCATTCTTCTTTTAAAAACAAAGCTGTATTTTTTTTTAATTTATTTTTTATTAATTTTAAGCAGTTGGCATCCACAGAAGAGAAACAAAGAAATGGAAGGACTCGATTCACTCATCTTCACGACAATTTACCATCAATGTATATACAGTACATTAATGAAGCATTGTTTAATTATAACAGGGACACACCTAGCATGTTCTCTATGTAGTTTTGTTTTTTTTTTTTTTCCATTAACAGTATTAACCAATGGTGCTCCATATTGCTTATGAACATATAGATATGAAATCAGGAAACTGATGAATCAAAGAGAGGTGCTAATCTTATTACCACACAGCTAACATGGCATTGTATTGGTAAACTTCTCATGGGCATTTAGAGCCGACAGAAAAACTCCTAATGTGGCTAACTGAGTTACAGACGAGGTACATGCACGGATACCAGGCAACCCCCAGCTGGTCCTCTGGGCCAGCTTCCCTAGTCGTCCTCTTCATCTTCCTCATCGCTGTCCTTCATGGTGATGCCCTGGAGCCCTCCGCCTTCGCTGACTGACGCCGTAGCCTCCTCTACCGTCAGCCGGTTCCGGATGGTCTCGTAGGTTTTGCTGTTTAAGGTGGAGTCCAGCACGCCTTGCAATCGGAAATCCCGGTACGTTTTCTAAAGTGGGGAGAGGCATGGAGGAGGGAGGAGACAGCACAGAGGTCAGGGCTGGCACGGGCTTCATTGCAGGGGTCAGACCGTGCCCCTGCGCGGAGGCTGTGGGGCCACTAATGGAAGATGCTGGCAAGTCAGGGTAAATCCTGGACCCAGGGACATTTTGTGTCATGCTGGGCAGCACAGCGGCTATAGTGGGGGCTTCTCCACTGGCCACTGCTTTGCCATGGCAGAGGTCCCTTCAGTGTGCCTTGGGCAACAGATTGCATCTCTGTGACTTGAGGGGTGGCCAGGCCGAGTGGCTGTACTCAGGCTTCAAATTAGGGCTGTACTTGGGGCTGCTTAGGGAAGCTCAGCTCATGGTAGATCAGGGTCTAAACTGAAGATAAGGGCTCTGGCCCCAACTATCTTCCCTCGTGTCTGGATGCATTCATCCTGCCCTTAGTGCCAGAAACTTCTCTTCAGACAGCAGAACACTCACTGCCCATAACCACAGATGTGATTACACGTTCCTGGAATGCTCCATATTAAACAATCCTATCTACAGTACTGGGATTAAATAAACTAACTCCAGGATACCAGAGAAAATTGTTGATGTATAAACATCAGCACACAGTATGTGTTTTTTAAACCTCTCTTTCTTCACCTAGTTCTGAGACTGGAATTGTATTTCCATGGTTAGCTCTATTATTTCCCTTGTTATTACAATTAATATCTCTTCATTCGAATTTCTGTGTAAAAACTTCTCAACTTCAGGAGATAAGACTGTGGCCTCATAGTTTATTTGTTTCTGCTCTCTGCTCTGTGTGGAAACTATTTACTGTTCTGCTATTTCAGAAAGCCCTTGGATTTGTTGTAGCTGCTTCTGAATGTAATATTGGTATAAATAAAGCACAAGGAAGAAAGCTTTCCTCAGCTAGCTGACAAGTAGAAATAATTTGTCTGTGCCTGTTGTTTTCAGTTCTGAAAAGCACATTTAATACATTTCCGGTTTAATTTATTCATGCCTTCAATGTGTTCACTGCACACAAGACCATAAACATTATAAAATGCTAGACCCAAAAGCATTAGATAGAACCTAAAATGATCAAAAATATATTTACCCCCTTCTGTGATCTTATTATTTCATGTAAACCACTGTGATTTCACACTGAAATAATTATCATTAGTCCAAGGCACGCACACGCACAGACAGACACACACACACACAACACACACACACACACAAGTGCACTCAAGGAAAAAAATGTTACTTTCGGGGTATGTTATCTCACCTTTGTGATCTCTTGGAGTTGATTATATACAGCCATTGTAAAAGAAACGACTTCAATTAACTATGAGAACAATCCTCATTTGCATTCTGACGATAATCACAAGCAAGAGCTGGGCTTAAATGCTTCTAGTAAAACAGTGTTAAAAACTTTTGCTTTATTTAACCCATTTTAACGCCGGAGTTTGTTGGTGTGATCAACACGGGTTTGCCACAGAAAGGCTGATTTTGGGGCACTTACTGTATATACGGGGTCGAATAGCAGGAGAGCTTCCCTCTTCCGTGAAAGCAGCTACTTTGTTCAGACCTGCACACCTGCATTTTGCATCTCAGTGCACGTCGAGGTTCTATTAATCCCTTGCTATACACAAATGTCTTAAAGACTGTTAATGAACGGCTTCATTTACTTGCCAGTGACGGTTCTCCTGAGAGAAGATGCCACACACACGCAGGCACACACACGCACACGAGCTCCTTCTGACAGCCAGCCGGTGTTGAAAGCAGGGCAGATGATTTACCTTTACTATCCTAATGAGAGTTTTCAGTTGGTAAATGTGAAGCTGCAGGTCCATGCGGTCAGTCAGCCAGGTGCAGACAACACTCATCGAGCTGGTGTACCATTGCTGCAAGAGAGACAGGACTTCTCCAGCAACCACGTTAGGGCTGCCTGCCGTGCCCTGGGTAAGCAGGGCTGCACCCAGCATACAGTCAGCGCCAACCTTTCCTGCCAGCCAGCCTGTTCATGGACTGTCATAGATTTGGGGGACACACACACAGGCACCCTCTAAGACACAGAATTTCCATGCAAGGGCTTTTTAATTTTAATAATAACAACAACAACAAACGTAATAGGAGGGGCAACGGCCGCCGGCAACGCCACGAGGGTTTTGTCATTTGATTCTGCCGTTGATGGGACTTGCCAGCAGTGGTGTGCGTTTGGCCCAATCCAGTTTTTAACCCATCCTCCCCCGCAGCGAGAGGACAGTCCTGCCTTGACGTGTGTCAGACCCACACTCAAGCTACTTACCGTCCTGAAATTCAAACTGAACCAGCCACGGAGCGAGTTTGGTTCCCCGATGGCGAGCAGAGGGGAGTCTGGTGCGGGGCAAGGTTTTGCCGTGGGTGAGGACGGTGATGTGAGCACCTGCCCGGGCTGTGCAGGCAGTGCTTTGCTTGCACCCTCACAGTTATGAAAAATGGAAAAGCAGCAGCAACAAAACGAGCCTGTTTCAAGCAACTGAACTCACAGGGCCCCTCCCATGGCTGAAATTTTGCTGCCTGTGAAAAAGGCTTGCAGCTGTGTGGCAGCAGCCTGCCAGCCCCGCAGCGCAGGGTGGCTCCGGTGGGCTGTGGATCAGCGCCCTGCTCACGCAGGGCTGGCATGGCACGTCTGACGCCACACAGACGANACAACGGCTGGTTGCAAAGTGGTCTGCATACAGAAACCCATCACACCTCTGTGTGCAGTCACACCCTTCCCTTGCAGTCTGCCTCACACACACAGACATCAAACCTGTGCTGCAGACCAGCTGCAATTGATCTAGAGCCAGTCAAATTAAAAGAAACTACCAGACCGGTGTATGAAAAACCTGACTGAGCACTATCCAGGTTAGTCTGAAATGCAGCTTGCTCCCAGCTAGCCTAAAACAGTGTAAGCGAGGTATTGTGGCCTCCTTCGCAGGGTGCAGCTGTGGGCAGAGGTCTGAGCAGAAGTGCTGAAGCTGCTGGTGCAGCAGGTGAAGGGGCACAGCTCACTGTTCTGTAATTTCAGTGCTGAGGCTGGTGACTTGTCACCCTCGCACCATTCCATGTTAGCCGAGGGGCCAGTGCCTGCCTGTGAGCAGAGGGTAGATGGCACTGCTGGACGTGTGGTTCCAACAGGGTTTAGCTGGCAGCACTGGGGCCCACAGACACTCCTGCAGCACCCACAAGCTAGCACCAAAGCAGATAAGTTCAGCCCAGCATCACAAACACGTGGGCTTGACACACCTGGGAGCTGCTCCCCTCCACCAGAAATAGACAGCAGAGGTTAGTTATGCTTCACAGGGAGGGCTGTTCCCCCCCACTTCAATAAAGATCTGCCTGTACTTCTATTTTTATATCACCTCTTAATAAAACGGAGGAAATAAAAGAGATGAAAGAGTCACCCAAGGGTGGTGATCTTTTACTCGCTGACATGGCTTGCAACTTGTAGCAGAAATTCCTGCTGGCTCTTCATCTCCAGGATGAAGGCCTGGCAAGAGCTAAGAGCGTGAATGAAACTAATTGAGACAGGCAAGCAGCAGCTCACTCCATAACAGAAGTCAGGCTCAGATACTGTTAGCTGTCACTGGAGGTCCTGGCATCAGATTGGGGTTGAACTGTGAGTTGAAGAAGCCTGGTTAGCTGGTGTAGGACTGACCAGCATAGCAGACATGAAGGTCTGGTGGACCTTCATACCTTCTGATCTCTCAGACTACTCTGAGAGATCAGAGCATCCCAGGATATTGCTGCGGAGCCCCAGTTGCCTGTGGGTGCTGGGACAATGACCCAGGACAGTCAGCAGGCAGCTGGGTGGGGTGAGACAGAGTAACTGCCTGTCACTGGGGGATCCACCTGGGTTCCTTTGCACTGCTGGGTGCCCATGTGGGCAAACCAGAAATCCTTAATGTTTCTAATGTCAGTTTTCTGCACGCTTACTGCTCTTGGGTGACATTATAGAATCATAGAATCATAGAATGGTAAGATTGGAAGGGACCTCAAGGATCGTCTAGTTCCAAGCCCCTGCCATAGGCAGGGACACCTCCCACTAGTACAGGTCACTCAAGGCCTCATCCAATCTGGCCTTGAACACCTCCAGGGAGGGAGCAGCCACAACCTCCCTGGGCAATCTGTGCTGTGACCATTAGCTGTGACCCAGGGCTCTGCTGGCACATGGATGCCCAGGTAACCCAGCCACCTCCTTCCATCATCCCTTTAAATCAAAACCCACAGAGGAACGAAGCAACCGTATGCTACATACACACGCCCTCTCCTTTCCACTGCTGCCTCTCCTGTTCCACAGAACAATCTGCTGCGTGTTTATGTCACCTCTAGACAAGATGAGAAGTCCCTGGCGGGGGCAGATTCTGCCATTCCTGTTTGCCCCATGCCACCCACACCTACGTGGATCTGAGAGAGAAATCCATCCCGTGCGCGCAGGTTACCGGCAAGGCGACTCTGCTGCTCTGAGACCTTCGGATTAAGCGACATCAAACCTTTCTCTGTGTTTCTGCTGGGCACTCCAACACTGCTGGATGCTGGGGAGACACAGGCTCCCCCGAGCTGAATCTGAATTGTCCCCCTCTCCTCCTGAGCGCTGGCTGACAAGGGCTCAGCCGGGCGTACAGCTCGGCTGCATGAAAGGAGCTCTCTCAGAGCTAAGTTACTCCAGAGACTTTCTGCTTTATGAGAAAAAAGACAAAGTCTAATTCATTGATCTTGATACACAAAACCGTCACGTCACTTCATAGAGCACACACCAACTGCTGAATTTAAGCCCTGCATATTCATAAAAATAAGTTAGCCCATAAATTAAATGTTCCCTTTAGCTATCACTAGTGTTGATGTGCTATAAGACGCACAAGCCCTCTGATTCATGACTAACCTACCAAAGAAGAAAACATTTGCATATCATTATATTATTAAAAAAACAACAACAAAGCCAAATGCTCTGAAACAGAAGCGTGATGGTTTCAGACAAAAGAGCACAGTGTGGTCCTGTCGGGACACAGGGCACTTTGCTCCCTCTGGGTGGCTCTGCCATTCCCCAAAGGGCAGCGAGGTGCCTGCTGGGGAGTGTGGGGCTCCTCGGAGCTCCGGTTCCAGCCTTCTGGCTTGCCCCATACACAAGGTGCAGAGCGTACAACCCAAATACCAAACTCTGGGGACCTGCCATGAGCTGCAGTACATTTTAGGCACATTTCTGGAGTCCTGGCACCAGCTAAGCTGTGATGTGAGCACATGGATGGCTGGAGATCACCTAGTCTGATCCCCACTGCTCAAGCAGGTTCACCTACAGCAGGTTGCACAGGATTGTATGCAGGGGGGATGTGAATATCTCCAGAGAAGGAGATATGCTAAAGCAACAAATATGGTTTGTGACAACTTCTCACACCTGGTTGTAAACAATGAGTAGACCTCATTGACGTTCCAAAGCCCGTGGCCCTCAACCCCACATATAACTAACTCACTGCTGCACACAAATATAACTGATACTAGCTGGCATCCCTGCCCAGCACTCAGAGGACAATGTGCACTCAGTCTGAGGGCACAGGGGTAAGGAATGGCAGTAGAGACTGCATCCTGGTGGATGCCACACATCTGCTGGGATGGCAGCAGGGGAGGAAGCAGAGCTCCTGCAGAGGCACGTCAGAGACCTCACTGTCTGCTGCGTGGTATGACCTGGCTAACAGCAGAGGAAATGCTCTTTGGGTGCTATCAAAGTGCAGCAACAGCAAGTAGATACTGCATTTGCAGGGCCAGGCATTTAATCCCTTTTAAAGGTTAGTTTTCTTGTTCTCCTTCTTTTATAGTGACCTTCCTTGTTGGCTGCTAGCTTGGGTAGATGAGGCAGGGCATGGGCTGGCTGGGATGCTTCTGGATGGACATTACAGGAGGTGAATCATGCCAAGGGGTGAGCTTCTACAGCTGCCCATCCAACACCCCAACCCATCTGAGCAATAAGTTTTCATGTTCCCACACTCCCCCCNGAAATAGCAAGTTTGTCTCTGAATACATAAATTGATATGAATAAATCTGCAAGTGTGCCACTGAGTGTGGCACATTTTATCAAGAGAAAAAGCCCTGTGCTGGGCTCCTGTGCTTTCTGGGAGGTGGTGTCATTACACATACCCAGGAACATCTGCAAACCCCCGTCTTCTTTGGTGTGAGCTGAATGGAAGCATGACCTCCTGTTCCTTGCCATGAACCTTGAGTTCACACTCATATTTTACATGTTACAGGAAGCCACAGCTCACCCCGGGGGTGCTGCAAACAGAATCTTGTAAGCCAGATGCAACACTGCTTCTTAAGGCACCTGAAGGAGCTGTATTCTTCATTCAAAAGCTTACATCCTAGTAGCTTAAGGTCACTTCAGCTTTTGTAAAGAGTGGGACAAAACCAGGAATGCTTATAGGGCTGGGTTGTCAGCAGGGTAGCAGAGGGATTACAAGGAACCTGTGACTCTGCCTCTTTCTGCCTTTACTGGTAGTTTTTTTGTGTGTGAACAAGTGCCATACAACAGATTGAGGCTGGTATAAAGGCCTGGGACTGTGCAAGAGCACCCCGCTGAGCCTCAGCTGTGCTTGCAATTAGCAATAGGCATGAAATGATTATTGTTGTGGTGGCTGATGGCAATCTGAAGTGACAAGTTTTATGGGGGAAGTTGTAGTAGGGATGTTCAGCAAGTTTCAGCAAACCATTAATCGAAGGCTGCAGCACAGTTTAGTCAAAGCTATTTTATGTCATTCCAAAGGTCTCACAAGGATGCTGAAAGAATATTTTTCTGCTCTCAGTGCCTCGGAATGGAGTTTTTCTAGGTCAGGGATTCTTTACTGCCCTATTTAGTGTCAAAAATACCCATTTGCCTCAAATTAGCAGAAAGCTTGTAGTTAAGGGCTAGAGATTAGGCATACAAAATTACTCAGCAGGTGACTGCTGGGTGGATTTGAGGGTTGAGAAGTCTTTAAAACTGACTACAAGACATTATATACTTCTGACAAAAGAACATAGTAATCCTACCTGCTTGCTTTAACCACTGTTGTTTGTCTATTATTATGTGCTTTAATGCTCATAAGAGCAAAACTACTGGTGATACTACTCAATTACCATAGTAACTCTCCCCTATGACCTCTCATTTCAGTACTCTCTTTCCAACCAGAACCAATCCAAGCAGGGCAAATCTATTTAAAACTGCGACACACACTGCAGAAGGAGGCTCCAAACGCCGGCTGGCTCCCTCTCTTTGTCCGGGACCCGGACTTGTTTTGAAAAGCTGAAAGGCACCTTTGAAATGAACCCTTGAATTCAAGGTGTTTCAAAGGTGGGCACTGCCTGTTGGGCGGCTGTCTCTGCAGCATCCCTGAGCCAGGCAGCATGGAGTGAGGGCACCACAGAGGTGGGAGGGGAGAAGGGAAATGTGCCGACTGTGAGTCTTAATTCCCCAAGGAAACTGAACCTGCTCTCAGGTAGTAGCCCTCTCTCAGAGAGACTCAATCAGGCAGGAAAAAACTAAAAGTGAAAAAATGACCGACTCTGTGTATCTGGTGTTTGTGTCCCTCTCTGATGGGCCAGAAGCTCAGCTGGTGGGAAGCACAGTGGGGCTGTGCTGATTTACAACTGCTGACAGTAGGTGACAGCTGACAGGGCCGTGTCCTGGGCAGCTCCAAGATCAAATTGGGTATTCGGCGTTGTCACATGCGTTCACAGCAGCCACCTCCCCTTGGCAGGTGTCATCTCCAGGGGAAGGTAGGAATGCGGCCACAGCAGCTCAGGCCCACGCTCTGTGGGCACCAGCTCTGTGCACACAGCTGTTGGTGTTGTGTGAAGCCTTGCTCTGCGAATAGCAGCAGGAGCTCCTCTGGTGCGGTCTGCCTGTCCATGGGACCCTGCTCCTGTGTTTGCTTGTGACATGCCCCGCACATATTGAAGCTGGCTGGAGGCCTCCAGGTAAAGCTCAGTCTGCTGGATGGCCTGTTCTTGTCCCTCCAATCTTCTGTGGCCACCAAAGTGTTCCTCTCCACCTCCCCTCAATGTTTCTCTTACTGTTGATCCTAGGCAGTTGTTGCAATCACAAAAACTCAGTAGAGATGTTAATCAGGAAGCACAGAGTCTCATGGCCAAGGCGGGTTCCTACTCTTTTCTTTAAAAGAGATGTTCCCAGCAAGCCTGAACACACATGGCAGCATTCATGATCCCAGTTTGAGAGCCTCCTCTGGAGGCCAGTTCAGCTGGAACACTGATGTGGATGAGAGTAGTGGTGACATGAAGTGTGCTTCTTGCCCTGTTTCCTGTTGGTGCTACTAAGGTCTTGGCCAGGCTGCCAAAGCTGAGCCTGGACTGCTCCTCAGGCTGTGTTTTGGAAACCTGACTTGTGTCTTGCTGCAGAAGATGTGACATCTCCAGCCAAGAGAGTAAGAGAAAAGCAAGGGCAGGACGTAGGCGACAGCAAAGAAAAGCAAGGGCAGGACCTTGGCGACAGCAAAGTGTCTGAAACTCTTGAGTTAAGATACATAGCAGTGGCCCCCAAGAATATGGCACAGCCAAGGTGAGTGAAGAGCCATGGCCCCTCAGGCACTGAGGTAGCTCTAGTCCTCAGGGTTGATGAGGAAGTGAGGCCAGATGTCTGCCACACAGTGAAGGAGGAGGAACAGCTTTCCTATACAAGCTTATGTTTTCTGGGTGGCAAAGAGAGACCTGCCCATGAAGTAACTCCACACCACATGTTCATCAATTTTTCTTCCCACTACTGAACAAAACCCATCTTCTGTGCTGAGTATCACTCCACAGTGCCTTTCTTACAGGCTCCCCTTCCCCTGCCATTTGCCATGGCTCTGGAAGAGCCATCCAAAGGCAGATCAGCATTTTGGGCTACAAACCCTTCTCCTCTGCTGCAGGGGGCTGAACCTGCGGTGAGGTCAGTGGCTAACCCCCCAGGCAAAGAGCATCTGGCTCAGTCGCATCCCAGCCGTGGCCACGGGTGGCACCAATAATAACCCAGTGACTCTCGATTTACACCTGCCAAGGATTTGGTCCATTCCCCCAAGCCTAGCAGGGGCTGAGGGAAGTGAGCACTGTGCCTGGAAGCAGCGAAATTGGCCCACGTTACAGAAATGAAGTTTAGTGGCTGTGTGTCTAAGAGCACATGGCTAACCAGAAAATAAGCAATGAGTTAATATCAGGGGCATTGATCAGCTAGGTCTTACAATTAATGCTTCCAATAAAAAAAAAAAAAAAAAAAGGCAAAAGAAAAAAAAAGCAAAAAAAAAAAAGCTCCCCCTTCTTTTTTATTCAGCAGAATAAGAAATTAAACACTTGTGGGCTCATTCTAAAGAATGAATGAAATTGAATAAGCTACCTAGCACTTGAGATTCCCAGCGAGTGCTTGAATAGAGCAAACCTCCTGAGTTGAATGGATTGCCTTTTGGGACCAATTTGTCTCTTTTCACTCTTTATTCCTCCTTTTTTGCTGACAGATGTACAAAGGCGGAACTGCGCTGTGCAGCTTAGCTACATGCACCCACAGCAGCTGTCACTTTTGTCGAGCAAGTTAATCAAGCAAATGCCACCATATCCCACTTTCTATAAGGAACAACATGTTATAGACAGTAGTCTTGGGAGACGGGGAGGGAGGGAGAGAGACTTTATTTTAACTTTGAGTAGCTGGTATTTTTATTTTTTTTTTTTCCCCCCTCTGGGTGGAAAAAAGAAAAAAAAAAGAGACAGGAAAAAAAAAAAACCCAACCCAGCAGTGCAAGCTGACACTTTTGTTTTCCCCTAGAACAAATATTTAATATGAATTTAACTCTAATTTGTACTAGAGAGGGAGCTGTCCGGTTTTAATTAAATTTAAGGGACTTAGGAGAGCACGGTTAAAGAAAAGAAATGGAAGCTTTTTGTTTGCCTTAGCGCTTGTTGATAATAATATATTGATTGTCAATTGCTAAGCCCAAAAAGATTAGTGTAGTAAATACTATTATCTGAATGCCACAAGTGAAGTGCTAGCTTCCCGTCCCTGCTTTTCCCTTTGTGAGGCAGTTTGAATCACTGGTTGTTATTTATACATTTTCTTTGATAAAACCCAACTTGTGTGGTTGATTTTTTTTCCCCCTCTCTCTCTCTGTCTCTCTCTCTCTTTTTTTTTTTTTTTAAACCCCTGCCTCATTAAGTGCATAATAGCATTTACGTGTGGGGCTTTCTGCTTTTTAGCCTTTCAAGCTTAAGCTTATATTCCTCTCTCACGACCGTGTTTCAAAACTTGGGATGTTCACAAACAATTGGATACACACCAATATTGTATATATCAGATGTTCTCCTGCTATTGCCAGAGCCTAGGGAATAACAGAACACAGCCTGCAAAGAGCAAACACAAGAGTTACCGGCCTGCTACGCTGCCGTGCGCCAGATAATGACACCACCCCATCATTAGGTGGCTTTTATGCTCCACATCATTCTTTTTAAGTACACAGACTCTTGTTAGGTATGCAAAAAGTAGGCATCAAAAGTGGGTCTTTTGGTGCAGACCTAAGGAGCACGCAACAGCAAAGCACCACGGGGGCTGCAGGCAGCCCTCGGTTTGCTTGTGAGAAAGGTAATTCCCCCCCACCCCAGATTCACACACTTTTAGGAAAGTAGCTTCTTTTGCAGAAAAGAAATCTGAAGTTTGGGTAACAGATTGCATTGTGCTAATTTAACTTCTCCATAGGGTCTTTGGCTTGGTATGTTCAGAAACAGAGCACACAAAGCAAAAGTGCTTGGGGCATGTGAACTCTTTGCCAAACCCTGCACTTTATACCCTTGCACTTTGCCCGCACTAACAAACCCTCCACCAGTCCTGCCTGGGCCAGCAGTCGTCACAAGAGATAACACAACCCTCGTTTTTTTGAGTGAAACCTCTCTATGAAACTCCACACTAAATTCTAGAGATCACAGAATCACGGAATCACAGAAACATTCAGGTTGCAAAAGACCCTCAGGATCCACCGAGTCCAATCGAGATCCAGTAAAGTGCTAAAAATTGAATGAAAATATCCTGAAATCTCAGGGCTATTTTTTTTCCCCCTTACATTACTTTATTCTACCAAAGCCTTGTGTATCTGTTCAGAGTCACACTCACACTGAGCTCTTACTGACATAAGTGGCTGTACTGTTGTTTATTTTTTCCCTGGGATTTTGTATCACTGTAATGCTCTCACTCCAAGTACACAGGGAGCAGTCAACATCCACCCAGCGCTGTGATTTCTAGATGCCTTCTGTCCTCCTTCATACTCCCCAACTACAAAATTTCATTCACGTTGACAACGTAGCTATGCAAGGAAGCGACAAAGTCAAAAGGGGATTGGTATTAAAAAAGTACACGGGGTGCCGTCAACATCTACCTCAGTGCTGTGATTTCTGGATGCCTTTTGTCCTACTTTATATTCCTCAACTACAAAATTTCATTCACATTGACAACGTAGCTATACAAGGAAGTGACAAAGTCAAAAGGGGCTCAATATTAAAATAATTTGTATTATTATTTAATAAAGTCACAGCCCCAGCATTGCATAATCAGGTTAAGCTGCTAGCCAGAGCAACTCATCATCTGTCTAGGATGCAAATGGCAGCACCGAATTACATTATTATTTTTTCCCACCCCCTTCCCCCCTACTTCCCCGTACAAAAATTATCCAGGAAAAAAACTTTGAGTTGCCTAAGAGCTCTGCCTTCGATCAGGGAAGAGAGCTGAGAAGGAAAGGCGAGGCACAGAGCCGGGCAGAGCAAAGCACAGTATGGTTTTTGCAGTACATATGGCACCTGAGATCACCCACTGCTCGGGGAGCTCGGCAGCGGGGCGCGCTCAGCCTGCCGCTTCACCCTTAATTGGCTTGAAGTTGGCCCCGCCGGGCCCGGCGGGTCGGTGCCACGGGTGTTAATGGGAGGGAGGCGTGGGACTCCTTATGGGTACATTTTCTGCCTGTGATGGTGGGATTGTACAAATTTCCTGCTTGCCAAACGGGCACAACTTATCCTGCGTGCTCCTCGCTGCAAATTTCTCTCTACTCTTAACTCAAAACAATGTTACTGCTTTTTATGCAGGCAAAGGAGGAGCAGTATCTTCTCTGTCACTAGGGCCAAGGTCCCTGGCAAATAAACCTGCCTAAGAAGATCATCTCCAGCAGTCTCTGCTTCCAGTGCTGCACAAAAGCAGGTAGCACCTACATGCGTTTGGTGCAGCTGCGACTCCATGTGCCACAGTGGGTGCAGGTTTGTTTACTCCACTCGTCAGTGGTTTTGCAGACAATCTGTGCGCCCTCATCACATGAGTAAAGCTTTCCCACGGCAGGTACACAGCCAGCCAGAGACAGAAAGGGACCTGTGGGTAGTACTGCACCTTGGCCAGAGGAGGAACAGCTCTGTTGCTGCAGATGTAACAGCTTGTACCTATGTGGGCATTCACAAGCAGTATGTTAGGGACGCCTATGCCGCTTGCCAGACACCAACATCTCTGCCTAGGCCAAAGTCACATACTCTCATTCCTGGCAGTGGGGAGGGCACAGATGCCCTGAGCTTTCTCACCTGGGGCAGATCTCACTGGAAAAGCTACTAGAAGGCTGGCTCAATGGGTGGATGTGGTGGGCAGTGCTCAGGGTGATCCAGAGAGGAAGGCCAGTGACACCGGTCCTGACAACACCTCTAATCTCTCTTATACACTATGTCCTCGAACCAGGTACACTCCATGTCTAAGCAAAGGCAGGCATTGCAGACTTGCAGGCTCAGAGCCTCACTGGGTGTCTCCTTTCCTCTCTGAGACAGGACAGCCCCAATCCTTGGGCACTGCATTATACATGTGCAGAAGATGCAGCCTATGTGTATCCCTGAGTTGGAGCACCCTGCCATTACATGGCACACTGGCACACAGCATCCCATGTACCTGCATGCAGGGGACTAATCTGGAACACCCTGCCATTACATGGCACACTGGCACACAGCATCCCATGTAGCTGCATGCAGAAGATGGAGCTGGAGCACCCTGTCATTACATGGCACACTGGCACACAGCATCCCATGTATCTGCATGCAGAGGATGGAGCTGGAGCACCCTGCCATTACATGGCACAGTGGCACACAGCATCCCATGTACCTGCATGCAGGGGAATAATCTGGAGCACCCTGCCATTACATGGCACACAGCATCACATAGCATGCAGGAGGTTGAGCTCTGAAGAGAGCCCTGGGCACATCTGGTTGGGTCTGGGTGCTGAGCATTCTGTCCACTCACACAGCACTTGTTAGGAACTGTTGAATAAGCACCCCCCTGCCTCCAACCTGCTGCCTGATTTTTGTAAATGAAAGAGCTTCTACACAAAAAAACCCCAAACCACCAAAAACCAAAAAAACAAAGGCACACACATGCATGGAAACCCACTTCTGTATGGATTGCTAGTTCTCAGATACTTTTTTTAACCTATGAAATATTCTCTGCTTATTTCCATTTTTCAAAAAAAAAAAAAAGAAAAGAAGTTGACATGTTAAAAATCTGAGTTTCTATATAAAGCAGGTTAGTAAAATACAACATCCACACACTGTGCTGCTTTTTTTTTTCTGTCCCGGTTCCAGTACCCTGTTAGAGCAAAGCAATGATGGTACAACTGGATGCCAAGTTGCTCCAGAAGATGCAATACAGTACTGCAGGCTATGGAGTACTTGCATTGTACTTGTCATTGAGACTCATTGAAATCTGTCACAAAGTGGGACTTGGTAGACTGTAGCTGGCTCCCCTATCACCTGCAAAATAAAATCAAGGAGGAAGAAGCTGCCCAGCTACCTCAGTCCTGAGGCTTTGTGAGTGCAGGAGGGAGCAGCATCCCTGGTATCATTGCTGGGGTTACACACTGGAGAATACACACTCACTGCCTGTGTCTGCTAAGCATATTTAAATGCTGATATCATACATCCAGGGTGAGGTTTAAAGGAGCACCAGGAAAGGAAAGAGCTGCAGATCAAGAGAAATGAAGTGACCTGGGACGGCTAATCTGGCATGCACCGCTGGCTGGCGCAGGCAATGGCAGTGATTGTGTGGGGTTGGGTTGCAGGGGAAGAAAAGGAAAAGGGGGATTGGAGGCGCTGCTGGAAATCAGACAATTCCTCATTGTCTGTGCAGGGGCCGTTGGTCACCCCTGCGTGCACCGTGAGTTTCTTTGGGCAAAGGCCCGGAGGGAGGGAGCAAAGTTGCCAGCAGTGAGGGGCTCAGCACTGCACATCTGTGTGCACCGGCCACATCCCAGCCCTTCCCACGCTCCTCACACCCCCAGGCTCAGTTGGCACCCGCCCGGGTCGGGGCTCACAGGGAATGCCAGCACCTTCAGAGTCTCCTTCCTCACAACTCACAAGATTTGAGCTACAATTAGCTAAGGCCTCTTAAACGAAGTTTGAAGGCAGCTTCACCTCAGAGCGTGCTCTGTGCCTTGTACGCAGTCATAAATGTGTTCGGGCAGCTCCCCACCAGGGAGCAAAGAGGATGCTCAGAAAAAGGCTCTTTCTGGGTTCAGGATGCCTTGGTGCCTGTGATACAGTGCCATGGTACCCCCCCCTCCTCAAAGCCTGCCTCAGCTACTCACATCTTTTGGGAAATAAATCATCTTTCACTCAGTGCTGGCCCTAAAACAAATATCTGTGTGGATGATGTTAGCAAGCCTATGCTGACCTTAACGTAACGGAGCAATCAGTCTGCCTTCTTAGGATGATTAATGGAAAATCTCCTCTGGAAAAGAAATCAAATTAACTGTCTTCAACCAAATGTCTACTGGAACATGAAAAGCTGTTCCGATAAAGACATTTAGGAGGGAAAAAAAAACCCCAAACCACCAATCCTTACAAGCACGTAAAATCCAGTGACAGATCTAGGACTTATTTTATTAAGACTCTCCCTAAAATAAATTAAATGGAGCCTACTTGAATGAGCACTTCAGGAAATAAGCCTTGCTAAGGGGAATGCAGGAGAGGCAAGAGGCCACATGCGAGCCCATGCTTGCTGCGACCGGAAGCTCACATATGGGAGTATAAAAGGATGAGGTTTGGCACTGAAGAGAGGTGTCGGTGCTGAGCTCCTCTCACCACCCCTGTGTGGCTCTGAGAGGGCACTTGGGAAGAAAAGAGGCTACAGAAAGACAATGCACACTGTGCTCCCTCAGGACAAAGAGAATTTGTCCCTTTCTAGAAGGTAAAAGGACAACTGCCATAGCAATTAATATTTTCTCCCTGCAAAGGTTCCCTTCCAGTGGACTCCAGACCCAGGTCTGAATCCTTCTGAGCCAACCAAGTGTTGCAGAAGCCTCTGCAGCAAAAGGTGCACTGGTCTGGCTCCTCCAAAGATGCATGGTATTAAAAAAAACCCAAGCTGCATTTCCTTGGGATCAATCTGCCTAATTGTCTTCATTTCACAACTCACCCGGGAAGGGGGAGAAAGGGGGAAAGAAAAAAAAAAAAAAAAAAGAGGCAAAAAACAAGGCAGAAGAAATAGCTCAGTGGAGGCCATATCAGGATGGGAGTGGGAGAGAGTTAGTGCCCTAATGAGCAGTCTAGCTGCGTGGGAGGGGAAACAGGTTGTTGTCTGTCTAAGAGAAAGCGGTGAGTGCGGCTCCAAGCAGATATTAGAAGGGAGCCCGGCGTGCAGTCTGATATCCGTTCTTCCCCTGATCCTGCAACCCATCCTCCTGTGAGTAATTCTAACTCACTGTGAGTAGCTCCACTGACTCACGACCAGGCTTTTGGGTTCAAGGAGGGGAAGGAGAAGGGAGGGCGAGAAGGGCTCTCTTTTGGCATTTGATTGTGCCATGCAAGGCTTACACTCTAAGAAGAAATGCCACGATCCCGTAAGCACGCCTTGAAGGAGCTGCCAGAATTCAAGTGGGTAACTGAAGGCAAAAGCTTTAAGAATAAGCTGATGGCCAAGTGCCTGCAGAAGACTTGCTGAATTAAATGGCCTAGCTGTCCATCTGCCCTTCACAATTTTCCCATATACTCTGGTGTGGTATCAGGCTCCAAATCAGTAGATACTGAAGGACATGTTTGTGGATCCTTCAGAAAACCAGTGAGAAGTGCTCAGTCAGGTGCCTGAAAGTTTACACAAGGATTCTGCTGAAGTGCCCTGCATCCTTGTTACTCAGTATCCTGATATTCACGAGCCAGTTAACAGCCAGGGCAGCCACCTTCGGAAATGTCAGGACAGTCCTGAGCCGTGACCTCAGGCCCGGCAATCCTGCTGGGCTCCCAGTTGGGGAAAGGAAACAAAAATCCACCAGCTGCAACAGCAGCCTTGGGATATGGGGCTGAGGCTTCCTAAAAACCCAGCTGAGCTGAGCCTGAGGGATGGGACCTGGCACTAGAGTTCCAGCCGAGGACTTGTGCCTCTCCAAGGACAAGCTGGATTGCACTGGTTCCTCTAATGCTTGTGCCATGGCTTTTCCTTTTCTGCTCAGAGAGAACCTGGAATGATTGTCCCTCTGCTCTGAGAATGGTGCGGGGCAGAGCAAACCCCCAGTGTCTCCCGCTGCTCTCCTCCTATGCCTGCCTGGACCCCATCGGTCCCACCCTGCTGTCAAGACAAACAAAACCCAGCCGCGCCCCTGTCTTGCGGAGCCGAAGGGGCTTGCTCGCTCCCTCGTTTCAGGAGAAAATGCTCCGTCTGCTATCCCGGCTGTGGCACAGACCTTCGAGGAAGCCGAACATACACAGTGACAGGGAAGTGGTAAAATTGCCTTCTGCAAAAGCAGGGTGGCTGCTGCCACCTCAGCGGGCTGGATCACTGCGTGATTAAGTTCTTACCAGACTTTTTGGTAAAGGCAACCTTCCTGATCTGATAACTGCCAAGGACAAGCCAAATACGCAGGGTCAATCTATGCAAGTTTAATCCCCAGAAGGCAGATTAAGTGTATAATTGACCCATATAATCCACGTATCATCTCTAGTGAAATGTTTTCTATGTCCGGTTTAGGCAGACATGAGGCCCATAAGAAAGCGATCAGAGACAGTATTACCATTGCAGTGGATTTCATCAAAGTTAGAGATGGCTTTTTAATCACTGATCTCAGAGACTGCTAGATTTAAGCAGATGAACTAGCACTAAGCACATCTGTTTTAATCCTTATCTTCTACTCAGGCTGGTGTCTTCAAGAAGTACAAGGAGGAAAAAAATAAATTAATTTTTTTTTTTTTTAGGTCCTTGCAATCTGAGGAGCGTCTCTTGGTGTTTTGATCTCTCATATCAAAAGCATGGTTTTGTTTTTTCATTTTTGGGTGGGTTTGTTTGTTTGTTTTTTTTGGGGGGGGAGGGTTTGGTAAGATACTGAATTAATCATCAGAGAGAAAAATGCCATCTGCGCTATTTAGGGACTGCATAGGGCTGCTGGAATTCGCAGGGTCTCGGGGAGCTCACTCCGGGCTGAGTAGCCTTTTGTGTACGTGCTACTCGCCTGTGGCTGGGCAGGAAACACTCTCACTATGTTTCACACTAGTGCTCACCAGTTCATGAGGAGGAAAAGTTGGCATTCACACTATTGACTAGGCAATCATAGCCTTTCTGGCCTGGATCAGGAACAGCATGGCCAGCAGGACAAGGGAAGTTATTCTGCCTCTGTACTCAGCACTGGTCAGGCCACACCTTGTGTGCTGTGTCCAGTTCTGGGCCCCTCAATTCAAGAGAGATGTTGAGGTGCTGGAAGGTGCCCAGAGAAGGGCAGCAAGGCTGGTGAAGGGCCTGGAGCACAGCCCTGTGAGGAGAGGCTGAGGGAGCTGGGGGTGTGCAGCCTGCAGAAGAGGAGGCTCAGGGCAGACCTCATTGCTGTCTACAACTACCTCAAAGGAGGTTGTAGCCAGGTGGGGCTGGGCTCTTCTGCCAGGCAACCAGTAAGAGAATGAGGGGACACAGTCTCAAGCTGTGCCAGGGGAGGTCTAGGCTGGATGTTAGGAGGAAGTTGTTGACAGAAAGAGTGATTGGCATTGGAATGGGCTGCCCAAGAAGGTGGTGGAGTCCCCATCCCTGGAGGTGTTCAAGAAAAGCCTGGATGGGGCACTTAGTGCCATGGTCTGGTTGATTGGCTAGAGCTGGGTGCTAGGTTGGACTGGCTGAGCTTGGAGGTCTCTTCCAACCTGGGTGATTCTATGACTCTATGATTCTATACTGCAAGTATCTAAGGGTGTGTGTAAAGACATACACATGCACACAGCTATAAATAACTTCCATCAAAGGGCAGAGCCCTTACAAGTGAACTGGTAAAATTGCAGATATATAAACTCTGACCCTATAAAATTCTGTGTCTCAAGCCACCAGGGACCTGAATGTTGCAGGATTGGTCTGAAGAGTCAAGATCTCTCTGAATACACTTTTCCTTGTTTAAGATACACCAGCCTGTCTCTGCCTCATTGCTCCTATAAACAGTCACATTCTGCAGGTCAATTCTGTCCCTTTCCCAGGGAAAAAGTGGGAAAATTTTATTTTCTGGCAGTCACTACAATGAAATTGCTCTCTATTAGGCACTACTCGGAGTTTGCCACCTTCTGCATTGTGTATGAAGTAGCTCAGTGGTTTAAACACCAAAGTACTCACAGCCATGCACAGGATGGCAGGGAGTGGGTGCCACGACCCTAGTCTGAAACCCCTCTGCTACCACTGCTCTCTACCAATGGGCCTTATTATACCATTTTAGCTCTAAATTGGTAAGCAAGCCAGGCTGAGTAAATAAGTCATGGTGCTCCGCAGTAAACCGCACTGCCAAAAAGCTAGTTAGGTTTTGATTACCAGCAGAACTCCACAATCAATCTGTTAATTCAATGATCCCAAGAATACAGATTTTTAAAATTAAGATGAATCTGGTTTTGGGGTGGGAAGGGGGAGGAAGGGGAACCCCCCTGACTAGTTTGCAGAATGAAGAAGATTAACACACAGACCACACAGAAATACTGCGATAACCTTCCATGAACACCGCTATAGCTCGGTTCTGCAAGTGTGAGCAGGGCACATGGTACAGGAGAAGAGAATAGTTTCTGAGCTAAGAAATCCTGCCAAATGCTAAAAGAGGTACATTAACCCAACTTCTGCTGGGACATGGCCTGACACACTCTGCAGCCTCTGCTCCTGGGAGGAAACAAAGGGGAAATAAATGGAAACACTGGGCAGGACTGAGGGGAAGTGTGGACCTGCAAACCCCATTGAATGTGCAATAGGCAACCTTCCACCATGCACCTCTGTGCTGGCACTCCTGATGGCTGCACAGAAAGGGGATGCAGCCCCACCTTGAAAGTGTCTCTAATGTGATTCCACTGAGAGCAGAGCAACTGCCTGCAGGCAGATTTAAGCTGTTTACCTGCCACTGTTGCAGGCAGTACTGTGTAACATCCTAAAACTGGATGAAGCTTTTGGTTGGGCTAAGGCAGCACTACTGCACTAAGCCAGTTGAGGAGCCAGCCTCGAAAGTGTTAATAATCTCATTGCCTGGAGAAACTCTGCAGCTAAGAGGATTGCTCCTCTGCATGCTGGGGGAAGTGAAAACAAAATCAGGCCCAAGACTAATTCAGCAACATAAATACCATTTTTGATTATTCCTCTTCTCTTTCTCTTATTAATAAGGTCACTAGCACCTAAAGTGTCCTTGGAAAATACAGCCATCGGTTGTAGAGTTGCAGAGACTAAAGGAGCTTAAGGACCCTGTGGCCATGCTGCTTTGCTACATGAGGTGAGTGGGAGGAAGGGCTGCAGGGCTGTGGCTGAGCTCAGGACAAGAGAGTTAAACATTTGCTCCGGTCCTTACCGAAATGGAGGTGAACACACAGCACCAGTTTAAATGGGGTGTGGGTGCAGGTGACCCTCACGCACTCATAAACCTTGCTGCTACTGACCTGCCAGCAGCACCTCAGCTGTGCTGAGACCTGATCTCAGGAGCAATTCACTTCAGCTGCAACCTGGCAAAGATGACACACAATTGCTCAAAACATAATCCTGCTTTTCAGCTGGCTAGGGCTTGGCACATTCCCTCTCTCCTTGAGAACCAAGGGCCCCCCGGCTCACCTCTCTCACAGGCACAGGTTCACATATGCGAATCAGCATTGGGTGGCATCAGGTCCCACCACTGCCCTGCAGCTGTGGGGAATGGGAACAGCTCCCATGCACTGCAACATCTACTTGCAGCTGGTGTGCAGGACAGGCAGAGCCATGTGAAAACCCTGCTCTTGAATATTTCATTCTGCATGCACCAGGGAGACATGAGGAAAGCAGGGAGGGAAAGAAAGGTTTTGCACTTTTTGCTTCCCACCAAGGTAGCTGCTCTCTTTCTTTTTTTTTTTTTTTTCATGTTAACTGTTAAATTGTTTTAAAATACAGCTTGGTAAAACAAAGCATGAGCAGATCAAACCGAAATCAATATTTGTGCTAATTACAGCCTTTGGAAAATAAGAAATAATGGCCCAAAGGGTACAAACACACCAACTGTGAATCACAGGGAAAGGATGAGGGAAAAGGCAGTGTGGGCATTGAAAAGAACAGTCCAGATGAGCTCTGGAAATTTCACTGCTCGTGGAATAAATTTCAACACAAACGAGCAATGCACTCGCAGGCCGGCTGCAGATGGAAGCGACAGTCTTTTGTTTTCTGTTTTGTTTTTTTCTCCCCATGCCTGCTGGATGGGTGATTTGTGTCTGGTTGCTCTGCGCTGCAAACTCTCCCCGGAGCGAGCACGCCTGGAGCCCAGAGGAGGCACGGCCGTGCTCCGTGCATGAATGAGGCATTCTCAGTGGATATGGGTCATGCTAGTAGATGTACACAGTAAGATTATTTGACTCTAATTCATGCCACTTGATATAATGTGATAAAACATTTGACATGAGAGATAAGTTCCATTTTAATCCGATAAGGAACGGAGGAAAGAAAGAGTGGGAATTGTAAAGGAGGAAGAGGTTTCTGAGGGACAGGTAATGCGCAGAAAGAGAGGCACTGAGTGGAGGAGGAGGTTGGCTGGGAAGGAAAGCAGCTTTCCCTGCACACTGAGGAAGCAAAAGAGTGAATAAAGAAAGCAAAGAAGGTTGCTGCAGTTCCAGAGGTGGGAGACTGAGAAATGGTGCTGCTGAGAGATGAAAGGAAGGAAAGTAGGAACAGAAGCTGCTTCAAACACAAATCAGTATATAGACAAATACCCTAAAGTAGACTGAAAGACTAATGCTACAGGCTGGCCATAACAGAAAACCTTTGCTATACAACAGCTACAAGGACAGAAAGGCTATAATGCAACAAGAGCAACAAAAACAGAGATATCAGTTAACATGCATCCAAATCCAAAACAAACAGGCATCACAGGTCACTGTTCTCTTCCAGTCCGATGAACTTATCTTATGCAACAGAAAAATAGCTCTGGGCACCTAGGCCAGCTCCTACCCTGCCATCTTCATCCAGGAGACCACATCTCAACATACCACAAGATGGTCCTCCTGAAATAGGAAAGTCCATTCCCAAATGTTTCCATTTTGGTTAGCTTTTAAAATTAAATCTTAGTGTACTTCATCTGCTGCCAGTTTTGGAGTGCCTGTCAATGAAGCTCCCTGCAGAATGCAGAGGAGATGGCCCTCGGCAAACGCATCTGCCAAAATCCTGGCTCAAATTTTAGCGGTGAGAACAATGACCAAGATGTTCTGTTATAGAGAGATTTAATGCAAGCTTAAACACAGTAAAGGGCTCTCTTAGAAGATGCTGTTCCCTTCAAATCCACTTGCAGACAGACCAAGACAAGTAGACTAGAGTAGAGATTTAAAGCAGGCAGAGAGCAGATACGAGCCTTAGTCAGAAAGAAAGGAAAGATTTATTTAGTTTTTAAAGCTATAACCGATAAATTTTCTCAAAATGTGACTTATCCTCCTGTCTTATTTTGTCACATTTTGGATCTCTCCTGCTTGGTGTCCAAGGAGGAGAAGGCATTTACTTACATCAAATAACCTTTCTATATACATCTCCTCATTGACCTTATCACGCAGGACATCCTGAGAGTGGCGGACAAATGTCACATAGGCATCAGCAACATCCATTCCCGGCTTCTGCATGGGGAGAGAAGAGAGAGAGAGAGAAACATGAATAGCGCCACAGGGAGCAGCTCCTCTGAGTAGCCTTAGGCTGCTGCTTCTACTTCTTCTCCACCTCCTGCTGTCCTCCTGCAGCCTGCCCTTTCCTTACCTGATGGACACCGAGTCCTGCTGCTTTGTGTCCCATGGCCAGGAAAGTACTGCATGCAGCACAAGACCATGCAAAGACACTTGCTCTTTCTCTTCTTTCGGCTAGAGTAGCTGGTCAGAGGAATAAAGCTCTTCCTCAACATATCAATGCTGAGAAGTTGTCTTGCTGTCTTTGGTGCTGTTGACCTAAAAGTCCAGCTGGGATAGGGACTTGTTTTCTTGGGTCATCTTCTCTATGCAAGTCCTTTGGTTTCTGAAGGTAGAAACCTTTCCGAAGGCAGAAGCCTTTGGAACCCTCGAACTGGGCTCTTGGTTCTTCTACTGTGAGAGGTGTGTAACTAAGCAGCTGTTGTTGCAGGAGGCATCCCAAAATTGCCTTTCTTTTTCTGTTTAGCCCCCTGACTTCAGGTCAAATTTATCTCTGCTCTCAGGAATAAATTGGGTAAATGGTAAGTCATGGAATTGAGGTCTATGTGTATGTTTAAGCTGCTGTAAAACAGCAGGAAGCTTTCCTATGCTGTCACACCTCTAAAGCTGTCGGCAGAATGTAACTTAGAAGCATGCAAGAATTCAGGGATGACAGAAAAATGGGAACTGAAGCAGGTGGACAGGCAAATACTCAAAAAAAAAAAAAATCCTGTTTGAGTTCACATTGCTTGATATGTTGGAATCAAACTTACCTCAAAGGAAAGCCATTAAACTACTGCAACAAGAGTCATTACAAGACCTGCCACAAAATCTTAAATTCCCATGGCACACTGCAAGTTTGTTAATAACCAGTGTCATTAGTTTCCATTACTGTGATTTACCTCAGATCACAGAGTATCATTTCTCTGCAAGATACGATTGTCAGCCACTGCAAATTGAAGTTAGTTAACACATCTGTGTAATTTCCAGGGTGAAAATGAGGACAGTTTGGAAAGCAGTAGGAAGGGAGTTTTTTAATACAAAGCAAACAATTATCAAGCAAAGGGCTAGTGCTTGGGCCTTGGGAAGCCAGTAGCGTTTCTTAACACCTACTGCAACAATGACAAGGTATTAATTTGAAAAACAATGAGGACAACACAAATGTGGCAGTAGTCAAGTGTTACACTTTCAAGCAATTTTCAGCACGCCGATCGTGCCCATTTCAAGGTGGCATTAAACAGATTGGTTTGTACCCAGACAACTGCAACAGCATTTGCAGACTTAGATTTAAACGAGGGGTTTCTGTTCAAAGTCAGAATTTCCCCTCTGTTCTTTAGGCAAAAACATTTTCCTTTCTCCTTTTGGAAAGGGGAGTGACTCTGGGTTCATGGGGAATTGTCCTGAGCAGCTCTGGGAGCTGTGTGGGGCTACTGCTTCATTTCATAAAAAAATGTTGGGGCTGTCAAGAGAACTCTTGCAGTGTGGCTTCAGCTCCAGGGGAAGGTGGAGTAACAGTGAAAAAAATAATTTAGATCTGTGCTTTATCTTACACAAAGAATTGGAGTGTCCAACTGGCTCCATGCACAGGAGCAAAGTCTTGCTCCTCTTGGATGGCCACGATGCTGAGGACCTCCCAGGAGGGAGTTTTTGGAAAAGCTTCAAACAGACAGAATTTGACTATTTTATTGAGGCTGCTTCCCTGGGGATACATTATTTTCCAAGAATGTAGAGGTCTCAGGAAAAAAAACCCAACACTTTGCCCTAAAAGCTACTTAAAATAACTGTTGTGTGCTCAAATTCCTGAGCATTTAAGGTGCACTCAAACAACTAGGAATTTCAGCTGAAGATGTCCACATTTTCTAGGGCTAGAAATGAATTTTGAACCTCTCCTTCTAATGCTTTCAACCTCTCTCTTTTTTTTTTTTTTTCCTGTTACTCCAAGGATGCTAATCTCTGCACCAGGAGATTTCAAACCAAGGAAGATCTCTCAGTGTTCAAGAGTTTGTCTTCCCCATGTTGCACCAAAGATAGGCCACTTTGGAAAGAAAGGCTTCTTTTGGGCCAAAGAGATGGAAACTGTGAGTACAGATGATGAGGTCCATGATGCCTGATGAATTCATCACATTCTCAAGTGAGTGCACAAAAAGCAATTGCACCCACGTCAAATGTACATACAAACATTATAGGCACAGGCCACCAAAGTCACCAAATTGCAACTGCAATTGCACCCATGTCAAATGTACATACAAACATTTTAGGCACAGGCCACCAAACTCACCAAATTGCAACTGCAATTGCGCCCATGTCAAATGTACAAACAAACATTATAGGCACAGGCCACCAAACTCACCAAATTGCAACTGCAATTGCACCCATGTTAAATGTACACACAAACATTATAGGCAGAGGCCACCAAAGTCACCACATTGCAATTGCACCCATGTTAAATGTACACACAAACATTATAGGCAGAGGCCACCAAAGTCAACTGAATTATTCTTGATTTACGGCGCCCAGCCTAACTCAAGGCAGGATTTGGTGTGCTACATGAAGATCTACTCCTTTTTTTTTTTTTCTTATTTGTAATTGCTCAGGATCCTTCTGCCTGTAAATGCTACAGTAACCCCTTATTCCAGCCAACATCCATATATTACACTTCGACTCGATTTAAATGTAAATTTCTGGCAAGTTAAGTGCTCTGTCTAAGAATGTTAAGGGCTCTCTTGCTCATGAATCGAGGTCTAATTAGAGGAGACCATGTACAGTTTTCCTCTACCAATTACAGCAAAATGGGAAAAAAAAATTATTTTCATTACCCATTTTGCAAACACATGTTGCTAGCTCATCACCACTTCCTCAAACTAATAAAAAGAAAAAAAAAAGTCATTTTCGGAGAGAGTAAAACAAACCAACAATTAGAAGAACAAAAATAAAATAGATTAGCTAATGTGTTAGATGTGTGTTGGCTCAGTTCTTACATGTCTGGACCTTTTTGTTTGGAAATTATACTCTGTTTGTACAAGTCCAAATGAAGAATTAACAGAATGCACTGCTCCTTTTTTTTTTTTTTTCCTTTTTTTTT
>VWZE01020509.1:88797-135449 GCA_013396675.1 Eubucco bourcierii
TTTTTTTCTTTGAACACTTGTAAGAGCTTCTCCAGCCAAGATTAGGGATGCTTAAGGCTGACTGGGGGGAAAAAGGGTGATGAAAGCTACGTTTCCTGTCTAAAAGAATAGACAGGGGTGGTATTTTTGTTGTTGTTTTTGTTTTGATGAGAGGTAACTTTACTGCTGCTAAAGCTCTAATAGCAACAGATGATAGTGTGGGAGTTGTGCTTCTCCCTCTTCTACTTCAGCGAGCGGGGGAAGAGGGGGTTCAGAAGTAGACATTGTTATTTGCTTTGCAGGCCTCGTTCCCCGCCTGATGCCACGTGTCTCTGAAGGCAATGCATGCCTCTCCCCTTGGCATCTGCATCCTGGGGATTATGGGAGTTTCCCTGGCAGCATGGGCACAACCACAGTGGGGTGGCCACTGGAGAGTGCTTAAAGGACACTACTTTTGCCTCCTGCCCATGATTCCACATGTGGTGTGCTTCACCTGACTTCCCTGGTTTTGCTGGCCCTGATGCTGACAGCTCACAGACTGTGTTGGGCCAGTGTGCCCATGCCCTACAACAGAGAAGCACCCCAGAGCTTTTCTGCTCCCCGGACTCCGAAGAGCAACGTTAGCCTCCTGTGATCACAGACTCACAGAATTAACCAGGTTGGAAAAGACCTCTAGGATCATCGAGTCCAACCTATTACCTGACCCTTCTAATTAACTAACCCATGGCACTGAGTGCCTCATCCAGCCTCCTCTTAAACACCTCCAGGGATGGTGACTCCACCACCTCCCTGGGCAGCCCATTCCGGTGGGCAATCACTCCTTCTGGGTAGAACTTCTTTCTAATGTCCAGCCTAAAATTCTCCACCCCTTTAAAAGAGATGTTACTTGAGGGAGGCTATCAGAGAGGGGACACTGCACTCTGTGATGTCCTCACCAGCCAGTGGGGGCTCAAAGACCCCACTTCTGCCTCCTGTTTGCCACGCAGTAGGCTGCACATCACCTGGCACAGGAGGTGAGGTGGCCCCAGATGTCAGGGGCAACTTTTCCAACTGAGCAGTGCCCAGCTGGCCAGAGAGACCTTTTTTCCCACTGTAGCATAAGGCACTGTGTCTAGAAAGAGTATGGCTGAGATTTTCTACAACGCTTCTGCTTTTAATTAGGGTAAGTGTTGCCGGCCATCTTTGTTTGGGTGTAAAAGCTCACCTGCTTTTAAATATTTCTAAAGCTACCATTAAAACAGCCTAAATATAACACGCACACAGTTGCATCTTGGGATGAATAAATTATGTGTCCCGAATGAGAGAATGAATGTATGTGTGAGACAGAATGTGAGAGTGGGTGGAAGCACTCATATGGTGTGTGTGGGGGGTGCATAATTAAGCACAATGAGGCGATACAAAAGACCAGACTGGTGGTAATTGCCGAGGTGAACGCTGCAAGCATTGGCAGCGTCCCGGCTGCCGAGCTGGGGGGCAAGAACAGAGGGAAGGGCAGGAGGAGGGCACCGAGCGCCTGCCACTGCCATGCGACCCGGGGTCTGGCTGTTGGAAGGGATGGAGGAGACAGGGCATGTCCCAGCACAAGAGTTGAGGAAGGAGGCGGCGAAATCAGTGCCAAGCCCTCGCTCCCAGCACACAGCTCCTCTCTCCTGCAGGTATCCAGGCTTCCATCCGTCTGGACACCTCACCCTTTCACTGCATTTATCCTCACAACTTTCTTGGGAGGGAGCAAAGTGCTATTCCCTGCTCCCGCTGAACAGGAGTGGAGGAGCCCCAGGCTCCGTGCGTGAAGGCAGCTGGAGCCCAGCCAAGGACTGCGGCTCCGGAGGAGAAGGCAGTCAGGGCACACCCACACCGGCGTGGAGCAGCCGCAGGCAGGGCTGCCCGAGCTAGCTCCCAGCCAGCTCCTTTTCTGAGCGGCAAAGCTAAGCAACCAGAGGAAAGCTTGGAAAACGCTGCAGCTCAGCAGCCCACAGAATTCAGGCTGGGGTCAAGCACTCAGGGCTGCGCCGTGCCGTGCACCTTCATACTCCGCACAGGGTACAAAGTACTGCGGTGGCACCTCGGGAAACCTGTGAGCTGAGCACGGATTTAGCTCTTCCAGGTCCAGCTTAGCATCTACCTTCTTCCCAAAGCCAAGAGGCGACAAGAATAACTCAGCTGGCTTCCGGTGATCTCCCCCACCCTCCGCCCACAAAAACCCGAGCTGCTTCTCCTGCCCACTCCCCTTTAAGTAGAATAATTACTTGTTTTTCTTTGAACTCAGATTTGGCTACATTGAGAGCAATTTCCGAAGTGCCGGATGTTGTGTGATTTGTGCTAGGCTGCCGTTTTTCACAAAGTATCTGGCTTTGCCATGCAATGTCTCAGTTTACCACACAAACTCTGCACCGAACAAAAATAAGATCTTTTACTTCTCTCTCTCTCTCTCTCTCTCTCACTCAGGTGATACAGTATCTTTAGTTTTAATTACTGCAGGTGTAGCTCTCCACCTACAGAGGCCACCCCGATTAAAACGAATTTGAGCAGCTGTCGCCCTGTGACTCAGTGGATCTGCACATGCAGGTGTCCAGCCAAGGCCTGGGCTGCTGCTTCCGAGAGGCACTTAAATGTGGCAGCAGACAGGAAACAAAAAAACCAGTGCGGCCAAATTTAGAAGAGTGTTTTCCTCTCAAAGTCCTCTGCGAGGGGAAGTGGCTAGTGAGAATTTATTAGGACAGCAGATGCATTAATTTTATCTTGAATTTCGAGGCAAGAATTGGAAATGAGGATATCCCACTAGGTGATAAAACTGTCTGTCACAAGACCCCCAGTTACATGTCACTTGCAGAGCGCCTAGAAAACAGGCACTGAAAGACGCCGGTGGAAGGGGGTGGGAGACTAATGCTTTCTAGAGCTTGGCGGCTTGGACCATCACACTTTGTTGTATTTGTTCAGACAGAGAAAACGTGGGAGGTGGTGCAAGCATGCTGTAACAAGAGAGAGTTTCTCTATTTATCATTCCAAAGACTAAACACAGCAAGTCACATTACTACTGCAGGCAAGGGAGACTTTCTAAGCCCTGTGCCAAAGGGGTCGGGGCTGTTCCTCAGCCTCCTCTTGTGGTTGGTGCTGGCCATGGCTCCCAGCAAACAAGCAGGCCCAAGAGAGAGATGTCCCTCGCTCAAAAAGGAGAAATACTGGCAGTGTCCCCAGACTCCTTGCTGGGAGCAAGGGCCCAGCACCTTCCTGGGGACAGGCACGCACCACACACACTTAACTATTTGGATGCACATCCCTTCCCAGGTGGAAATTCAGGAAACTGAAGCTATAGGGCCAGGTTCAAAGGCTGCAGGGTTGTTAGAGTAGGACAGGCTGTTTTGCTGCTGGTGGTCCAGCTGACTCTCTGGGGAGCAGCAGAGTGAGGATGCTTGAACCCTGTGCACCTACATGCTACACCCTCAGAGCCCAGGCATGGCCAAGGGGTTTGCTCAGCAATTAAAGGGAGCAGCACTTGGCAGGGTAAACAGTAGGATGTGGGGAAAGCAGTGCAGCATCAGCTGAGGAACAGCTTGGATTTGTGGAGAAGAAAGGGCTGCACTGTCTACCCAGGCTGATGCTGGTACTTTCGATGCCTGGAAAGCTGCCGCCTCCACATCCTCCGCTGCTGGCATGCCAGCATCTCCTAACCCTCTGCAGCGCTGTGGAAAGGTACCCAGCCCAATCCACACCCTGCAACAACTTGAGCTGAGATGGGCACAGCCCTGGGGATGTAACAACACAGGGGTTATCACAGAATCACAGAAACATCCAGATTGGAACAGACCCTCAGGATCTGTAATCCTGCTCTACAAGATTCACCCTAAAATGCTGGGAGAACAGCTGCACTGTGGGTGAAGTGAATACACCCTCCATTCCCCTCATTTTTCTGAAGAACAAAGTGCCTCCAGCACACACGGAAGTCATGATGCTCAGTTTGAACCTCGTGGTGCTTCAGACAAGCTGCCAGCCTTGCTGTGCACACAGCTGCCTGTGAGCAGTATCTTGCTGCTGTTGGGAAGCCTTCCTACATCGATGCCTACTACCAAACAGAGCCTACAAAACTGCCTCAAACTCAGCAAAAAATGGCCCACGAGTAACAAACAACAGACAACTGCAAAGAGCTAAGGCAAGTTTTGATGGAGCTTTTGGAAAGTTTTTCTTGGAGAGACCTTCTGCCCAGTCTCTGTGAACAAGTGAGTGCAGGACAAGCTGCAGGTGCAGGCAGCAGGGATGGCGGGTGAAGGTGTAAATGCAACCTTTCAAGCAACCCTGACACATGCATTTTGGGTGCACACTTCTATGTGAGCTAAGAGAAGCCATGCCTGCAAAGAGATACCTTGTGAACTCTCTGGCATGCATTTTCAGACAACCTTTGGAAATTAGCTGCTATATATTTGTCCTAAGAACACTTTTCTGGAATAAGCTCAGACTACTAAACCCTGGATGGATGTCAAGGCTGGTTTTGCACAGCTGCTGTCCTTGTCCTGTACCTTTCTAGGAAATACACAAGGGAATGAGCTGTGGACAGCTTCTGCAACTTTAAGGAGAAATGTGGCATTGGAGGCACCTTGTGGCATTTCCCCCACCTTTTACAGTCACAAAGGCATTCCTAGATCCACCTTATTTTGGTTTTGACTATCTAAGGTGGATCACAGATCACAGAATTAACCAGGTTGGAAAAGACCTTTGAGATCATCTGGAAAAGATCTCTAAGATCGTCAAGTCCAACCTAGCACCTAATTAACTAAACCATGGCACTAAGTGCCTCACTGGGCCTCCTCTTAAACACTTCCAGGGATGGGGACTCCACTACCTCCCTGGGCAGCCCATTCCAATGCCAAGCACTCTTTCTGTAAAGAACTTCTTCCTAACATCCAGCCTAAACCTGCCCTGGTGCAGCTTGAGGTTGTATCCCCTTATTCTGTCCCTGGGTACCTGGCACAAGAGCCCAACCCCACCTGGCTACAGCCTCCTTTCAGGTAGTTGTAGAAAGCAATGAGGTCTGCTCTGAGCCTCCTCTTCTCCAGACTGAACACCCCCAGCTCCCTCAGCCTCTCCTCACAGGGCTGTGCTCCAGGCCCCTCCCCAGCCTTGCTGCCCTTCTCTGCACACCTTCCAGCATCTCAACATCTCGCTTAAATTGAGTGGCCCAGAACTGGACACAGGACTCAAGGTGTGACCTAATCAATGCTGAATACAGGGGCAGAATAACCTCCCTAGTCCTGCTGACCACACTGTTCCTGATCCAGGCCAGGATGCCATTATCTCTCCTGCCCACCTGGGCACACTGCTGGCTCATGTTCAGCTACTATCTACCATCACTCCCAGGTCCCTCTCCACCTGGCTGCTCTCCAGGTGGTCACTGTTGTGGCCAGAGTACTAAGAGGAACACACCCATCATGCAAGGTGGCAATGAAGCAACTTTTCAGCTAGGGAAACTCTGTACAGTGATTTTTTTTTCTACATCTTCACACTCATCCTCAACACCCTAAACAAACTCCACCAATCTGAAGGATGACTGGAGATGGTTTTATTCTGTGCTACCACACTTGTGCACCTTGCATGTTTGTATACACAAATCTGCATACAGGTTGTTTGTCCATTCATGAGGGGGTTGCAGTGTTCAAACATTACAGCATGGAAGAATTATTATGTAGCTGTTCTAGTTTTGGGAGAACTGGAGATTGCAACTCAGGAGAAAAAACAACAAAACAAATTAAAAAAAAAAAAAAAAGAAGAAAGGAAAATATTGCTTGTACTTACAGTAAATGACAGGAAAGAAGAAAACAAAGTTCCTTCATCATATCTAGACAGTTTGGCCAAGACTCCTTCCAAAATGGTGACAAACTAGGAAGACAAAAAAAATACTACAATTATTTTTAATAAGGATGTAGAACTCAGCATCAGCTTCAAAGCAGCCAGTGGAGCTCTGAGCATTGCCAAAGGAACGGATGACCCATCCCAGAGCACAGTGGGCTGGGGAGTGGGGAGAAGGAGCATTGCCTTTCGGGTGCCATGTGGTGTGGGAATCACCCCTGGGTGTCAAGGGTGAGGCTGGGAACAGGCAGTGGGTGCAGAAGGCAGGGAAGCCAGCACAGCCTCTCCAGGCAGGAAGCTGGTGGCTCTTGCTCCCAGTATGCAGTGTCAAGCATGCAGCTAGCTGGGTATTCTTGCAGAAGAATCAAACTGGCATATGTTGGTGGATTATGTTTAAAGGTCTTCACTGTATAATAGGGATGACTTGTTCTCAGAAAGTTTGAAAGTAGAGGAAAACAAACCCCACCATCCTTCTCCCTACGTACCAGTTCCCCTCCGTGTTAGTGCAGCACACCAGACCTACACAACAACCCAAGGGAAATGCTGACAGCTGAGCTACAGGACCTCACTCTGACGAAAAACAATTTCTAAACAATTAAACCTGACAGTTTGGAATGTATTTCCCACTACTGTCACCTCTAAATTAATTTCTGAGAGGAGCATATGGCGATCTTGCACACCACGAGCGAGTTTGTCCCCACAACCTTATGCGTAGGAGTTGGTGACCACCTCTGCGTGCCACCCCAAGATCTACACAGCAGCATTCAGCAGTGCCACCCCCTGACTGCAGCTGCCCTCGGTGTCACGGAATGATGCTGACCATGGGGTGTGACCCCATTATTGTAACACCCATTCCTTAAACCCACTTCTGGCCCAGTATGGCAATCCTGCTAGCGGAGTATTACATCTCACGCAGTTCCTAATCATCAAAGAGTCACCATGAAAGGACTGGGAGATGTATGATCTTGCCTGTGAGAAACAAGAAGCCAATTCAACATCTTAATGTGTCACATTTTAATGGAAAGGCACGTATTAAAAATGCAATGTTAACAGCGAATCACTTCACCTGAAGCCGAAGGTTACCTTTGCCACTAGGAGTGTTATCATTTCTTTGACGGTTTCCTCAATTAGTTCATCTATTTTTGAATGGTACTGGTGCTAAAGAAAAATAAAAGGAGAAGGGAAGAGAAATATTAGCATTGGTCACAGACAGGAGCTCTGCGGTTGTCAGCCTCTTCCCCTGGTAAACCACAATAGGCAGCAGTAAACCAAAGATTTATGTAGCTTATCGCCCTGTGTGCCACCATAGTGGCCAGCCATGGCTTAAACTCGCAAGGGGGACCCTGAATGCAGGAGGGTCTTACATCACTTTGCGAAGCGTGGGCGAACCCTGCCCTCTTCTGTGTGCCCACAGCTCCAGGAGCCACGAGCAGATGTCAGAGGGGAGGCTATGCCATCCCTGTGAGCACCAGCACCCAGTGCTCCTAGAGACACTGAAGTCTTTTTGCTTCAGTTCTGTGGGCATTATCCTGGTCGTCCGGCACACGGATCACACGGAACAATGCCATACACCTGCTGCCAGGGGGAAACCGGCAGCCCTTGCCTAGGGCACTGCAAACCACCCAGTCCTGGAGGGGGACTGGGGAGGGTTTGCTGCTCCAGGGGAGCTTGCACTGGGTGGAACCACCAGGAATGACGTTGCACCCTTCCCATCTACCACAGCAAAGCACTTGAACCCGTGTTAACACACGGGGTTCGGCAGGCAGGTGGTTCAAATTAAGCATTCATTAAGTGCTTTGCCCAGTGACTCTAAGATAGATTTAAAAAACACCCAACAAACCAAGAGGAGCCTTTTATATCCCATGCAAAAGCCAGCAGCAGGGCATCCCCGAGCCCTGGGTGTTAGCAGATCCTGTGGCATGAGCTCAGAACCGGCTGACCAATGCCAGTGCCTGCAGCATCAGCGTTTCTGAGTCTTCCACCCAATTTCTGCACATGCCAAACCTTGCTTAGCTTGGGAGCTCTGATGCATTCAGCTGCAATATGGCTAGAATAGGTACTAAAATACAGTCTTCTACTAATTTAGAAAAGACCTGTTTCCAATACAAGATTTAATTAGTGAAAACATACAGTATATTCTTATTTTCAATGGACTGAGAAAATACTGATTATGACTGCTTTCCAACACAAAACATGTGATTTTTCAGTCAAACATTTCAAGCACTGGTGCTAGTCACTATATTCATTACCACTTGGCATTAATATTGTTTTAAAATGTTAACATCAAATCACATTGAAAGAGACAAATCTGCTTTAAATACTAATCAGACTTTGGGAAGGAAGACTGCAAGGGCTTTACCAATGCTAGATGTTGGTTTCTGTGTCTGGTTGGTGGTCTCTGAACTGCTCTAGGCTGGGGATTTGGTTTTTTTGTTTTTTGGTTTTTGTTTTTTTGTTTTTTTCCTATGGCAGTAACATATTAATACAGGAATTTGGAAAAAAAGAAAATAAAAGTAGGACACACTTACCCACTCTTTAGCAAACTTTTCAGATGATTTGGGACAGAAATAAAGAGGAAAGTGCAAAAGACAGGAAAAAGAACATATGAAGGTAAACAATAAATAAACCAAAATCTTTTAAAAAAAGGGACATATGAGAACAGCAGCAGCATGCACAGAAACAATAAGCAATGGAAAATGAAATGTGATCAAAACCTCCTTTCACTGAAATATCAGAGATTGCTACTTGTAGAACCTGTAGTAGAAGAGTGGGGAGGGACTGAATTGCTCTTAACTGCTGACAGTCTCATGGCTTTATGTCACTCTGCAGGGGAAGGCAGATGGTTGGTGACAGGCTGGGTTCAGCATCGAGGCACACCTTTCACCAGGGATGGATGCACCGCGGGGGTGAACCTTGCTGCAGGGCAGGACAGGCAGGGAAGGGTACCTGGTGCAGCACATCCCAGCCAAAGTCCTGGATGGAGGCACTCAGAGCCTCACCCAGGCTGGCACCGCCGTGCCACAGGCCGTGACCTGCTGGGCCAGCTCAGAGGAACAAACACACATTGGAAAGAGGTACTTGCATTTGCAGTTCCCACTTCCATGTCCTGCCTTGCAGGTCAAGACACATGGGAGTCCCTTATGGGATCTAGTTATGGTTAATCTGTTTAATGCAGAGTTAACCTTAATCAGCTCCCAAGATTGAACTGGCAGTTCCCAGCCCAGCTGTGGATGTAGCTGCAGGGTGATGGGGACCTGTAACAGCTGGGTACAGGTAGGAGCTGCTGATATCCTTTGGCATACATAGCCAGGACCTCCTAAGGGATATGAAGCAGCATATACTGGAGGTGTCTTCCCCACTACATTTCCCCTCTGCAACTGCATTTTCTGCCTGTGCAAAAGACCTCACAACCAAGGATTTAGCTAACTGCTTTCACTAAGTCATGAGTTTTAACTGAAAAATGGCTGGCTACATGCAAAACGACACACTGGGATGCACTGAGTGGTGCCTTTTCACTTAAAAGCTTGTTTGAAAAGCAAATTAAGAGCCCTGATGGAATAAAACTGCAGCTTGGAGAGCAGGAGAGGACCCTGTGCACACACCAAGGTGGTGTTGCAGGACTCTGGTGCCTCATTCCCATTGCAGCTGCAATCCTTGGGGCAGACTTGGAGCCAGGGCCAGTGACCATGTAGAGCTGGGCCTGTGAGGCTGTGGGTCCTGCCCCAGGCAGCCACAGCGACGTGCACCCTGCGCTGCCCGTGCCACAGCCCCAGCTCCACCTCAGAAGATGAGCCTTGGCCAGAACAGGGTCAGAGAAGGTGGTAGCTGGGAAAACGGCTGCTGGGTGCTGCTTTCGCAGTCAGCTGGCACCTGAACCAGCCATTCCACCAGCTCCTTCCAGATTCCTCATGGAAATGCCTGAGGTTAAAGATCACATAGCTGGTTTGCTTCAGCCAGCACAGCCCCAGCTTTCCATTGGGTTCGTCGCAGCTTTCTATTAGCTGAATTATTACAATCCATAATCAGTGCACTACAATGATTCAACTTGACTTTATGTGATGAGTATCTTGCCTTGTCATGGAACAGATTGTGTGTATGTTGTATTTCTCTAAGGACCATCTGACCTTAGATATTAAATAGAAACATACTAGACCAACTGAGAAACATTTAATACATACATTTATCCCCTTAGATGTATTAAAAATTCAGAGGAAAAATAAATATTTAAGATGGTAAAGTATGTTTACCAAATGTTTTAACAGCTGCCTTTAGAGACAAGGAAATGGAAATGAAATGATGGGTGTTTGTTTCACTGGGGAATGCTTGCAAAATGCATTCAACTATCTGTTAAAGTGAGTGTAACTGAAGGTAGTCTTAAAGGGAAGACCCTTAGGGTGGGAGGGAAACAGGAGCAGTGAGGTCAAATAATGTGTTGAGTCTCTGCCCACACACAGCTCGCACCAGCAGAAGACTCAGTGGTTTGTTTCCAATAAAACTGTCTTCAGCTTGGTCTGGGCAAACACCCCTGCCTGAACACTGTGCTGGGCAATGTGAGCCCTCTGAACTGCCTGCACAGGCACCACGTATCTCAGGAGCCACCTGGAACATCCAGAAGGTCGCATCAGTGAGTACTCTCTGTCCCTTCCTCCCTGTCTGTCCCTTCCCAGCGGGGCTGCAGGTGGCCCTGGCAGAGCCGTGTGGCTGCTACACACCGGGGCAGGGGAACAGAGTGACTCAGAAATGCACAGACCCAGCTCCCAGAATTATGGAGGCTTCTCATTCCTCTGCCATCTGTCTCATCATTTCCTCCAGGGACTACTAGAGGTAGGGTGGTTTTCACCTCCGCTCATGGGCTGTAACTGTAGATCTGTATCTGAACTTTCACTCTTCTGGCAGGGCCATCCCAGCACACAGGTTTAGACAGCTTCAAGAGGAAAAGATGGAGGTAGCTGAAAAATGGAGTGGCATGAGCGAATGAAGGGGGAGGTAGGAGCACTCATTAAAAGGAAGAAAAGAAAAAGGGAGGGTGTATAAAATTCTGCAGCCCTAACCTGTAACTTATGCACCAAGAATTTACATCTGCTTTACAGGTCTATTAGTTCAGCTATCTGTTAAAAACCTCATGCTCTGGCAACTGCTGCTTGCCACAGGAGCTAGGCTGTTTCCAAGCTGCCGTACCAAACACCTCCTTGAAGTGGCACAGGCAGATTTGCAGAGCTAACCCCCGCTGCAGCTGAGACTGGCAGAGAAACGACCACGCTGCCGCCTGCTCCCTTCTCACTTGCACTTTGACTCAGGTTGAATGTGTGTTGTGATTGATGCTCAAGATTTGGAGGAAACTGTGGCAAGCACAGAGCATCACAAGTCAGCATGGAAAGATGCAGTGTGTGCCTGGTCACACCATATTCAGACACTGTTGATGTCACCAGCCTTGTGCCATCTGAATACTTAACCTGGGAGTTTTATGAGTGCAGTGAGATTTCTCTGTCATGATATTGGAAGTCTGCTTGACCTCCAAAACATCCCCACCCCCAGGAACAGCTAGTGTAATGGGGTTTGAGCCTGGTTTGTATTGGGGAGCATCACAACCATGGCCCTTCCTGGTTGACAGGGCATCGTCGGGGCTGATGCTGTAGCAGCTGCAGGCTGGGGAGATAAATGGGTATGAATAAAGAACGGAAGATGGTAGAGGAGGTCATGTCCAGGTTTAGACAGCAAAAGCCCACTCAAGATCTGCCTCTGGTGACCTGGAGCACAAGGGAAGAACCTGATGATGAGCAGTATGAAACCTCTTGCCATGTGACTGCCACAAATGAAGTATCTTAACTGAAACGTATAATAAAAGCAAAAAGAACAGCTGGATCACATCCAAACCCCACTGACATCAGGGCATAGATCCCTGCTGCATCCAATGGCCTTTGGAGCAAGTCCTCTCAGAGGAACAGAATCAGGTAAACAACTAAAAAAAAAAAAACCACAACCAAAACCCAAACGACTTGCAATGATTCACTGCAACATCTGACCATGGAAAGTTGTAGCAAAAGGACTTATCCAGGAAATGCTGACAAGCAGCAGGGTAGGAGAGTCAAACAGCATTTGTGAATTTATTCTAGACTGGTATATGAATATTTAATTTGGCTTGAAGCCACTGTAGCAAAACAATCATTTCAATGCACTTAATATAGTCCTATTTACCATGTCTTTTCAATTCACAGATCAATGAACTTCAACCTGGCTTCAGAAGAAAAAAAAGTATCAGCAATTAATGAAAACAGGTTTGTTGTTTGGTAACTTGTGTCATTAAGAAGGTGGAAATCTAGGATCGTCGAGTGTGCTGATTACAGCCAGCACTCAATGAAGTCACTGCGGCTGGAATTTCAATCTGTTTTTGGAAGTTATCTCTATTTTTGGTGGGGGTTTGGTTTTTTGGGGTTTTGTTTTGTAGTTTGTTTTATTCTTTTTTTAATTTTGAAATTTTTTTTTTCCCCCTTCAAACACCCCAGCAACAACTTGGCACTTCTGTGTTCCTTATGCTTGTCTACGGAAAATAGTCACGTACAGAAAGTGCATTGCCAACACCTGGCTCCAAGGTGCAGTTAATGACTCGATACATATGGTCATCATGCATCAACCAAGCTGAAGAAATACCTTATGCATACCACAGTCCTTGCGACAAGCCACTCCTAAGTGACAGGGATTCCAAAAGTTTATATTCATTAGACTTATTTGAGATCAACTCCCTGCACATTCATCTGCGCAACCTACAATGGCAGGCTAAGTCCACAACTGACAGAACGTCTCTGAAACTAACACGACAGGAGACAGGAAATTTCATGAGGTTGCCTTTAAAAGCTGTGAGAGGAAGAACCTGCATTTTTACCTCTTGGCCCATTTCCATACTGCAAAGCTTTGTCGACTGAGCTTTGGCATCCACCATGACATTAAACATGGTGCATATTGACTGAGGGACTCGGAAATCTGTTGATCGGCTGGTTTTCTGCAGCTTGACTTCAAACGCGATCCTGGTTCTGTGAGGGGAAGTAGAAAAGGATGCTTCAGTTGCTTTTAAACACACTGAAGTTACTAACAATAACAAAATCACAATAATGTGAAACAAGACTGAGAAGAGGCCAAGCAATCAGAAAGTCAAATGCTGCTGGGGGTGTCCTAGCGCAGGCGTTACCCAAAACTGACCCAGTTGAAAAAGAAGCCCACTTTCCTGAGGATGCACTGTTTTAGAGTGTGCAGTGGTTTCAGGGGAACTATTGCTTTCTCAGGCTGTGTAACAGTGTTACAAACAGCAGTGTCAATGCACACCTAGAATTTGGGTGCATTAACCGATTTATAAGCACAAACAGCACGTCTGACAATTAAAGGAGGCTCCTATTGCTCCACGATATCAACTACAAACAACAGACCCCTGACTGAAAGGACATTGCCTGACCCATTGCATTTGTAGCTCTACGTGGTTCTATTTGCTTGCTGACAGCTTCTAATTATCTCCTAAGTTCACAGACATGGTTTTCCTAAAGAAGCACATCTGCACAAGCAGTTGTGCAGGTATGAACACACACTTTGCACGAGCCCACACCTCACTGGTTCCCTGGGGTTTCATTGAGCTCAGATTTGACATCTCCAGCAGTTACAAACCATGTTACAGCGAGAGTTTCGTTAGGTCAAGGACTATAGAATTCAATCCAATGTCATATTTTAAAACACCAAAGCATTTGTGATTCTAAGAAACTCTGCAGCATGGTGGGCACTGCCCTGCCTTTCTTTGGAGCCTCTCTGCAGATTCTAGATGTGCTTGGGCTGCTCAGGGAGCAGGTGGAGTCGCTGTCTCTGGAGGTGTTCAAGAAAAGACTGGATGAGGTACTTAGTGCTATGGTCTAGTTGATTGGATAGGGATGGATGCTAGGNTCCTGGTTGACAGGGCATCGTCGGGGCTGATGCTGTAGCAGCTGCAGGCTGGGGAGATAAATGGGTATGAATAAAGAACGGAAGATGGTAGAGGAGGTCATGTCCAGGTTTAGACAGCAAAAGCCCACTCAAGATCTGCCTCTGGTGACCTGGAGCACAAGGGAAGAACCTGATGATGAGCAGTATGAAACCTCTTGCCATGTGACTGCCACAAATGAAGTATCTTAACTGAAACGTATAATAAAAGCAAAAAGAACAGCTGGATCACATCCAAACCCCACTGACATCAGGGCATAGATCCCTGCTGCATCCAATGGCCTTTGGAGCAAGTCCTCTCAGAGGAACAGAATCAGGTAAACAACTAAAAAAAAAAAAACCACAACCAAAACCCAAACGACTTGCAATGATTCACTGCAACATCTGACCATGGAAAGTTGTAGCAAAAGGACTTATCCAGGAAATGCTGACAAGCAGCAGGGTAGGAGAGTCAAACAGCATTTGTGAATTTATTCTAGACTGGTATATGAATATTTAATTTGGCTTGAAGCCACTGTAGCAAAACAATCATTTCAATGCACTTAATATAGTCCTATTTACCATGTCTTTTCAATTCACAGATCAATGAACTTCAACCTGGCTTCAGAAGAAAAAAAAGTATCAGCAATTAATGAAAACAGGTTTGTTGTTTGGTAACTTGTGTCATTAAGAAGGTGGAAATCTAGGATCGTCGAGTGTGCTGATTACAGCCAGCACTCAATGAAGTCACTGCGGCTGGAATTTCAATCTGTTTTTGGAAGTTATCTCTATTTTTGGTGGGGGTTTGGTTTTTTGGGGTTTTGTTTTGTAGTTTGTTTTATTCTTTTTTTAATTTTGAAATTTTTTTTTCCTCCTTACAAGCACCACAGCAACAACTTGGCACTTCTGTGTTCCTTATGCTTGTCTACGGAAAATAGTCACGTACAGAAAGTGCATTGCCAACACCTGGCTCCAAGGTGCAGTTAATGACTCGATACATATGGTCATCATGCATCAACCAAGCTGAAGAAATACCTTATGCATACCACAGTCCTTGCGACAAGCCACTCCTAAGTGACAGGGATTCCAAAAGTTTATATTCATTAGACTTATTTGAGATCAACTCCCTGCACATTCATCTGCGCAACCTACAATGGCAGGCTAAGTCCACAACTGACAGAACGTCTCTGAAACTAACAGGACAGGAGACAGGAAATTTCATGAGGTTGCCTTTAAAAGCTGTGAGAGGAAGAACCTGCATTTTTACCTCTTGGCCCATTTCCATACTGCAAAGCTTTGTCGACTGAGCTTTGGCATCCACCATGACATTAAACATGGTGCATATTGACTGAGGGACTCGGAAATCTGTTGATCGGCTGGTTTTCTGCAGCTTGACTTCAAACGCGATCCTGGTTCTGTGAGGGGAAGTAGAAAAGGATGCTTCAGTTGCTTTTAAACACACTGAAGTTACTAACAATAACAAAATCACAATAATGTGAAACAAGACTGAGAAGAGGCCAAGCAATCAGAAAGTCAAATGCTGCTGGGGGTGTCCTAGCGCAGGCGTTACCCAAAACTGACTTCCCAGTTGAAAAAGAAGCCCACTTTCCTGAGGATGCACTGTTTTAGAGTGTGCAGTGGTTTCAGGGGAACTATTGCTTTCTCAGGCTGTGTAACAGTGTTACAAACAGCAGTGTCAATGCACACCTAGAATTTGGGTGCATTAACCGATTTATAAGCACAAACAGCACGTCTGACAATTAAAGGAGGCTCCTATTGCTCCACGATATCAACTACAAACAACAGACCCCTGACTGAAAGGACATTGCCTGACCCATTGCATTTGTAGCTCTACGTGGTTCTATTTGCTTGCTGACAGCTTCTAATTATCTCCTAAGTTCACAGACATGGTTTTCCTAAAGAAGCACATCTGCACAAGCAGTTGTGCAGGTATGAACACACACTTTGCACGAGCCCACACCTCACTGGTTCCCTGGGGTTTCACTGAGCTCAGATTTGACATCTCCAGCAGTTACAAACCATGTTACAGCGAGAGTTTCGTTAAGGTCAAGAACTATAGAATTCAATCCAATGTCATATTTTAAAACACCAAAGCATTTGTGATTCTAAGAAACTCTGCAGCATGGTGGGCACTGCCCTGCCTTTCTTTGGAGCCTCTCTGCAGATTCTAGATGTGCTTGGGCTGCTCAGGGAGCAGGTGGAGTCGCTGTCTCTGGAGGTGTTCAAGAAAAGACTGGATGAGGTACTTAGTGCTATGGTCTAGTTGATTGGATAGGGATGGATGCTAGGTTGGACTGGCTGAGCCTGGAGGTCTCTTTCAACCTGGTTGATTCTATGATTGTATGATTCACTAATCCAACCCCCTCCCAGAACAATTATCACATCAGACAGAATTTGCCAACAAATTAACACAGGAGCTTCAATTTAAAAATAACAAATAACAATATCAGCTGCAGCTCAGGAATAACTGATCTTGAACGATCCCCCAAGGGTTATGCAAATGAAAACTCATTTACAAACGTGAAACTCCCATTCTTGGGATCAGATCTGAGCTGGTGCAAAGGTCCTTCTGCCCAAATTTACTAGTGGAACAGGCCTTCCTGCAAGGGCTGCTTTCCTGACAGCACTGAAATACAACCCAGTGTGGAAGGCGGGGTGGCTCCTCCATGGTATTCAACAGTTCAGAGACAGACGCGAAGAAAAATGTTGTGTCAAACTGAAATTGCTAAAGGAACCTTAGCCAGGCCCTGTTTGCAGGTGATATAAATAGGGAAGGCAGCATATTGGTTTACATCAGCAGTGGCATTTGAACTGATTTAATTACCAGTGCCAGATTTAGCCTGGACTCGGGGACTAGAATCTTGATAATTACTGAAAGGACCCAAAGTGACTGGGATTTTCCATCTCCTCGCAGAGATGAGCATGTTCCTACTTACTTATGCTCAGAACCATTATATATAGTCACACCATTACAAGCTGGGCCAGGTTTTTACAGAGGGACAACAGATTCGAAGAAAGGTTGAAGCAGTTGGGGGAAAAAAAAGCCTTGGCTTCCAAGCACAGAAACCCTTCTTCACTTCACATCTACCTGGAAACTTGTTTCTTCTTGCTGGTTACCTCAGCTGAGCTAACCTGGTCTGTCTTCTGCAGACCACCACAGCTGCAACTGCGCTGCAGAAGCAACAAAGGTGTCTTGGTTCCAACTTAAAGCAAACGTAGGGAAAGAGGGAGGAAGTGTCTTGCCAGTGGAGCAGGGGGCAGAGAAGAGAGCAGAGCTGCAGCACCGGGTTTGCTCTGAGAGGACACTCTGACAACTGGAGGACAACTGAAATTCAGCGTTCATGCCAGCCACAGAACCAATGTGGTAAAAGGATTTGCTGGAAGCCAAAGACTATCTCAACCATCTCGTTGTGCTCAAAAGGCACCAGGGTTTATCCCAGACTGGTAAGAGCAAGCCTCGCTTCCAGCAGGCGAGTCTCCTGCCTACATCTCAGGGACCGAATGTGCCTTCTCCTGCAGTGACGTTGCACATCCAGACTGTGAGGAACATGTGAGCAAGAAATGCCATGCTCACACTCGCACAGTGGCCAGGCAGTTGTGGTACAGAACAGCACCATCACACATTGCAGCTAATATTAGCACGTACCAGCTGCATTTGGCAGCCATTTTTCTCTTTGGTTTGCCTCTTTGCCTATTAATTTCTGCACAATGGAATGCAATGTCCGTTTCTTCCTCCTGCCTCATCGCTTCTAAGGCCAAATGGACATAAATTACGACGGAAAGGCTGGAAATCTAACCTCAACAGTTTGCTTTCAAAATGACAGCTGCCTGTATGTTAAAAAAGTTTTTTAAAAGAAACCTCTCTGCTTTGGAAGATCTGCAGGTGAATGTGCTACAATGTGGCTGAAGATACAACAGCTTTTCTCAAGTGGCAGCAGCAGATGTGAAACCTGTGTGCCAAGCCATACTCTTATCCCATTTCTGGGATCACTTTTTGGATTGTTTTTTTTAACAGATCTGTGGTTTTTAGGTGGGTGCTGGGATCTTACTCAGGGCTACGCCTTCAGCACTCAAACCCACTGACACCAAACTGCATTTACCATCATAGAATCATAGAATGTCAGGGGCTGGAAGGGACCTCCAAAGCTCATCCAGTCCAACCCCCCCACCACCAGAGCAGCATCACCTAGAGCAGATCACATAGGAATGCATCCAGGTGAGTTCTGAATATCTCCAGAGAGGGAGACTCCACAACTCCCCTGGGCAATCTGTTTCAGTCTTCTGTCACCTTCACAGAGAAAAAAATCCTCCTCATGTTTAAATGAAAATTCCTATGCCTCAGACAATTTGGCTGCATGTGCAGCACCCAATAGCCTATAAAGGTTGAAAGAATGGGTGATCTGTTGCCTTACTGCAGAGTCTCAACAGAGAAATGCTTGCTTGGGAGAGTCCACAGTTCACATCTGTGCTGGGGTCACTAATAAATGGTGAGTGAAATGAAGCCTAACTGATCATAAGACATCAAAGAGACCTGTTGCATTCAGTGAGCTACATGAGCAGTTTGCTCTTGGGCACGCACCTTTTAACGCAGGACTCGATCATGTCACTCGCCATAAGCTTCAAGCGCTGCTCTAAGTGTTTTCCAAACTCCTCCTCAGGCCAGTGCAAATCCCGAATGAAGGTCTGTAGGGCATCAAGTTTCCAGAACATATCTTCTGAAGTGCCTGATCCATTGCTGGCAGGGCAAAACGAGAACAAAAGTCATAAGCGGCACCAGGGTCTTTGTAACCTGATGTGGAGACCATCCCTGCAACGAATGTAGAGCAGACAGCAGTTTCATACACAGGACAATGCTGGCAATCTCCACCATCAGGATTTTGAGTTTTACCATACAGTTGCCTAATCTACCTTGCTGTCATAACCCACAAAACTTTCCAGACCAGATGAGTAAGACAACATTATGAGTTACACGTATTAACAGGAAGAATGTGTGTATGGTAAAAATCAGCCTTAGTTAATAACCACGTTAAAGTAGGTGGTTATTAAGAATTAAGGCTCAAAACTGTGGTAGAAAATCCTCAATCAGTAATAACTGCCATACCAGACTGTATGCAGTTATTAAGATTTAGGGTTTCATGCAATTCTCCCCCACCTCTGAATTATACCTTGAGTTTGCCTTGTTCCCCCCTGCCCCCGCCAGTGAGGCCCCGTTTCCAGGTAAGGGTCAGTGCTAACAAGTGGTGAGCGAGGGCACACTTTATCTCTTGAACAGCTGAAAAAAAATCGGGGTAAATCAATTGGACTAAGGGCACTAGACCAGGAGTTTTGGCAGGACTCAGCACCATACCTTTTCAGAGATCTTGCCTCTTGCAAAGGCATCTACAGGACAACAAATTTCTGGTTTTTAAAAGAATCATTTTCAAAACGTCTTTGGTCTGTCACAAAACCGAATTTCTCTCCCAAGCATATATTCTGGTTCCCACACCCCTGCCCAGATGGAAGTCTTTGGTCCTGCAGTGTGTAGCTACACCGGCTCTTTTCACAGTATAATTATATCTCAAACCTCCACTTACAGAATAAAAATACAGAACTGGATTGCACTCTGTTTGTGCAAAGAAATTGATGCACCCGTAGTTCTTTTCTCTCCCTCTCTCCCTCTCCCTCATTTTTTTTTCCCCCCAGAACAATTGCCAAGGGAGCTTCAAGAGTTTCAATCCCCTCCTCGCATACCACTAGTGCTAACACAGTAATTTAGAAGATATTTAACAGACCATGCATTACCACTTGTGCTGACATCATCTATAGAAACAGGTGAGGGAGGGTGTTTCTATTGTGACAGATGCCAGCTGCATTGAGTTAATGCTAGAGGAGGTCAGAGCTAATGCACACACGGCTACTGCAAGGTGAGAACCCTGGTCCCAACATGCTAGAGGGGTCCTGTTGGGCTCCTGTGCTAACAGAGTTAATGAGGCAAGGAATGAATCCCCTTGGTTGTAGGAGAAACGTATCTGACACTAGGCAACAGGTAACATGTCCTTGATGGAGGGGAAGGTGAGTAAAAGGAAACCAGGTTGATGAAAAGATAAAGAATCAGGCATTTCCTTTAACCAGGGGACCAGTTAGAACAACCATCTCAAAGGTTCATCTTCTTGCCAGTTTTTAGCTGTGCCTGTTTCAAACCTGCCCTTGGGCACAGATAAGCTTTGACAGTGAGCACCCAGTTTTGGAGCTGCAGGGATTTCTGTTTTAAGCAGTCAAATACGCACAAATAACAACGATTGGTATCTCCGACAGCCATGCGGTGACAGTCATTTGGTTGCAAAATTTTAGAAGCATCATTCTTGGCCTTTTTCTGATATTTATTTATTTTTTTTTCCCTCAGGCTCCACACAAGGAAACAATGCAGCACACTCATTTCCAAGATGCACTGTTGAGGTGTTGCTCAAGCACCACGAGGACTCTACTCACAGGAGCAGGCTGTGACCTGCCATTGATGCTCGAGTGTTTTCAGAGGGCTTGCCCAATTTTCTGACATGACATGATTCTTATCTTTTCACAGGCAATACCACAAAGCATGCACAGAGAAAGATTAAAACTTTCAAGTACTCTTTACAGACAACTGCCTAAGCTAGCCTTTAATATAGCTATCTTAGCATGAATATGAGTTGTATAGCTTTGAAGCATAAATGACAGGGCTAATATTTTAAAAGGTTAAAAAAAGAGTCTATTATATAAATCAACCATTAGTGTTTTGCTTTGCTTTGGTTCATTACCACTGCTCAGCAATACAGCTTGCAGGAGGCTAATGGCAGAGGTGTTTTGGTGGACTCCAGGTGTAGATGTAATTGAGGGTATTTTGGTAAGAGTCAAGGGGGTAGTTTTATCTTTTAAAGGAGAAGAAGGTAAGGAAAAAGCAACACATCTGTGCATTGCTGGCTGAGACCACCCTATGCCAACCCTAAATAATCCTCTAGGAATTCAGAAGGAGAACTGGCAAGATCTCAGTTCCTCTGCTAGGATATATTAGGAGATGAACTATCTCAAACGATGAGATGTGGGTTAGGCCCTTTCTTCACACTGCTTGGTGGCTGGGACATTTAAGGGAAGGCTCTAAGAAGAGAACTTGACTAATCTGGGGAGGGACTATTGACAAGGTCTTGCAATGCCAGGACAAGGGGCAATGGGTTTGAACTGGCAGAGGGGAGATTTAGACTGGATGTTAGGAGGAAGTTCTTTACAGTGAGGCTGGTGAGACACTGGCACAGGTTGCCCAGGGAGGTTGTGGCTGCTCCCTCCCTGGAGGTGTTCAAGGCCAGGTTGGATGAGGCCTTGAGTGACCTGTGGTAGTGGGAAGTGTCCCTGCCTATGGTAGGGGGTTGGAACTAGATGATCCTTGAGGTCCCTTCCAACCTTACCATTCTATGATTCTATAATCTGTGCTCAGGATTTGTGGTATGGCATCCCTGAGCTCTGCTCCTGCACCCTGGGATGCCTGGACAAGGAGCTGGCAGCACAGAGCCTGAGGCTCCTACGACTCGAGGCCACCCAGCTCACACTGAAAATGTCTTTCTTTGGTTGGCATCAGCATTATTCAGGCTGTAATTACAGCTGTGGAGCTTTATTTGCTCTCTGGGGCCTTCCCCAGAACGAATAAAAACTGTTGCAGGGCGCTTGTCTTTGTTAAACCTTTTCATCAAAATCAAGACAAAAGAAAGTACTATCTGGAGGATACAGAGCTTGTGTTATACAAAACTCACTTTTAGATCTACATCTGGTCCACAGAAATTGGTTGACTGGCATTGAAATTGCTTCATCTTCTCTTTTGGATAAAACTCTTCGCTGAGACATATAATGTCGCACGCTAAGTTCAGTGGTTCATATGTTGTTCAGACCATGTCCCATTCTTGACAGCTATTTTGTAAAGCCAGATACTTGCTCAAACTCTCAGTGGGAGTTAAGATAAATTTTCAAGATTTATACCCAAAAGAAAAAAAGGAAAAAAAAAAAATCCCTCAAAATACACATGCCAGAAATTCACTCGTGGCTCATTCAGAAAACATCTAATTAACTGTATCACTCTTTAAAGTTTTATATAATGCAGAGAAACAAACAATACATATCCATGCCAAGATGACTTTAAATTTAAATGAGATCTAATTTGAACTGAATACACACTCAGAATCATAAATAGCAGCCATCCATGACGGTGCAGAAAAGCTAGGCATTTGTGGGATGCCTAGTGGGATGTTAACTGGTAGGTTTGGTACTTTAGGGAGATTCACATTTGGTAGATTCACATTGGGCAGATTACTTGTTAAACTCCTGTGGAAGAAACAGACAGAAAGAAAAAAATACCATAACAGTGACAATGCAGATGTAGCAGAAGCACATGACACTCATAAACGAATCTGCAAAGTTCACAGCATGAGGACAGTTAAAAAAAACTGAAGCAAAACATTTCAGAAAGAAGCATGAGTATAGGAAGCTCGGAGTGTACTGGGTTTGCAGTCTGCAATAAAAAGCAAGTTACTGAAAAGGGAAAAAAAAAGAAATTAAAAGAAGAATCACAAAGTAGCAAATTAACAGAGTATACTAACAGAGTATATTAACAGAGAGGCCTTGAGCACAAGCCCTATGAGGAGAGGCTGAGGGAGCTGGGATTGTTTAGCCTGGAGAAGAGGAGGCTCAGGAGAGACCTTCTTGCTGTCTACAACTACCTGAAGGGTGGTTGTAGCCAGGAGGAGGTTGCTTTCTTCTCTCAGGCAAGCAGCACCAGAACAAGAGGACACAGTCTGAAGCTGTGCCAGGGGAAGTTTAGGTTGGAGGTGAGGAGAAAGTTCTTGCCTGAGAGAGTCATTGACTACTGGAATGGGCTGCCCAGGGAGGTGGTGGAGTCAGCGTCCCTGGAGGTGTTCAAGGTGGGTTTGGACATGGCACTTGGTGCCATGGTCTGGTCTTGAGGGCTGTGGTAATGGGTTGGACTTGATGAGCTTTGAGGTCTCTTCCAACCTTGGTGATACTGTGATACTGTGATACTCAAACACCCACAGAAAATAACTGAGCCTTCAAGTCCTGACACCACTTCAGATTGCAGCCTTTCCTCAGAAAAAACTCCCTTGTAAGGAAGCAAGCCTCAGCTCTTAACATTGGGGTGTTGAGTTCTTACACTAGTTAGGCTGGATTGAAGATCTAAACTAAGAGATCTGCTAGAGAATTGGGCTCCAAAACCCTAAACACAGGCTTTGATATTTCAGCCCTGCAGAAGTCTCTAAGAATTTTTCTTACCACCAAATTCAAAAGTTGTGATTTCAAGCCCAAACCCTCTGTTTATTTTGTACTTTACAAATAACAAAGATGTGCTTGCCTGGAGCACTTAACTGGTGAAGTACAAAGTTCTTCCTCGGTGAAAACCTCTGCCCTGATCCTGCTCTTGCATTCCTGGGTGTGGAGAAAATAGGTCCCATAGGTTGCCCAGCTCTACACATGGACTTGAATGAATTGCACTTAATAGGGGCAATGACTTTAAGCTGAGAGAGGGTAGAGTTAGATTAAGTGTAAGGAAGAAGTTCTTCACTATGAGAGTAGTGAGACACTTGAACAGGTTGCCCAGAGAGTTGTGGATGTTCCATCCCTGGAAGTATTCAAGGCCAGGTTGGATAGGGCTTTGAGCAACCTGTTCTAGTGGAAACTGTCCCTGTCTGTGGCAGGGCATTACAATTAGATGATCTTTAAGATTAGTTTCAACTGACATCATTCTACGGCTCTATGAAATCCAGGAGTGATATATAAATATTTTTCTCAGGTGGACATTTGTCATGGGGTGGTGAAGACATTCAAAAGTTAATTCAGCAAGCAAGCCCCCTTGGCCATCATGCCTTTAGACATGAATCTACTAAGAGATCTTTAAAATGAGGTATAGCACATTAATTTAATGCAGCACACTCTCCTGAAACAACTGGGGTGTAGCAGCACATCATGCCCAAAGCCTTCAAAAAGACCTGACATGTTTTAGTGTGCTAGGTCTGTAGCTGTTAACATTGGTCTGTTTTAATCAGTATGCCTTCACAGTTAGATTTTATGCAAAAGAAAATTGTCATGGGACTTGGGAATCAGAAGCTGTTTTCAGGAGTGTGTCTTGTTTCTGTCTTAGTCTCGTAACACTACATGGGACAGTGGGACACAACACACAGGTGGCTTTACAGCTCCACTTGAGGAACAAAGCCAGGTGCTTCGACACCATTTTCACTGAAGCATTATTTGGGCTCAGTATCAGGACTTCAGAATTTTGGCTTCACCCTGTGCTGCTGGAGCTACTGAAAGCTTTTCTATTGATGTGCAAGGACACAGCTTCAGTGGTCAAACGCCCCTGCCCTCAGTGACCACACCTTCCATTCCTTTGGATTACATTAGTTACTATACAGGCAGCTCTGTCTGGATTCTTGGAGACCTATCAAACAATACACTACGTCCTTCAAGGAATATTAAAATCTTAGCAAATTCCTTGAGTCATATATTGAACTCCATTTCTTACTGCAAGTTTTATATATATATCAAAATCCCAGAGTAATGGAATTGAGCTGGCTACACTGAATAATCTTCTCTTCTAACGCAACAGAAGATTTCAACTTCACCCCTCAAGAGCTCAGTTTGTTGGTGGTGGCAAGTGTTAGGGAACAGGCTTTCACAGAATCACAGCATGTCAGGGGCTGGAAGGGACCTCCAAAGCTCATCCTGTCCAGCCCCCCTCCCAGAGCAGGATCACCTAGAGTAGATCACACAGGAACACATCCAGGTGAGTTTTGAATATCTCCAGAGAGGTTTTATCCTCATCCTCCCTTTGTGAATAAAATAAGTATTTTTTCCAGTGAAAAAACGAGAGAGAGGAGCATGTTCTTGCTCTCTTTTGTTTCTAGTTTCTTAGCAGATCTGACTTCGTGCTGTCTGCTTGTTCTCTTTGTTAGGCAGTAAGCAGACAGGAGAATTTACTAACGTAACAAAGCTGTCCATTGTTTCCATTCATACTGTATTTGCTATTAAAACGATGTGATTATTGAATGAGACACAGACTCCATAGTGATTGAGAGAGTGTTAAATCTTCAGAGATGGCAGTGCATGTGGTTAGATACTGATATGGAATAGAGAAATAGCAAGAGGTGGACAACATATAAATGTATAAGGAAAAGCAACTTAAATAGCTTAGCCAGATGGTAAATACATAAATCAGAGGACCTTTGGTTTTAATATTAAAATTCAAGAAGTGACAGTGTTATATTAATAAAAACACTGTATTAATAAAATATGACTTCTAGAGTAAACAGTATACTATATTCACACGGAAACATATTTCTTTTATACAACACATTATTTTGCTGATGCAAGGACATGTTGCAAGAATAAGTTAGTACTCTTAAAATGAAACAAAACAGCAAAATAATGGGGTATATTATGTTAACATACAGTAACTAATTTTAAAATTATTCTCCTGAATTGACATGCACAGTTTTGCAGGTTCAACCGATCTAATTATCTGACTAACAGTTGCAGTGAGACCTGTAAAAAATGATTAATATTGCCAACAAATGTTCCAGCCTGCAGTTGCTCAGACCATAAAACTCGAGGTCCAAGATGGGAAACTGTTTCTAGAAGCCAGCCATGCCTATTTAATATAGATGGCTAAATATAACCTCAGCCATCAGGCAGGGAATGTGGGCATTTGCATCGACAAGATGAGGGCTGTCTGATTTAAGACGACTCGGCTTCAGGACTGGATCCTGATACGTTTGATAAAAGACACACGCTCTGGAGCTGCACTGCTTGTTTTCTTGGCTGCTTCTGATCCACTCCCATTTGTGTCTGATAGCTGTGTAAATGGCTTTCACCTGTGCTGCCTGCTGGGGAATTCTCAGCACAAACAGACTGGTAGCATACCCCTGGAAAACATCCCAACGCTCATGCTGTACTGCAGCACTGATCACAGGACACAAGTCCAATTGCATGGGAGCTGCCCCTGTAGAGCTGCCCTGGTATTAAAAGGAGGGCAGAAAAAAAAATCACAGTATTTTTACTGGGTTGAGATTCTTGTCCATGCTTAAATGCTCAGCTCCTATAGGATGCCTGAAACGATTTAGTGAGGGAAGAGGCAAACTCCTGCCTCTTCCATCCCTATAAACAGTTACTACCTTGCTGCCTAGGCTGAGCAAATGCTCAAGAGCAAATCTTTTTCAAAACCCTTGATGTGAAGCAAAGAGCTTGATAGCGAAGTAGGCAGTCAAATCTGTGCTCTTCCTCTGACTGACACCCAGAATAGTAACAAAGATACTCATTTTCACTACAGTGGTGTGCCTTTTAAGGGCAAAGAGTTTTCACTAGCATCTTGTAGTAGTACAACCTCAGCAAACAATTAGTATAATCACACACCTTTATACTAGCGATGTGCCTATAAATCATTTGCAGAGGGTTAGTGAGTAATTAATGGATGCTAAAGCCAGGAGTACAGTGCAGCAGAGACAGCCAGAGGTCAGTCAGTAACACCCTAGTCCAGCAATTGGAAGTTGGCTGTCAGTGCACCTACTTTAGCATTCTCCTCAAGAGATCTTTCTACACAGACACAGAGAGAGACACACACACACACACGCACACACACACGTACGTGTCTGCTGGCTGCAAGATAAATCAGTGTTCTCTGAGCGATCATGGAAAAAAACCAAAGCAACCCATTGCAAACCCTACTTTTCCAAGACCTCTCAACTCACCAGAGAACAGACCTACTCTGTATCCTCCGTATTTGGATGACTGTGCGAAGGACAAGTGTTCCACATTTCTCTGCGTGGATTCATACAAGCACACCAGCTGCTCTAGCTATAGGGCACGGACCCCCTGCAAATTCAGCAGCTCTGCAGAGGCAGATTACATAGCCCTCATGAGCACATTACATCGATGCTTCCCGCCCCCCCCTCCCCCCCCAAAATGCTTTCAATGCTTAGCAGTATCTCTTTCCCTGTTTGTGATTTCTATACCTAACTCCTCATAGCATAAGGTGCAGAGTATTCAGCAATGGAAATAGAAGAAATACAAGCTTGCAAACTGCCATCTGGTCAGGTTATGGAGGGCTAAGTATTTCAGCCTTGACTGCAAGCAGGAGCATAGAGAAACCCTTGCAAAAGACTATACTGTATGTTGTGGAATAATTTCTTGGTTAATGGGGGGTGATGAGATTTCTTTCTCACAATTTGCTGTAGAGATCCAAGGCAGGACAACTGTGAGCTCGGTGGAATGGACAGCCACGGTTACCTGCCTTTTCTGGCCAACCTCAAGGCCTTTCTTCAAAGCAGAGGAAAACCATGAAAAAAATGTATTGCAGTGTAGTCAGCTCAAAAAAAACCCCAAAAACCTCTGCTGGGAGGTGATGTCCTGGATGGGAATCAGCTGGCCCAATTTGAGAATCAATGGCCAAAACTTCAACTGTGCTGCCGTATGGACCTGAGAAGGCAGCAGATCCAGAAGAAGAAATGGAACAAAGTGAGTCCCTGATCTGAGTCTGTCTGCATGGTCAGTGTCTAGCAGACAAAGAGGAGAAGGTGTTCTGCTCAGCAGGCAAAGGATGAAGATGGATTAAAGTTCAGTTCCTGCCAGCACACCGAAAGTGTTGCAAGATCCCAGGAACCGCAGCCCTCTTTTCCTTACAGTCTGTGCCCCTCTCTGTGCAGTTCCTGGTGCCTCTTGTCACCAGCTCTCATGGCATTAAAGCTGCATTTATGGCTTGCACTCTTGTGTGTGAGAGACAAGGACAAAATGCTAACTAGTGAAAAAAATAACCATTTTGGTGCACCTTTTCACCAGATGGACACAAGCTTCTTGTGAAAAGCACTCACTTTCCTTCTGGAGATCTTTTAAATGCCCAGGTCCATCCAGGGCTTAAATTTGAAACTGCAACACCCAAAGCACGCTGTAAGCGTAGAATTGGTTTGATTGGAAAAGATCACTAAGCTCACTGAGTCCAATCATTGACCTGACACCACCATGGTCCTTTAAACCATGACCTGAAGTGCCATGTCTACATGTTTTTTGAATACCTCCAAGGATGGTGACACCTCCCTGTGCAGCCTGTTTCAATGCCTGACCACTCTTTCAGTAAAGAAAGATTCCTTAATGCCCAATCTAAACCTCTTCTGGAGCAATCTGAGGCTCTTCCAGAAAGGAGTAATTGCTACAGGAGAACTAAGAAAAGGCCTTTTATAACTACCAACAATAACTTAAACATGAAAGGTAATGGCATACCCAGGGACAAAGCATTTTGACAGGCAAGTACCACAGCCAGGTACTTATGGGCACCTACAGTTTAGCCACTAAGATCATTAAAAGCCAAAATGATACCAGCTTCTGACAAAAGAAAAACCAGAATGAATTGCTTAGTGACTTCTTAACTGAGGTGGACAGGTCCACAGAATGAACTGCCTCTGTTTCATAGGAGACAAGGAAATACAAACATAGTCATTACTAAAGCAGAGCTCTGAAACAAAAAGTTAATGTTAACTTCAAAGTGCAATTCAGCTTGAAGGACTGGCTGTAAAAATGGCATTCTCCTACTCGAAAGATCTATTTCTTGTATGTTTTCTGGGTCACATCTGCTTATTTGAAACAAGATTTTTTAGGATTTTTAATCCTGTTAGCCTGCAGACCAAAGACAGCAAATGGAAAGTGAGAGAGGCTCCTGAACGCCAGCCACTTAGCTCCACTCGAAACAGAGGGGATGATCAGGTGTCAAGAAAAGGCCTGAGATTTGGCAGGCAGAACCCTTATGGATGCTGAGGATGTACAAGAAAGAAAGGAAAAAACCTGGGTACTCAGACTCCAGGTTGCATATGGGAGGCTGGCTGCTGAACAAAATCTTTTCCTTGTAAATGTAACATATTTGGTGTGAAAAGTCCTGAAAGACCACACGTTCCTCTCTACAGCAACCTCCAAGAGCACAGCCCCACTGAACTTTGCCTTTAGAATCATAAGCAGGGAAAACAGTCCCTCCAGAGGTCACCTGCTCCCAGTCCCCTGTCTCAGGCACTGTCAGAGTCATGCTGTTTGTAAAGGGTTTTAATACCTTTATCAGAAGGAAAACTCAACTCTTTTCCTTTGGATTTGACATGGCATTTTAGAGCAAGCATGTCAGGGATCTGCAATGCTTCCAAACCTGTGAAACACCAAGAATAATCCAAAGCACACACCGCAGTCTTACCAGTCACCAGCTCTTGAGTTCACTTTAGGTTCTCTCAGGCTACTCATTTCTCACTGCTAAATTCCTAGTTCTCCAAATTCAATCAACGATTCTGCTTGTGAAACCACATTTCACTGTGGTTTGTGCATGTCTAATCTCACAGCAAGGGCTGCCCTGGGACAGGTGCAGCCATCAGCCCTGGGGCTGACATGAGCAGCACAACATTACATTGTCCCTCCATGGGATGGGTGGAAAAAAATGAGTAGTGGGAAGAGTAAGTATTGCAACGGTTTACACAGGTTGTAGGGCTGGACTGAACACAGTGAAAGAAGGTTTTGGTTGTTTTTTTTTGTTTGTTTTGGAAAGCAGCTATTAAAGTTCAAAAGCAGTGTTGGAAAAGGCCTTTTAGAATGAGATCCAAAAAGCCACACCAGCTAAGAAGGTTTTCACATTTTCATGTTTCTGTGTCCAAAGGCACATGGTTCAAACCAAGGCAGCAACGCATTTCAAAAAGCAGATACCACTTCCCTCGTTAACTTGAAAACCCTGAAGAGATAAGGCCTTCTGCTTTCAGCATTTAGGCTAGAAAATCTAAACCACTTTCTGAATGTCCAGTCTAATGTTTGCTAATTCATCTCTACGAAATCTCCATCCATTTGCACTCAAATTGTGATTGTATCAAAGGAGGTTTCCTTACTTTACTGGCTCCCATGACTCCCGCTCAAAGCCCCTGTGAATTGACTGTGCAATTGAGGACTCCATCAGATCGACATATCTAACAACAAGTGGAGCAAACAGGTCTTGGAGGTGTTTGTGGAATTTTCCATTCAACAAATTATCTAGAATAGATAAATAAAAGTATAGTAAGACACTCCTGTTGCTAAAACCTCTGCAAGAAACCACAGTGTGGCACTTCATCACACAACAAATCTGTCAGCAAACAGGAAGAACTTCAAGCACATAACAGGAGCTGGCATCAGGCACCAGTTCACAACAAAGACAGCAGGAATGGTTTCTTACTCCAAACAAATAAACAGACAACGAATCTTCTTTCCCATTCATGTCAAGTTTACAAATACATTATTATTTCCTGTGAATAAAATGGACGTGAGAAACACAGCATGGCAAATACTATGGTTGTAGCAGGTTGGAGAATCATTTAATCTTTGGTTACTCACTCCCATGATGCTGGAAATTGCTCTCTGAGGATGAGTTCCTGGGAGCCTGGTCTAGGACCTTACTGGAGGCAATGCTAATTCTGCTGCCAGTTGCCCAGGGAGCGGTTGGATCACCCAGGAGAGTGATGAATCCTCACAGGATTTGAAAGCACAGGCAGATGTGCTTTGAAGCAGAGCCTTATTGTCCAAAGCACTATTCTGAACTGCCTCTGCTTCCATTTACTGTAATATTTTCCTCCCTCCAATAAATTTTTTAAAAGCAGGGACTGGTTTATGCCACTTTAATAAATGCAGTATACACATATAAGCCAACAGACACATTTAATGACAGTGAGATAGACTACCTAGTTCCCTGCTTATCAGGCAGCCATTACCAAGAGTCCTGAGAAGATGAAGCAAAACAAAAGCTCAACTTCTCACCTTTGACTGAGACATTTGATTTAAAAGGTGTCTATGTGTTTTTTTTTTTTCCCCTAGCTGGAGAGGGAACAAAATCAAGCCGATCCTAACAGAGCATACGCTGCAAACCTCTACTCATCTCAGTTCGCTGTGCAGTAGGGAGAGGCTGAAAGTGCTCTCAGTAACCTGAGCTGCCCACTGGAAAAGGAAGGATCAAAATACAATACATACAGTCGCTACGGAGGGAATCATTTAGAAGCTGAAAGAGTGGAAAGCTGTCCCAGGTGTCTGGGGGTTGCACCTCTAACGCAGCATCCATATCCACCGCAAACAGCGACAGGAAGGTCTCCGCGTGCTCAACCATTAAGTCTGACCACCAAGCAAAGGCCTTCAGGGTTGGTAGAAAGAGAGAACAAAGAAGTGTATTAGTTCTATTAAAGCAAAGGGAAAAAATGTAAGACCCCATATCTCATTAAAAAAAAGGGAAAAGAAAAAAAAAAGAAAGAAAAAAAAAAAGAAAGAAAACAAAGTTTAAAAAAGTGCATCCCATGGAAACTACCTTTATTGTAAAGAGAACAGTGCTTTCAAGTGCTAGCCTGCACAGAGTGCTCCTCACAGCAGTTAGGGACTGCTACTTTAATATAAAGGCTTCTTGCAGAGGATCTGTTCAGAGCTCCACCGTAAAGGCAGAGAAAGTTTCATCTGTTCAATTTACAATAAATGACTTTGTTCATCTTTAATTATGCTCATTATCAGGAAGGAAAAAAAAAATTAACTCATTCTAAAGGATAGAAATTCAGGAGTTTCTTCACTGTGCTTATGGGCTGTCTGTTGTGTTTTTCAACAGAAGAAATTTAACTTGGATTCACTGCTTCTATTTGTCTTGAAAAACGAGAAGCCTACAACATCAGAAACTCTCCTAAATCACTCACACTCTCCTTTAGAGATATTTCAAACATCACTAGTAAACAGCACTGTTCATTTTACATGGTTAGCTATACACACCCAGAGAAACACCCTAACACCTTCATAAGGCTGCTGGTTAGGAAACTGATTCCAAAGCTCTATTATCAACATGCCAAGATAAAAGAAAATAAAAACAAAACCAAACAATCTACAGCAAGCCTAGATTTTTACAGAGGCAGGGAAAAAAACCCAAAACAACAAACCAAAAAAGCCCACACCCAACACATCTAAACTTGAAAACCAAAAAATAACCAGTGAGGTAACTCATTCTCATGCATGTGGGTCCTTAGAATTGACTGTGCGGGCTCTCTTGAGGTGACATTCACATCGTACACGGCTCAGATGTGAATGCTGCGGACGCATGCATGTGTGTTTAGTAATCACTTCTGGCTGGGAGCATGCAAGATGAGAAGTGCTGTCGTTAGGGCTGTGGTGCTGTCATTTTGAAGTGATAGGAAACTACTCGGGGACTTAAAAGGATCTAAGAAACAGCTTCCTGGCGCTTTGCAAGAAAAAGAAACTTCTTGCGTAGGCGCAAGAGCGGAGCTGAAATGGGTAAGTCTGGGAATAGATGGATCCATTGGAAGAGGAACTGCCAGTCAGGGAGGGGTAATTTTGGTAGATTTTAGTAGACATAAACAAGCAGAATGGAATTTCTCACGGCTCAGTTTTGATTCACTGATGAAGAACTGTACTGATGTGCAGAGCACAACTCCATGCTACTGGTTCACTGGGATGTGGAGAGGGGAGCAGTGCCCCCAGTCAGGTTACTCTCATGGACCTCTTTAATTCTTCCTATGTTGGCCATAATTCTTAGCTGCCACTGATACTGGCAGGGTTTTTTCTTGGGATTATTTCCACTTCTTTGTTCCCCCAAAATACAGAGCACGGTCTGGACTTGTTATTATTCCTTGAGTTGCAATACAACTGGTGTGAAGACATGGATAGGTTGGACATGGCACTGGGTGTTAGGCGTCCAGAACATACCCAAGATATGAAATAACAAAAATTACCAATTAACACCCAAAATAATCTTAGGATTGGGCCTGCCCTATCATGGAGGTGAAGATGTGGATGAGGTGGGCTATGTCATGAAGGCATGACTTCAGTGCACCTAGGGGCAGACTGGGTAAACGCCGTGCCTGTAGCAGCAAGGCCAGCAAGTTACGGTGTCCCTGTGGCCATGGCATGACGACAGTGCAGCTACACTGGGCTCCTTCATCTGCAAACTGCCCCCAGCCTCACAAATGGGGACAAAGTCATAAGCCTCCACTGCAGAAAGACCTGCCCTGGGGTGCTTGGAAAGCTCAGGAGCAGTGGTAATGATGGCCCTGGGTGCTTGCAGAGTACTCTATACAAGCTGAGACTGAGGTGAGGGAGCCTGGAGGGCTAAGCAAGTGGCAATGCTATTCAGTTCTTCTCACATCTGGTCTTGGTGTCCAACTGAGTGCAGGGTTGAACACTTGGTAGTGCTGCATCAGGGTGTGTTGAACCACTGCAAAATGCACAGGAACTGAAAACATCAAGACTCATGTCTGCTCCTGATGCCTGCTCAAGCCTCCTCCCCAAAGGTGCAGCTGGGAAATGAGTGGATGCTGAGCCACAGGGTTGTGAAGAATCCTCTTAAAACAAGTAGTGCTCATGTGAGGTTTTCAAAGAGGATGCCAAGGCTGTCCTTGCACAGACGTGTTTTCAGTGCTGTGCCTCTGACTGCCAAGAGCCTGCCACACTGTGTCCCCATCAGATACTGCCCACAGGTCTGCAGGCAAAGAGCAATCACTGAGAACGACCAGTGGAAACTGGCATTTTGTGGAGAAGGAAAAGAGAGGAGGCCAAAGAACATCTTCTGCAATAAATTCCAACACAAACATTTCAATCCTGCAGTAAAAATTTCTTTCCATGAAAAAAAGGATGGAAAAAACCCCCAAAACACTCGCTTAAGAGAAATGAAGAAGAAAAACATGTGATCGTTTGTAGAGAAAAAAAAAAAAAAGCCCAAACACAGTTTCTCTTTAGCTGAAAAAAGTCATATTTTAGTTCTGTAAGTCTCCTAACTTACATCAGGATTCTCCACCTCCTCCTCCCTAGCCTCAGTGAACAGGGCCTTCCTGCAGTGGCAGTAGTAACATCTTAGTTTGAAAATGTCCTTCAAGATGGTAACACAGCATTGATTTACCATCCACTTACCTGTGTTGCTCGAGACACAATGTAAAGGGGAACAAACAAACAAACAAACAAACAAAAAAAAAGTGTGCTTTCTAGCCAAGCACACCTATTATTGTATATTTTACACATGGATACACATGTATATATGTATGACCTCGAGGAGTTAAAATACATATATACATATACACATATGTATACATAGAGAGAGAAAGCACAAGCTTCAAAATAGGTGAATGCCATCGTCTCTGGCATTTGTCATCAGTCATCCAGAGGAGCAGAAAGGCAGTGAGAAGACATCTGATGGGAGAGATGGCACAATGACAGAGACCTGCTGCTCTCACAGACTACAGAGGTAGGCACACAGTTTCTGCTGTATTTCTTTCTGTGCTGGTTTGTTTCTCTCTTTTGGGTAAGGTGAACCCACCTGACCACCCATGGGACTTCTGTTGTAACGGGGTTTGGAATATTTGCTATGCCCTGAGGCTGTGTGGCACAGTCGACTCGCTAGAGGGCAGGGATGCCATCCAGAGGGACCTGGACAGGCTGGAGAGTTGGGCCCAGGCCAACCTCATGAAATTCAACAAGGCCAAGTGTAAGGTTCTGCACCTGGGTAGGCACAATCCCAAGCACAGCTCCAGGTTGGGTGGTGAACGGCTGAGAGCAGCCCTGAGGAAAAGGACCTTGGAGTCTGGGTTGCTGAAAAGCTCAACATGAGCCTGCAGTGTGCACATACAGCCCAGACAGCAACTGTGTGCTGGGCTGCATCAAGAGCAGCGTGGCCAGCAGGGCAAGGGAGGGGATTCTGCCCCTTTACTCTGCTCTCCTCAGACCCCACCTGGAGTCCTTTGTGCAGTTCTGGAGCCCTCAGCACAGGAAGGACATGGAAGTGTTGGAGTGGGTCCAGAAGAGGGCCACGAGGATTATCAGAGGGCTGGAGCAGGTTGAGAGAGTTTGGGCTCTTCAGCCTGGAGAAGAGAAAGCTTCCAGGAGACCTTAGAGTAGCCTTCCAGGATCTGAAGGGGCCTACAGGAAGNAGTGCCCTGTACTAGTGGGAGGTGTCCCTGCCTATGGCAGGGGGTTGGAACTAGATGATCCTTGAGGTCCCTTCCAACCTTACCATTCTATGATTCTATTACTTCCTGGGTTCTCACTAGAAACCATCTCATCTCTGCCTGGATGTCCACATGGGGGGGGGAAAAGGGGGAGTGTTTTAATTGCAAAAAGGGTTGGCTTTCAGTAAACGAGGGCATTTCTTCAGTAAGTGGTGCAATTCAATTTTTTGCTGAACATCCAAAGCAGACCAAAAAAATTGCACCTTGTAGGTTGAACTTCCTCCAGATGAATGGACCCCATGTCCAAAAACCCCCACCTGGAATAATTTCAGGGGGAAAAAAAAAAAAAGGTGCAATACCTCAGCAATTCTCATTGCACAGTGAGAATACAACATGTTCTTGCAACTGTGTAGTAAAAATCCATGACACACCACCCAGCCTCTTCTCTCTCTTCCTTTGGGTGCAATTCCAAGCGTGCAGATAGCTGGCCTGCTGCTTGTACACTGCTGAAATGCCACGGCCACCCTCAGGACAGGGATTCAATAATGTACCACCAGTGTGCTGGGCTTCTGGAGAGAGATTCATTTCACCCTTCCAGGTCACCATTCAGAACAAGGGACTGAGATGTTTCCTGTCTGTGATGGCATTAACCTTCTGCCTCTAATCAAAAGCTTATGACACAAAGGGTGCCAGAGAACAGTTTTGATTCTTCCTCCTGGTGAGGATCTCAGCAGTGTGGCTGGCTACATGCAGCCAGCCCTGTGACAGCTTCTTTCAGAAGTCTACCATCGTGGGTATCACCTTTGTTTTTGTTTTAACAGCAGCTCCTTCCTGGCTGGTTGCACACCGAGCACACACCGGTGATGAGCGGAATAAAACCCTCATTACCCTTGTGCAGGTTGCAAGAGGTGGTGTGCAAGAGCAGCACTCTGGAGCACCCCTGGCTGTCGTAAAAATGCACTTTAAGTTCACTCCTCACCCCATATATTCTCTCTCTACATATAAATACTGTATATCCAGTACAAGGCACATACAGACAAAACCAGAGGAAGACCACTACCATTCTAAGCACCGGTGTAATACTTGGTCCACCTCTACCACAGTGTTCTAGAGGTCGGGTGAATGCAAAACGACAGAGGTAACAACAGGCTGAGGAGAGAGTCCAGGCAGGTAGGGTTGTGTTGGGATGTAACTGCAGCGCTCGTAAAATATACCCATTGCTACATGCATGGACCGGACTGCTATGCCACATTTACCCTTCTGTGTCAGGCTACCAGCTCTGCAAGCAGCCGACTCCAAGTTGCTGTTACATTCCTCGGTCAAAGTTACGGAAGCGAGGGCAACCCGGGTAAAATCCCAGTAGGAAACATGGCACTGAGAGGGCATGCACGGAGTATGACAGGAGTGACTCGTTTCGTTGGGTTTAGTCACATACCTCTTTCCCCTGCCAGGATCATCCAAGATTGAATGAACAGTAGAAAAACAGGGAGGAAATTTAAATATGCAATCAGGCATTAGTTGGGTGTTGTGGATTGCTGTGTATTATCAATAAGTTAAGTTACGCTGCAAATGTAATATATACACTGGCATGAGTTTTAGGTGACTCTGAAATTATTTATCAGATGCTCTTAATGCAAAATATAGTGAGTATATTATAGCTGTATATCTATGTATCTAAATGGGAAGGAAAAGAGAAAATAGTGTATGAGTGTAACATTACCTATAGGCATAAACAATAAATGCTCACTCTGAATTTCAAACTGATTAACTTTCCAGGTTTATAGAGAACAGAGGGCTCAATCCTGAAAATACTTACACAGCGTCACTTGTTTGGGCTGAGAGCAGGACTGCAGCCACCAGTGTCAGCTGCCTGTGGGGTCAAGTGTTTCCAGGACCAAGCCTCACCATTTTGTGGTTTGTGTTTGACTATGACATGGTTTTGGCGGATATAAAACATGACTCTTTTTGTTAAAGTGCTTTGAAGAGTTAAAGATAGTTGCATCAGGCCTTAGATAACCCAAACAATGAGTAATGGAGAACAATTCATCCTAACCTCTGTGACCAGTAACTGAGGTATTCCCAACAAGCCAAGGCAGAAGAGGCCAACAGGAAACCAGGTGAGTTAATCATGTACTGCAGGGGTCCAGGGAAACCCCTGGGAACAACCTGAACGCTCAGAAAGGGATAAAAAAAGAATGGTTTTGGTTTGTGGTGTTTTTCCTTGCTCCAGCTCTGGGTAGCAGGAGCAGTAGGCTGCTGCAGGGACCCCGCTGGTGCTGTCTGGAGGCACAAAGAGAGGACATTATTTGGAAATACAGCCTTTCTGGAAAGTGGGCAGCTTTGCTCTTGTATGTAGCTGCTGGTGAACGTATTTGGCCAGATTCGGCTCCTGCTGGCACCGTGTGAAAGGCTGCAGACTGACGCAGAGGAAAGCAGAACTTAATGAGTCCCCCCATTAGCCCTTCCCACCCCTCTGCAAAAGCTGGACTGGACTTTGCCTTCATCGCGCTCAAACACCATCGTTTCAGTAGAGTTTTGGCTTTTGAAGAGGACAACCCAGCAACAGGTGGGAAGACATCACACAAATATACAAAGCTCCCAGCAAGCCACCGGAGCCTGCTGAAGACCTAAGGGGACACGACCTCGCAGGGCACCGCTGCTCACCTCCGCATGGTGTTCTTCGTTTTGCTGTAGGACTTCAATTACCAACTCTGCCAGGCGGATTGTATCTTCTAACTTTTTAGCTGGTGTGACTAACCGGCCTACATTTTCTGTAGTACAAGAACTTGAGTTAAAAGGGAGGCAGAATGAAAAGCTAGACGTACAGTAAGTTATTTTAGAGGTTTTAAAAAAAAAAAAAGAAAAGAAAAAAAAAAAGAAAAAAGAAAAAAAAATCAAATTCCCATAATATTCTACAGCTTTAAAGATCTTCTCATGCATATGTTAAATGCTTATATAATTAGTACTGAGCAAACCAGAAAGCCACATTCGTTATTATACTATGAAAATACAGTGCTCCAGCTCCAAATTTCACAATGCTGTCAGAGTTGTTTTGCTTTATGGTGAGATGGTGCCACTTTATTAGCTCAAATAAGAACATTGCATTCCCTAAAGACAGCATCTGGCCGCTAATATACGAACAATATGTATCCTTCAATGGAGATGATGCCATTATAGAAATCATGCCTATATTATTTAAAAATCTGAAGATCAAGTGAAGATCAGCTCAAACAAATCTGTCTGTACTTTTAATAAATCATCAGACTCCAGCGATTTAAATGTCACCTGCTACTGAAAGGAAAGAAACAAAACCTGCAGGTCTGCCTTTGCTCCAGGATTTAACTCCACAAAGATCAAGGAGTTACGCATGCTGGAGGGAGTGGAAGGTGGTAAATCCCACACTAGATGTCCATAGGCAAGATTGAGATGGGAAAACAGATGCAACTTTACAGCAAAAAACCTCGCAAACAAACCAAAGAGTTTAAATCCTGGAGCTTGGTGTTTGGCTGCTTTGAGTTATTTTGCAGTGTTTGCTGAAAACTTAAAAAAATAATTGAACGATACACTTCCAGGTAATTTATACTACTCAGAACACATTAAATATCCGAGGCACTAACAATCTGGTGCAGATGGAGTATTCCACTAGAGAAAAAGAAAATTTTAATTGAAAGACAGTTTCTGCAGAACTGGCTGAGGGCAACTGAAAAGGCTTCTGTGAGCTGATGCCATGGATCACTTCCCTTAGGTGTGTAAAGTGCCCCTGGGGAGAAGTGGAGCAGGACACCTGCTCCTCGGGGATGCACCTACCTTGCAGCTCATCACCCTGTTAACTACAGCTGTATCCCTCTGGTTAACACCCCGGTGCCACTCCTGGCTCTCCAGTGCAGCCAGAGGGAAGGGCAGCACTGCACCTTGGTAGCTACATCATACCTATGCACTGCTGTACACTTTGGTCTCTCCATGATATCGTAAGCGGGTGAAGTGCCCAAAATCAAATAGCCAAACAAATCTGCATTTCAGAGTGCACGACAGACTTCTGAGTCCCCATCACAGCAAAATGCTGGCAGTGCACTCACTGAATGAAGCATGGTCCCAGGGAAGAACCCTGGAATGTCCAAAGGTGCCTGGCTAAGCCAGCATGCAAGGCGCTGGCCAGTCAGCTCGCTCCAGCCTCCTGCCCGCATGAGCTTTAGGTCTTTACTGATGGGAGAGGAACATGGGTTGGACACAGGTGGCACTGTGCCACTCAACAGGGTCATCTAGGGAAAAGTCTTTGCCTTGCTTAAGCCTCAGTGAACTTCAAGAACTTAATTCACTCCCCTTAAAATCTTGCCTGCTCCTAGTTTTCCCTGAATATTTGTTACAGGTAACCAATTTCCCATGCAAAGCAAAGCAAAGCAAAGCAATGCTAGATATTTCACACATTTGGGCAGGAGAGTGAGGGGTACACAGGCTGGTTTTCAGAGGAGCTCAGCAACCTGGCCAGCTAAGGCCTGGCATTTTGCAGGTGCTCAGTTTGGCTAAGAGATGTAACGTGGTAAAGCACCATGCAAACAAACATTTTTGCTGGTTTATGCCAGAGATAGGGGCCCTGGGAGTCTCTTCTCCACTTTTCCTTTTATTTCTTCTATTACTGGAAAGTGGAAAAAAAGAAGTCCAGGTTCCCCTCACTAAAATTTATTGGGCAAGTACTAAAATTGGAGAGAGCTGCTGGTTAACTCTTCATTCGTTCTCCCGTTCAGTTCAGCTACAGGAAGTGGAAACGTCTTTCTTTTGCAGAAGGAGTGCACAGACACATCCCTCAGCAAGCTCCTGCACCTCCACAGACAAGGGGAAGCTTTTCCATTGATCGGAGCAGCATCAGGCCCATTCTCATTTGCAACACTGATCTGCTCTCAAATACAACTAAAAGACAAAAGTGTTAATAAGAACAACTGCTCAGAGATGCTGTCTTTAAAGAAAATATTGATGCTTATACAACTTTGGCAGCCAGCAGATGTCAATCTTAATTTTTTTTTTTTCTTTTCCTTCTTATTTTAAATATTTCCCTGGTTAAGTTACTATACATCAGAATATTCTGCTAAGATAGCTGGAGCACTGACAGTTACATGAAACGTATACGATATACTTATCAAACATTTCATCCAACATCATGTAAAGCTCATACATATTTATCGTTTTCATGCAAAATGTTATGCAACAACAATGTTATTTTGTGCTGACGTTGATATTTGAAAATGTTGCATATGTCAGACATTGCTAGACAAAAAAAAAAATGTGGACATTTTGAAAGAGATGCTACCTCTAAGTCTCTAGAGCCTACCACGTCACGCTAGGTATTTCGTATAAAGCTGCACGTCAGAACTAGCTTTCTACTGCTACGCAAGCAACTGCTAGGCTAAGCAAACCACTGAGTAGAAGGAAGGAAGACTATTACAGTACTTGGCGGCTGTTTGGCCATGCCTTTGAGCATATGATTTATCATGTTAGTCTGCGTTTGAGGAGATGATGGTGGCCCAGCCGGCGGCTTAGGCTTGGACGGACGGGCTGCTTGTGCGTGACAGCGAGAGACGCCAAAAGTAAAGAGACAAATGACTTGGTCAACGGGGACGAAAAGATGGAAACTTCGAAAGGAACGTGAGCAGGAATGGTCAACTACAAATGGAGTGAAGCTGCTGGGTTTTTGCTTATCGGTACTGGGAGTAACAGACGGGAATGACACCATTTGACAACACGTATTCTAGAAGCCAGCAGATTCCAACGTCCTACGGCACCGTGCAATCAGAAAGCTAAAGATTCAATGCGAGTAAGGAACCTGTGCTGCAGGTAGCCACGTAGGGGGGGAAACCAAAACAGGTTAATTCAGTTAAAACTCTGGAATTCAGAAAAGGTGGGGAGAAAAAAAAAAAATAGATGACTTGCAGTCAGCGCCCCCAGCGCTTAGGTACATTTAGCAATAGAATAATGAGCCACAGGAATTAATTGCTTTGCAAATATCAATTACACATTTTAGAATTAAACGTCACTGTTGGTTAAAGGGAGCTATAAAATATTCTCGTGCAATTTAAACATGTAAAAAAAAACTAAAAAAAATCTGTCACTTAAAAATGTGTGGTTCCTGATCGTTTCCAGCTCATTTAATTATTTTCAACTTGGAATTCTAGTGGCTTTTATATTCTGGGTTGAATCATATATAAAAACTTGCCAGCTCTATCAAATATGTTACTTGCTATTCCAAATGTTAGAATACTGCAATCAGGACTTGACCCATCTGTCATATAGTTTACAATATCAGCATAGGAAAAATTCAAAGAAAATAGCCTTTCCTTTCACATACACTCCAGAGAATAAATTATATACTGTGAATATATTAACACAATAGTTCCTGTCCCATTTAAAAACAGGTTTTTTTGCAGAATTGTGACTATTTTGAATAATGCCATTTGCAAGGAATCTGGCATATTTATCTGGACATTCTATTGCCAAAAGTCCTTGCCATTTTGATTGCATTTTCCACTGTTTGGTGGTGGTAGGGGAGGGGGGGCAGGATTGGTTGGCTTGTGCAAAGTAGATTTCTGATTGCTTTTAGTTCTCACAGAATGAAAACATTTATCAAAGTATAATAAAGAATATTCAAGTAAACGGTTAGTTAAAGAGTATGAGTTAGGTTGGTTCCTCTCTCCATGCACTGAGATAGATACACACACATACATAAACACACATACAATGCTCACATGCACACACACACGTATTTTTAGGCTTTTAAGCTGTGTAATGATTTATTTCAGGCTCTCAGATTCAAGCTACTGGTTTCTGGCTTTTTTTTTTTTTTTGTTATTGTTGTTTTCTGGTAACAGGAAAAACAAATCTATTTGTTCTTTTCTAGAGTCATCCTGATCCTTGTTCAGTGTTTACCTGGGGTGGTTTTGTCCCCAGAAACAAACCTCTCAGCCTGAAGTGACAAAAATAACTGGGTCTTTTTTTTTTTTTTTGGGGGGGGGGGGGGGGCATTGGCCTAACTGCTTTAACTCCAGTTGAAAACATAAGCAAGAATTCAATCTGGTTAGCCACTGATGGTTCCTGAGCTCAACACTTAGATGTAGGAAGAACATTTTACTGCCCATCACTCTGGAGAGTAGCTTGTGTGAACAACCCTAGATGGGAAGGGACCATGGGGAGAGGTGACTGCACGTCTCCTGCTCTCATCTGGCAAGGGCATGGTGGGAACCCCTTCCCACCAAGTGAGTCTCTTGGGCTCTAAAGTTGAGTGTGACAAAGAGCTGATTCTAGGAGTGTCAAAGCAAAACCAAAAATGCAGCCCAGATTTTCTGCACCTCAAAGGGCTGTGACCATCAGATACCCTTAAGTGTGAATCCAGCTCCTGCATTCCCATCGAAAAACTTCATGGACTTCCAGACTCACACAGTATGGATGGGGCTGTCCCTGTGCAAGTCTTTTCTGTGCTAGGGAAAAGTCGTTACCAGCAAAGGAAGAGGAGGAAAAGCCAAGAGATGCAGCAGCACTGGGACTTCATGAATCGCTACTGCAGCACGTAGGAAACAGCTTGGAGGAGGATCCTGCTGAGCAGTTATCAGCAGAGTGCCCCGGGGTGGCTTTCACTTCTCTGGGAGCTTGTGAGAGACTCCCTCCAGCACCTCAACCCTGCTCCTGGCATGTCCCTGCCACCACTGGCTCTTGAAGACAAGCTTCCACAAGGGATTACAGCAGGTTAAGCCACAAACTCTTGATGTAATTCTGACCTGGCCCAATCCTCACAAATATGCAGATCTTTTGTTCATTTACATTTTTCAGACTCAAATCCAGGGCTGCATGACGGCTGCAAAACAACTTGGAGCTGAAGGAGAGGGGAGGAAGAATTCTTGCTCTTCCTAGGGGTATTGAAGGTCTTGTGAGTCCCATCCCACACTTTTCTTTGTTGTCTTTTTATTGGAAGAAAACGTAAAAGATTGCAGTCTGGATAAGGAGAATGATCCATCTCCTCTGCAAGTAGAAGTGGGGTTGTGACTGCAAAGCCCTGTGAGGCACTGGAGTTTAAATGCTTCTCTAGACCCAGGTCTTGGAGATGATATGTGAGGTCCCTTTTGCTGGATGTCTCAGCTCCTGCTCAGAGCAAGGGTGATGCGTAAGGCTGGATTTTACAGCACTTGCCAGAGATCAGCTGCACCATCGTGGTAGGTTTTCCTTCACTTGGGATTTTCTCTCTTCCCTGTCCTTTTCCTCTCTAGTCCCTTGCCACAGCCAGTTCAGCACCAGAAATACTCCGGTATTTGTTGCTTGTATTAAGATCTAAACACCTCCATCACCGAAATCAGAGGCAGAGGTTGTTTCTCCCTTACTAACAACCTGACAAAGGGTTTTCCTGGACAAACTTCCACCAAAGGTCTTTATGCATCTGAATGATACTTGCAAATATAACACTTGCAGAATTTGCCAAATTACTTGGCAGATTCTGGGGTCATGCTTGCAATAAGCTTCAGCCTGCAGCAAGTCTAACAGGTGCATTAGAATATCAGTGCTACTCTGGGCACCCGCCCCTACTGCATACGGTTCCTTGGCTGTTAGGGTCTTTTGCTTTCTTTTTTCCAACTTACAGAGTTCTCACTGAGTATCATGGTTTAATTCTGTGATTCTGTGATTTCTGCTAGGTGGGCTATGAGGATAGCAGCAACAGGGAGGCTCACACTTGCAGTGGGAGAGGAGCATTGTTGATCTTTGGTATCTTTTTAAAAGCGTAGCCACTGAGTCAATGATTTCCTTGCACATAATTAAAATATATGACCCCTGCCAAAGGGTTTGGTCTGCCAGTGTTGTGTGTGTGCTCATTTTGTGAGGCAGTCATGAAAATGATAAAAAAGAGCTGCTGTTCTCAAGATTACTATAGAGAATAACGGACTTAGCCTGAGGACAAGGCAAAGCAGCCTTTTACTGTAATCGTGATATGAACTTGTGTGTTTCTGAAAAGGATTTCAGTGGTGATATCATTTTCTGTTTCCAAATAAGATGTTTTGCCTTAAAAGTAAGAAAAAATCATAGAACAGGTCTTTTCCAACCCAGAAAGATTCTAATTTAGTTCTTAAAATTCAGCATATTGGAAAAAAACCCCAGATCTCCTGACTTTCTGTTCGTTATTCAGCCGAGTGAGGATTTTTTGTGTATCTGAATTCTATCTCATGCCTCAGGCAGCAAGTTTGCTCTGCAGTTGGTAAGAGACTTGCAGAAAGATAACAGCACAGTGCAGATCCTTGTGATTTCTGAAGCTCCTGTAATAACTTTCATGCTGCTTTAAACCCTGTCTCTGAAAGGGCAAGAGGAAATCTGAGAAGTGATTCTTTGTTAAATGCAACCGATTGCCGCTTCAGGGATGGAACAATAAAGCAGCAGCTCAAGCACAGGTTGCAGCTACACCTGACTTAAAGCTCATGGTCCATTAACACTTCCACTCTCCACTCCCACATACAAAGACTGATGTTTTCATACATTTTGCATCCATTGTTTATTTGGATAATGTAATTCTGTTTTCTTTTTAAGTTTTGTGATTTATCACAAATGCTGAGAGTGTTTGCTCACACAGGACCTGTCTTTGACAGGGACCAGGTTAATCCACAGGCAGCTTAGCCCTAACTCCTCAGTGCACTCACTGGAGTTACAGACACGTGCACAGAACTTTCCAGGTTGAGAACCAGAAATAGGGAAGGTGAACACCACAAAGTGAGCTTAGGGACTGTGTGGAGGCCCAGTATGAATGCCTAGAAATATACCACTGCTCCTTAACAACCTGATGTGTGTTAACAACCTCTCTGTACAGGCTTCCTTAGCTGAAGGTATTTTCCATGGCTGCTGGTTTGAGTGTTATGTGCAGGATGCTCTGTGGCTGGTGTCAGCTGAGGTTGATGCAGTTGAAGTTGCTGTTCTCAATCCCTCTCTGGCAGGTGCACACCAGTCTGATGCAGGCACCTGAGAGATGGTTGCCTCTGCATGGGCACTGTGTCTGTCTCTCACTGCTCCATGGGCAGCACTGATCCCTGCACTGACCTTGTTTTGGTTTTGCATCACTGGGTGGGTTTTGGAGGGAAGTCAGACTTCCCCACCCCCCTGGCCAGAAGGCACAGACAGATCCAGAGAAGATGGTGCGTGTCATCCAGCCTGGCACGATGCTGCACACCTAGAGCTCTGCACAGGGGCTGAGGAGTCTGCAGGACAAGCAAAATTCTGGCATTTTTTGGATAGCCCAAGGGTAGTTGGTTTCCCTTGGCAGCAGAGCAATAGGATTTCAGTGGGTCTACCTGCTCTCCACTTACTTGCCACTTGCAATCTGTGTCCTGTTGCTCTGCTGCACTGGCACCAAGCTGCGAAGTCAGCTGCTTCCATCCCTATGTCTCCCTCACTTCTCATCTCTATGCACCAACTCAGCAGCACAAAGAAGCCTCTCTTTAGAGAGACCAAAACCAAATCACAATATGAGAGACTCTTGTTCTGAAAACTTCAAAAAACCCCTCTTACACTAATTGTCAAGCTGACAGCTATCACCTCAACTAGCATCACCTCCAGACCTGCCTGTACCCAACTCCTGCAGTGCAAAGCGGCGCTTGGGTTCCTGGGATCCCCCAGCACCACGGCACAGTGCGGCACATTTCACAAAGCCTCTGCTTAAGGGATGGAGAAATGACTCATTTTTAAAGGAATGATGGATTCCTGACTTACAGAAATAAGCAGACGAACACTTACTGAAAGGTTGCACTTATTAATCGGAGTGTTGGTAGTTTTGTCTGACTAATAATTAAAACAAGTCATTCATCTTTAATTGTTTTAGTGTAGCGTTCTGCTTACTGTCCTATTTCAAATCAATATTTTTAAAGCAAGGCAAGAGACTACATACTTCCCAGGAGAAAGGACATCAAAGGGTGACATTTGTGTGGTTAAGAAGTTTTTTGTTTTTTTTTTTTTTTTTCTTCAGTATCTCATTTTTATTCTTGCTTCTGGCAAACTAAATAAAAAGTCAGGCCAAAACCCCGGTCACTTTCAACTCCACTTAAGCTGAGGAACTGGTTTCAAGTTGAGTCCTGCTGACCTTGCCTGAAAATTTTTCATTTAAGACAATGGGAGATTTTGTGGGCACGAAGCAGCAGAGTCACAACTCTCTGTGTCCTTTCAGTCGCTCCAAGCACCGAGGAGAAGCGGTTTTATTTTGAAACGAGTTGGGCCATAGAAACGTCCTTCTGAATCTCTGAACTGTGAGCACATGACGAGCTGCTGCTGCTGCCAGTCACTGCACAACAGCTCAGTGCACAACAGCCTGCCCTCGCTGCAGTGGTCACAGCTGGGATTGTTCTATTTGCTGTTGGGTTACTTGCACCTCTCGTAGCCATAAGGGAAAAAAAAAAATCACTCCCTGCTTTATAACTATTTTTTCTGTATTAAAAATTCATTTTACTGTCAGGCAGTAGCTCCAGGCCGTGGGCCAGATTTGAGGTGAGGAGACCTGGGAGACCTTTTGAAAAACCATTTCCCTTTGCAAACAGAGCGGAAACTAACCCTTTTCTTTTCTTTTTTCTTTTCTTTCCTTTCCCTTTCTCTCCTTTCCCTTTTTCCATTCTCTTTTCCTTTCTTTTTCCTTTCCCTTTTCCTTTCCCTTTTTCCTTTCCTTTTTTCTTTTTACTCTCCCTTTTTCCTTTTCCTTTTTCCTTTTCCTTTCCCTTTTTCCTTTTTCCTTTTCCTTTATCTTTTTCCTTTCCCTTTTTCTTCTTTTTCCTTTTCCTTTTCCTTTCCCTTTTTCCTTCTTCTTTTTCCTTTCTCTTTTTCCTTTCCCTTTTTCCTTCTTCTTTTTCCTTTCCCTTTTTCCTTTTCCTTTTCCTTTTTCCTTTCTCTTTTTCCTTTCCCTTTTTCCTTCTT
>VWZE01020509.1:136298-147886 GCA_013396675.1 Eubucco bourcierii
TTCCTTCTTCTTTTTCCTTCCCCTTTTTCCTTCTTTTTCCTTTCCCTTTTTCCTTTCTCTTTTTCCTTTCCCTTTTTCTTTCCTTTTTTTCCTTTTTCTTTTTCCTTCTTCTTTTTCCTTTCCCTTTTTCATTTTCACAAAACAGAACAATCTACTCACAAAAAGAAGTGAACAGTTCAGGCTTCAAGGACTTTCAAACTAGGACTCTGGGATACAACAGAAACGAGAACAGGGGCTGCAGAGCTCCATCACCCCTTCTGGAGAGAAGGGCACTTGAGCTGAGCCTTTTGCCTTGTTACATGTGCACCACAGGTTATAAACGAGAGACAAACACAACTTCTGTCCCACTGGATAGTTTTTTTTTACACATTAACAGAAAATAAATAAAATAAAATAAAAAAATTTAAAACCCAGTCCTCCCATCAGGTCATAAAACAGAAGATATGAAAAACCAAAAAATGAACGTTAGTTTAGCTATAAATGTGCTTGTTAGGTGTGTTAAATTAATGGCCAAATCACCAACATCTTTTCACCCAAAAATGAGCTGCAGTGCTTTTGGAGAAGAAGAAAGTTGCTCTTTACAAAGGCTAGCTTCTCCTCTCAACCTGTCTCCTAAGAAGACACTACATTTCTACGAGGTCTTTCTAATCTACTCTCTATTCTAAGGAAGGAGGAAAAGGAGATTACGCAGACAGCACAAATTAACTCCTTAAGTATCAATGCATCTCCATTTTCAGCCTGAAGGAGTACATATCTTAAGGAGCTACGAGAAAAGAAAAACAAAATCAATATAACTCAACAGTCCTAGCAATTTATAATGCATATACAATTGTTCACCTGCGTCCTTTTGATTCTCTATATGAAAGAGAGAAAGCAACAAGGAGAGAAAAGAGAGAAACAAGAACAGATATGCAGGATTAATGAGCAAGTGGACCGCACAGCCCCCCACTTATGCGTGATATATGACATTTGAAAAGAAGAGAAGTCACCCCCATCTCGCCCCCCGCCCCCCAAAGCATGGGGTTACCAAAAGAAGCTCCTTTCACGGAGGTGAGAGAAAATGCTGCACAAAGAGAAAACCAGAGAGGGCGAGCTCTGAGGACACAGAGGGGATCTCCAAGTGACAGCGGGGCTGGGGTGTCCCCTCCAGAGCTCGGTGCAAAGGACTCGGTAAAAAAATATGGAGGAGGAGAGTGAGTATAAAGCACATCCTTCCGCTTGAGAGTTAACAGACAGGAGACATGTAAGATCTGATGTACAGAGAAAGGACAGCCTCGTACGATCCCGTACACAGGGTTGGGTAAAGACCTCATAGGCAGGCGAAGGGACGGTTTTTTTCCAAGTGTCCTTTATCTGACCTCTAGCTCACTTCTCCCCAGTGAAGCTGCTACCTTTTGATTGTGTACCAGTGACAAGCACTTTACAAATTGGGGTTACACAGAAGCAAAGTAAAAATGCATTCAGGTCACGGACATAAAGAAGAACTGAAAAAAACTTACAGACGGATCTGAGTTTATCACAAACAGATGGGTTCATTGTCTAACCTGGTTTAGGCTGATAAAAAGTGACTGGACTTCTCACACTGGGTTTCACAGACAGAAGCAACAGACAAGCCAATGCTAAAGGACTTGAAGCAAGGAGAGTGAGTTGGTTTGGATCTGGACTTTCTTGAGGTAATGAAAACAGAAAGAGTGAGGACAGCATGGAGAGGAGGGTGGTAGGTACTCACGAATGGTTAAATCCATCACTTGAGAGGCCAAGCAGAAGACAGGATGCTCATACATTTCTCTCTTTTTCCCTATAAAAGAGGATTTGGGCATGCAAGAGGCTTAGGTCAAAGGTAAGAGGTTATAGGTCAGAGGAAAACTTTTTAATTAGGTTAAAAGGAATAGTAGCCGTAGAGTATTTTTGGATACACACAGGATAAAAGGAAGAAACAGAAAAAAAAAAGGAAAAAAAAAAAAGAAAAGAAAAGAAAAGAAAATTTAGGAAGGTTAAAATTGGAGATTTACTGGATTAACCATTCGGCATGCCCATGAGTCACAAGAGAAGCTGTGACCATGACTCTAGAGGTTTGCTCAGAACTGTTTGCAAGAATATAATGATCAAAACATCATGAATAGAGGGAAATAGAGTATCATTGGTTTAAGGCTCCAAGATACTAAGGATTTCAGCCTTCAGTATCTGAGGCTTTCACAGGTATTTCTTCATAAGCATAGCCTCGAGCACTGCTGCCACCGATTTGCTTGCGCAGATCTGACCCAACTCTCTCAAAACGTGTGGCCAGTCAAATGTCAGCTTTCAAATGCAAGATTTCAAAGCCCCGTGGGGCACAGAAACGCCTCTCGCCAAGGTGAATTGGTTATTTGCTCTTCTAAGGAAGTCTTTGAGCAAGTAGTGGTCTATGCTCATGAGAGAAAACCTGATGCATGCAGCCGGCGGATGTTGGGTTGTTCGAATCAACAATCCCAGCATGCTTGGTGTGACAACCACTTTTATAGAGACAGCACCAAAAAAGTGGCTGTGGCCAATCACGGATAAAAGAGGAGGAAAGCAGAAGAGAGCAGGTAGTGTGGAATGAACTATTTCTCTGAAAAGGTAGCTGGAAAAAAAAAAAATAGGTTTGTTGCTTCAAAGTATTCCCAGACCTAAAAGTCACAGTGCGAAAAAGAGGGCAGATAATTCACACAACCAAGAAGAATTGAGGCACAAAAGGAAAAGTACACACTAACTGTTCTACTTTGGAAATGAATGCATTTTTACTTACAGATCATAAAGTTTGTTTTTGCATAGATTTATCTGAAAGAAGAGAGCAAATCTTACCAACGAGTCAGTGATATTTACACAGAGAACCTAAGGGAGCCAGCCCTGGGTAGAAGCATCCATCAACAGAAAAGCTGCTTTTGATTCTCAGTCCTTCTCCAACCTTGTCAAGTATATTTAAACATTGCATTTTACAGAATACACCAATTAAAATATCCTGTGAAGTTGAGTACTTGGATAAATTGCCTGATAATACAGTGCTTATGAAACCTTCGTTCCTTCTCTATTTTCATCGCTCATTACCAAGTCAAGAGTTGATAAACATCCTTTTAGTGCCCAATTCTTAAGTGTTTCTCACTGGATGCATAACAATGAATTCATTACCACTGGTACACAATTTGCATCGTTAGACAGAAAAAAATGGAAAAAGAGAGGACATGTCATGTACAGAACCTGGACAATTTGTCATATAATAACCCAATTTTTCATGTAAACGAGCAAAGAACAAATCAGAGGGAGTTTGGGGTCTTGTGTTTTGGTTTTGGTTGTTTTTGGGTTTTTTGGTTGTTTTTTTTTTTTCTCTCCTCTCAATATTGTCCCAGAGGCATACAACGATAATCTCAGCTGTGGGAAAGCTTCACATCACACATAACAGAAACCCAAAGTCTAGAGCAGAACATACCATTCATCTGGAAGACACAGGTTTAAGCAGTTGGGAACTTGAATCAAGTTGGGTGGGAGTTTCAAGTTGGGAACAGCAGGCGACAAGGTACCAACACAAACTGATTAACATACAAAGAACGACTGGATCGTAGAGCTTCAGCTTACACATATCCTCCAGCAAGCTTTAAAATGTCTTTTTGATGGCTGCATGTGTCTCTGGTCACTGGTTATTACCCTCCCATAATTTAAAAGGTCAATAATATCAGCTATGCCAGATTTAGAGTGACAAGAAAGAAATCTGACACAAGTCTGGGATCACTGATCAATGACTGCTATGTATATACTGCAAAGGCAACGAAACACTCCCAGAAAAAAAAAGACATTTTAAATTGGTTACAAATGATCAAACATAGATTAAACAGTTTTTCAGCTTCTTATTTTTCATTTGTCTCCTGAACTCCACTGTCACAAGCAATTAGCTACACTGTACCTTCATCTGGTAAGATGACATCCCAAGTATTTCTCAATTTGCTTTTAAAACCACGGCATGAGTCTGAACACTACACCACTGGCCAAATGCACTAACGATCCAACAACAACAACAACAACAACAAAACAGCAGCCACAGCTCCTTTTAACCATTTCCTGTCTCTTTTCCAGAAAAAGAAACCTTTTGCATAGCTCCCATCCTTAACTGCTTCCAAAGCCAACACCACAAAAAACGATTCAGGACCGCATCAGTTTTATTGACGAGTGAACAAATAAGGAGTGAGTTTCTTTTAAATAGCTCCCAGCCACTGTTGCCACCTAGAAACATAACAAAATTTTAATTGCACATAAGAAAGAGCCTTACCTTCAATTTTGGCATACTCTGATAGCCGAGTATAATTGACCAGAGCTGCTTGCTCCAAGCATTTACGGATGACTGTTTTTACCTCTTCTTGAGGGACTGGAGTAACTATGTCTTTCATCAGAACCTTGACACAAGAAAATCTGATTTGTTGTGGCATCAGGCACACAGGACTGCTTTCCTCCAAGCCTAGCACATGCATCTGTTCCTGCACTAGTGCTGTGTGGCTCTTGGAGTATGCGTACAATATGCAGGATCCACTACAAGGTCACCTTAGCTGGTTTGAGATGTGGGACCTACTCCTGCTGTATCTGTATCTATATCCTAAGGCATGCTCCAAACTCTGTGCTGCTGATATTTCAGGGCATGACATTAAGATCTCTCACAACTTGCCTAGTCTCATGCCCTTCCTAGGCTGTGCTGTTTAACTTGGGCTTAAGCCTGGGCTTGGCCATATTGCAGTTATCTGGCTTGAGATGTGAGACCTACCCCTGCTGTATCTGTATCTATATCCTAAGGCATGCTCCAAACTCTGTGCTTCTGATATTTCAGGGTATGACACTAAGATCTCTCACAACTTGCCTAATCTCATGCCCTTTCTAGGCTTTGCTGATTAACTTGGGTTTAAGTCTGGGGTTGGCCATATTGCAGTTAGCAGAGGTGAGAAGGATGTTGGAGCAGCAGGAAGGCTGAAATAGGGCTGGGAAGGATGATGGTGAGCAGGTTTCCTGTGCTCAAGGGGAACAGTCCTGCCTTAACATGGGAATTTCAGCAGGTATCAGCCAGACATCACTTACAAGGGTCTGGCTTGCCAGTGAGCTCCTCCATCCTTATACACCAGCACAGGCACAGGCTGTGCTGCCTTTGGTGATCAGGCTACACACTGGCCCCTGAGTTGAGGCAGCAGAGGTAACAACTCCACCTAAACCCCCCCACTCCAGTATTCACCATTAATTATGTATGTCCTATGCAAAACTGACACTTCCCCAAGCTCTTCTGGCTGGAAAGAGACATGGACACAGGGAATTTTAACTACTCTGTCATTCTTTTGCTTACCCTTTCCAGCAGTGATAGAGTAGCTTTTAGTGCACCTTCTGGACGGCCAAATGGAAAGCAGTACCTAGAAAAACCACATTGTGTTAACATCAGACCAGATGCCTATATAGGGGCTTTCTTACACATGCCCAAGCAATTCTCTAGTCCCTCTGCTCAGAATGAGCAAGGTTTCTGCAGGGTAACTTGACCAAAGGGTTTGGTGGCAATAAGGTAGTAATAAGGTGATAGTTTTAGCGGTTTACTAAGTATGGGTGTTACCTGAAGAGTTCTTAGATCTCCCAGGGGAGAGTTAAATATAATCCTCTTGTAAAAAAATGGATTAAAAAGGCCCTCTGGAAGGGACATTTACTTCCAGTCACAGTCCTGGCAATGCAGCTGGCTGGAGGTAACCCCTGGGAAGGGGCAGCTCCTCAGGGCTCCCACAGGAACTCTGTGTGTGGAAGTGTGGATATGTGGATTTGCACATCGCCTGACTGCATGCAGATGTGTACAACCTGCCCAGGACCTGGCTGCTGTGCTGGGGGTAATGCCCTCACCCCTGGGGGCAATGCATCCCTTTTGGAGAGGGCAGCATCCATCCTTTCTGTAACCAGGACATCCTTGCAGAAAGCCCTGCCTGACCATATCACGGAATCACAGAATGCTTTGGGTTGTTAAGTGATGTATAATAGGGAGAAAGGAAAATAAAAGTGTAATATCAGAGCAGAAGGGAACAGAGAAATAAGAGGGTGAGGGATTTTTACTGCTTTTATAATTCATTAAATATATAACCATGCCTATGAGAAGAAAACAGTTTGAAAGAGCCTTTAAAGGTTACATAGTTAAAATCACTCTCCAGTTACAGGCCTGCAACAGTAGAATCTTCGCTGCCCTGTGTGGGTCTGTGCCACTTACACAAAATTCCCATCTGCATTCAAAACCTGCCTTGTGGTTTTGCTGGTTATGGGAGGGAGCTGGGAGGAAATGAGTCCTCTCTGCCTTTACCTAAAATGTGTGATCTGATTCTCCAGAAGCAAGCGCAGCCGCTCCTTGATCTCTTCAAATCGCTCTTTCTCGTCCACGGTCACAGTTCCTATCCCGTCAGGCCTGGAGGAGAAATGCCATGAATGACTCAGACTCCACCTCACCGCCCTGGTAACTCATCCCCACAGCACACACCACACTGCCCTTTTGGGAACAGACTATGAGACCTGGGACAGAGGATGTGCCACACTGAGACACAGGTGGTCATAGCAGGGCAGTTGCCAAGGGATGACAAAAATATAAATGAATAAACAAAGAAAGATCGATCTTCTCTCAGGATAGTCTGGGTGTGAGCCCCCCTCCCCTTTCTTTTTTTTTTTTTTTTTTTTTTTTTTTTTTTTTTCTCTGAGATAGAGAAGTTGGAAAAAGCAGAATGCCCTTTTCCATATGGGTATATGAGAGGAAGCACAGTGGCATCTCTCACCGAAGGATCTGGTCCACTGCTGACAAACCAGGCAGTGAATTTCTGTAGGGAAATTCAGCTGCTACTTTAACGCAACTCACAGCATAAAGGAGTATCAACAACAGGCATATATGCAAATAGAACATAGCATTCTGCACTCCTTCACAACCACTGAATCACCCCACTGCTGGGATTTCTTGAAGTGAACCTTCTTCGATCTATGCTGCTAGAATATGCCTCAGGAGTGGCATGCAGTTTGTGTTGGAAAAGGCGATGCCTTTACGCTCACTTAGCTCCAATTTGTAAAGAGTAACACGTCGATACACTCTATCAGAGATTTTCTCAGCCCACTTAGGGCACTCTGGTATTTCAGGAGTGCACAGGAGTGTCTTGTGAGACACCCAGGTCCCGCTGCCTGGGGGTATTGCTCATCTTTCACAGAGCACAGCGTGCAGGCAAACACTGATGAAGCTCTCCTGGGGCTGGATGATGCGCTGGTCCCTTTGCTCTTCCACCCCGTATCTCCACCGGTGCCAACCCATCCGAGAGCCGAAAGCAGCAATCCCCTCCTTCTCCCCACACCCACACGGCAAGACTCTGCCGTGCAGCCGGATCCCGGGTGAGAGGAGGCAGCGAGTCTAAGCCACCCGCCAAAGGAATCGGCCAGGCAGACAATCAACCGCGCCGCTTCCCACTGCCGGCAAGCAAGGTCCACGGATTTGTGTACTCCTGGGCAACTCTGCTGGCACAGGCACTCTTTAGGTAATGTAAGACGTCTCAAAATTGAACAAATGTTCTTACTTAAAGGCCTCCTCCAGTGTTCAGCCTAAGCTGCATAAATCCACAGTACTAGACTGGTTTGGCTATACAAAAGACTTGGCAAGGGATTACAAAGCTTCTAATGAACCTCCTGTCAGGGGTTAATTGGTTGGCTTTATTTTCCTCTTAAAGAATCAAAGGCCCTAAACTTAAAAAAAAAAAAAAACAAAAACCACCAAACAACAAAACCACACAAACCAAGCAACAAGCTATAAAAAAATTAAAAGCTATAAAATCTGTGCAACCACTTCTCCTTGACCCTGCAGTTAGTAAGCTCTTAATATCATAAACATGAACTCTGATATTCCAACACAGGTGAACAAACCATTAAAGCACTTTGGAGGAGGAACTCGCAAACCGTACGTGGTATTTAGTGCAACATTTTAAAGCTAAATATACATTTAATAAAACTTGCAGCATGGACACAGAAAAAGACTTGAATACCAGGGCATGCATTTAAATTTAAACAGCATTTAATCAGAAATCTTTACTTGAGTATTTGCCAAATTCATTTGTGTATTAAAGGGGAAAAAAAAAAAAAAAAGGAGATAAAAAGATTTAGGTTGAAACTTTGATAAAATGTCTCAGCTGGGGAACACATTTCATAAACAAGTTTGGAAGTATGGATCTGGTCTCATTAGTACCTAATTAGGACTAGTTATTTTGAAGAAATGAGCAAGCCACAAAAAAACTAAATTAGATATCGAGCAAAAATTAATGTCTGAACATGCTTAATGTATTTTTATTCCAAAGTTTCATAAAATATTTAATATTCAGACAGGGTTGTTCGTGCCTTTTGTAGTGGTGTGCACCCCAGAGTGCTGGTTTGCTCCCAACTAGAGGAGCAGATAACTCGAATGAGGCCACAATAAATGCTGTACATGGAGGGGCAGGGTTGAAGACCTCATTTGACTTTTGGCATTTGGTTCTTTCCTTGCACCCATAACAGCTCACAGAGTGTCACTGGGTTAATTGTCTCGGTGCTGACAAATGAGGTAGGAAAAGCTGCCTGCCCTGCCTGTGATTTGCTGTTGGACTGGAAATGGTCTGCAAGTTATGTTACCCTTTGCTGGGTCAATAACCTCAGCCGGCGAGATTTAATGGCAGGATCTGACAGCTCGGGTTGGGTCGCAGCCCTCTCACACGAATGGCAGTTTCTCGCTGTATTCAGAGGGCTTTGGTTTTGCCAGGACTCATTATTTAGCATTCACCACATAAGGACTCATAGAGGACACCTAAAACAGGATGACATGATCAGTATGGGTCACCTCCTGGTTGGGCAGTGTAACTCTCCAGTGACAGGTCTGCAACAGTGGAAGCGTCACTGCCCTGTATGGGTCTGTGCCACTTACACAAAATTCCCATCTGCATTCAAAACCTGAATTTTGGTTTTGCTGGTTATGGGAAGGAGCTGGGAGGAAATGAGTCCTCTCTCCCTGTACCTAAAATGTGTGATCTGGTTCTCCAGAAGCAAGCAGGCAGTGGAAGCTCTAGCAGCATCACTTTGGAAACACAGACTCACACAAAGACGAGTGCTGGGCCCTGGAGAGGGAACCTCTGGCCAGTTCTGCTCTCACCCAAGTCACAACGCCCCAAGGGATGCCAACCCAACCACCGAGGGCTGCATAGACCATATAAGCTTACTGCCCTGGTCTTGACCCTTTGCAGGGTGTTTGAGAGCCAGGAGGATACCAAGCCCAGTGGCTCTCTCTGCAGCACAGTGTAAACGCATTCCGCTCTCACGTATCATGCTGCAAAAACTTGAGACAATCTACAGGTCAGCTGTAGCCATTTTTGGAGCAGCACGGATGTCTGGAAGGGCCTGCCAACTGAGAGCCATCACCATGGCAAGGACTCCCTTTCTCACCCAGCTGTGGACTATATTGCATCTGACATGATGAGCATCTCTTGAATCTACCTTTCAAATTTTCGGCAAACCATTTTCTCACTGTCCTTCACAAAGTTGACATTTTCGGCAGCATGATAGGAAAGATGTCATGTCGGCTGCTTTTCAAGTTGTTGTCACAGTGGTTAGCACCAGTTCTGTCATCTTTGCTTTCCTCACAATCCCCCATCTTGAGCCATGTCACAAATAATAATACTTCCAATGTTTTTGTCAAATTTCAAATACTATCACCCAGCTGCACATCTTCAGACTTAGTAGTTATGTTAATCTTTGTTGCTCATCTTCCCAGAAGCTGAAGCATTAGGAACTCATTAATTAGTGACAAATGCAGGATATACATAGAACTGGAAAAACACTACCCAAAGCCCTGCACTTAATTTATTAGCTTGATAATTTTGAAACCTAATTAAATATTCAAGTCAAATACACTTTAAAAATGTAATCTTTTTGAGAGAACATATTTATTTTCCCTTTTGCAAGAACACAAAGGCTATATAGCTCAGCATCCCTGTAATTTGAGATTCACTTCTGTGCTCTAGACAATTCCAGTACATGGCTGATGGGGCTGAAAAAAAAATCCCCAGGAGAAGCTCAAGCCACAACAGTTCATTCTGATGCTTACTGGCAATTTTGTTTTCAGCTAAGGTCTCTGGACCAACTTTTGCTCTTTGGTCTCGTGGACAGAAGCATCAACTCGTCCAGTGAGCAGCAGCGCTGCAGCAAGGCTGGCTAAAATGCAGCTGGAGGAAATGGATGCTGGCACATGCAGTCCTTAGTGCACTGAGGCTGTGAGGAGAGGAGAGCAACAGGGGCAAAAAAAAGTTCTGTGCTTACGTGGTACATACAGATGTATGAGGGACACAATGGGTTTGAGTCTGTGAGTTTGGGTCAGCAAATCACACAAGCATCTCCACCTTTGTGGAGACACCATTTCATCTGACTCTCTACAGCTCCTGCTCAGGGATGCTTGAGGTGCGTGGCAGAAGTTGTGGGCACAGAGGGAAGCAGAAGGGCAAAAAAAAAGGCAAGAAAAATAAATAAGGAAAAATTTAATTATAAGTAAACAAGTTTCAGATGACTCCTTCTGCTGCAGATTCACTGTGTTGGCTCTAAACTAGTAAATTCCCACTGTAAATATTTCATATGGAAAGTTTTAAATGCCACTTTCCTGATCCCCCTTGTTTTTAAGTTTTAAGCCAAGAAAACAACATCAACAAAGCAGGTGGCAGGAAAAAAAAAGAAAAAGAAATAAAATAATGGTTGCAATTTAAATAGCAAAAATGATAGTCCTTGTTTAGCTTTGATGGGTTCTGCAAATTCCAGGGTTAATTATAAATTATAATTAGGACCTGGGATCCTAAGGCCACTGCTTTATTCTATGAGTCCCGCCTCCCCCCATGCCCTTTTCTAATTATACCCAGTGCCCTCAGGGCTAGTTATGCTGCTAAAACAAATATATCAAAATGATTTTTTTTTTTTAAAAAACAAAGACTAATATATGAAGCAATAGCATGCATTTGTATGCAATTATAAACATACAGTATAGCTCCAGTGGGTTAATCTCTTTGACATAAGCCTGTATGAAATACTGTGGCGGTTTCCAAATGAAAAGACAGATCATCTTTTACACCTTTTATGTTTAACTTGTCTACACTTTTTCTTTCTTTCTTTTAACTGAGGAAAATATTGCTTACACGTAGCAAACAGATCTTTGCACGCACTGTGAGCCCTGGCATGCAGAGCCAAGGGAAAAAAAAAAACCAAAACCAACAATGTCAAAAACTGATGCAAATAATTTGATTTTTAAAGTAACAACTCAAATATAAAACACGTGCTGCCTTCAGCTCCCTTGCTGCTTGCCAGGTGCAGCACATATGAGCTATACAGTAAACACCGATGATTAGTGCCTTGGACGGCATGTGTCAGGAGAGGCTTTCAAAGGATCCCTTGCAGGAAGACTTCCCTGCGCGAAGTCCCACCGGTTGCATGGGGACCGGCGCTGGGGGAGGTGGGCAGGACCACAGCTGCCTGCCTGCTGCCTCCTACTTCTTCCCCCCTCCCAGCAAATCTGACCTGAAAGAGCCCACCTGTTCGGACCCTTTAGG
>VWZE01020509.1:147894-185907 GCA_013396675.1 Eubucco bourcierii
AAAAAAAAAAAAAAAGCTTATTCAGCAAACATCGATTTTCCTTGACTCCCCTTTCTTCTGGGAATTCACACCGTGCAGGAAAAGCTGGTTGAAAGCCCTTTGTTCAGTCCGAGCCTCCGCTCGCTCTCCTGGGCGCACCCCAGCAGCTTTGCTCAAGATGCCATTTCGTCCTCCCAACTCCTGCCTTTGGCTTGGGCTCTCCTCCACAGCGCAGCGCCGAGCCAAGTCACGGCTCATCGCTTCTCGAGTGCGATCTGCACCCCTGACGCACCGCGGCTCAACCGGATGGTTTCTGAGCACTGCCATCCTACACCCATTGTCATGAATCACGTCAGTGTCCGCATCAGGCTGGTGATCTGCTGGTGGCTGGCATCCCCACCACTCTTCAGCATTGACGCCGGATCCTAGCCGACAGACAGCCGCAACGCACACCCTGGACTTGCGGCGGGGCTGCTTGGGACACGGAGACAGCACCTAACGACAGGTGACCGTATTATGCCCTGCCAGGCTTTAACCTGCTTTACCTCACCCAGGGTGGTCATTCTGAACCAGATGTGGAAACTAAGTACAAAATACGATGGGAAGCACATGAAGATAATGTGATAAAGTGTTCAGCTTTCCACTCTTTTTTTGAGGGACCAAGAAGGTGCTGTTTGGTTTGGGGTTTTGTTTTTTGTTTTGTTTTTAGCTAGGTGTAAAGAAAATCTTGCATTTATGCCTACAGGAGAGCTGGGGAGGGACTACTGACAAGGGCTTGCAATGACAAGACAAGGGGCAATGGGTTTAAACTGGCAGAGGGGAGATTGAAACTGGATGTTAGGAGGAAGTTGTTTGCAGTGAGGGTGGTGAGACACTGGCACAGGTTGCCCAGGGAGGTTGTGGTGCACAGAATCACCCAACGTGATCAAAGATCACGTTGGGTGATTCTGTGCTCCACAACCTCCCTGGAGGTGTTCGAGGCCAGGTTGGAGGAGGCCTTGAGTGACCTGTACTAGTGGGAGGTGTCCCTGCTTATGGTAGGGGGATGGAACTAGATGACTTTTGAGGCCCCTTCCAACCTTACCATTCTATAAGTCTATGTGAAACAGCTAGATTCATGTTAGAATAGAACAGAAAAAAAATCACCATTATGCTATTCAGGCTTTTCAATTCCTCCAGGTCTATGACAACAACCTTTCTGCTAGCTTCTAGTTAGCTGATGCTCACGTTGACTAATGAAAATGCTACTTCTTGCAAACAAGTTTGATGCTGCAAAACATAGGAAAACAGAGGAAAGGTCACATCCCTGACACACCAAATATGAACAGAGAGACTTGTAACTTACTTGGGCCTTGGGTAAATTGTCATCTATCCACTCACACAAAATGACATCGTTCAGGTGCTCTTACGCTGGGGGAGATTCAGTCCAGCATCTTGATTTGATAAGCTCAACGACTGCTAATAGTTTAACATGCTCACAATCAGTATTTCAGTCTTATTTTATAAAGTTTGGGGCTAGCAAGTACAGAAAGAGGCTTTTTTTTTTGGGGGGGGGTGGGGTGGTGGTGTTAAAGTTTAAAAATGAAGTGATCACACCTGTAAATCAAAAAAAGGCACATGCAAAACCAAGGTCACTCTTCAGAGGCACTCCTTCAACAGGTGCAGGAACCCCTGATCGATGTTTTGGTGTTTATTTTGGGCCTGGGAAAGGTGAGCTCAACTTTCTGCTCCCCAATAGCCACTCCCATACACAGATGGAAGCAGGGAGGCTCCTCCAACACAACACATCTCTGTGTGTCCAACAACACAGCCCTCCAGCGTGGGGACACCAACAAACACAGAAACAGAAGACTGAGAAAGACTGGGGTGATCACATAAAATCTTCCAGAATCCCCAAATCATGACATCCTCTTAAAACCATTCCAGTTTCCTGCCTTCACTGGTGTTTGGAGGACTATCCACAGAGAAAAGTGACAGTCTCATCACTATGGTGGTGGTACCAAATGTGAACACACATCAATAAACACCTGGCGTGTGTTGCTGGGTGCCTGAGTAACTCTATGCCTTTCTTACCTGTCATGTAGGTAAAATGCATCAAAAATCCCAAGAGCTTTCACAGTATCACAAGGGTTGGAAGAGACCTCAAAGATCATCAAGTCCAACCCGTCACCACAGCCCTCAAGACCAGACCATGGCACCAAGTGCCACGTCCAAACCCGCCTTGAACACCTCCAGGGACGCTGACTCCACCACCTCCCTGGGCAGCCCATTCCAGCAGTCAATGACTCTCTCAGGCAACAACTTTCTCCTCACCTCCAGCCTAAACTTCCCCTGGCACAGCTTGAGACTGTGGCCTCTTGTTCTGCTGCTGCTTGGCTGAGAGAAGAAGGTGACCTCCCCCTGGCTACAACCACCTTTCAGGTAGTTGTAGACAGCAAGAAGGTCTCCCCTGAGCCTCCTCTTCTCCAGGCTAACCAATCCCAGCTCCCTCAGCCTCTCTCCATAGGGCTGTGCTCGAGGCCTCTCCCCAGCCTCGTTGCCCTTCTCTGGACACACTCAAGCACCTCAATGTCCTTCTTCAATGGAGGGGTTCAGAACTGGACACAGTACTCAAGGTGTCAAGTACTCAAGTACTGCCTAACCAGTGCAGAGTCCAGGGGGAGAATGACCTCCCTGCTCCTGCTGGCCACACTATTCCTGGTGCCTTTCATAATGGCAGGACTTTACAAAAGGCATCCAGTGATGCTTTGTGGACAAAATCCTGCTATCAACTTCCCAGCAACCACAACAGTGAAAAAAACCTCCAGTTCCTCAGTCTTAGTGAAGAGCCAGTACCTGGGTTGCAGAAAACCATGTAGGTATTCAGCAAGTAACTTTGGCTGGTCCCTGCCTTCCTGACAGCCTGCATGTTACATATTCAGGTATCCACAGAAGGTGAAACCTAGGACAAGGAATTTACATTTACCTCTATTTTTACTAGGAAAAGGATGAACATAACAGAAAAATTAAGGGGACTGTCATGCAAATAGCAGTGATTTACAGGAGGGGTTTGGAGAGACTATGTTGGGCTTTCAGGGGTATGAATACGCTACACGAGCCCAAAGGAGGCAGGGAGACCAAACCCTGACACAGAAAGCAAGAGGGCTCCAAAACATCCCCCCAGACCCCGTTTTGACCATTTCACCTGCTTTGGCTGCAGGGTCAGCTCCAAGCTGGAGGTGCATTTCCACCAGCAGCCGTCCTGCTCCCACCCTGTCTGCGGTACAGCGGCCGTGCCACTGAGGCGGGAGCTGGACAGGCGAGGAGGCATCGTCCCCACGCTGACGCCTGTCATCCTGTCAGCCTTGACCTTCAGGCTGTCCTCAGCATCCGCACCACAGCCTGCCTGCACTTCCCCGCTGACTGCGAGCGACTGTTGTCTCGCTGCCTGACCTTACGCAAACACGATACAAACAGACAGCCCACCTCAGCTCCATCACTGTCTGCTCCTAGTCCAGGAGATTGATAGCCACATGAAATTATCTCCCTGCTCAACCTTCATTACTGGGTGGCATATTCTGACTGACAGCCAACCTCATTCTGGGGAAAGCTAAACCACCCGTTTGGGTTTTTTACTGTCTGAAAGCAGAGGAACTTCTTTTCATAAAGAAAATTGACACTTTCTCAGTTTGGATAGAAGAAGTCTTTGTTGAACGGCAAAGAGTCTTGTAACTTGAATTCTTCCCATGCTGACAGCTGCTCCAAGATGCTCTGCTGGATACAGAGCCTGGTCCTGGGGCAGGTGTGCTCCCATCTCTACAGATTTTACATGGCAAGTTTTCAGCTCCTCCATGACCTGTGGGTTTCCTGGAGGGAGCATGCCCAACCCTATGACAATGAGCAATGCATGGGTGCAGCAGGTGGGAGCTAAAGGGGCTAGCTAAAGAGACCCTAGCTTTACACACATCACAACTGCCACTAAGGACTGTATGAGTAAATATTGGCTTTTCCCTGCTCTCTGCCAGCCAGCCTGCAAACACACGATGCATGAGTCCTTAACGGCTTTCTGAAAAGAAATCGTGACTCCCCTGTGCTGATACTCAGCTTTCTAAGAGTATACAGAGAGCTGTGTCTTCCCTCAGACCACCTGTGGTCCCTCTATGTGACTTTATGACAGCAGAAGTCAGAATCCACAGACTTTGCACCAAACTCCCAGGCATTGCACAGAGCCTGCCCTCGGGGACAAAGTGCAATGCCACAGCCGTGCAGCTCCAGCACAGACCCTCTCGTGACCCCCAGGCAACACAGAGATGGCAGTGACCAAGAAGGAATATGTTCCTTCAGCCTTCTGATGAGAAGTTAACCAGCAGCTAAAGACACCTAAGTCATCACACAACATCTTACTCCTTTCTTGGAACATGTTAAATCAATGCTCGACGACCCCATCCACGGCCGAACTGCCCCTTTAAAAAGCGCCCAGTAGTCTCCTGACATGGCTCAGCAGCTCTGGGTAGCTGAGCAGGCACAGGACACACCACACAGGCTTCAAAGCAAGACGTTTTCCTAAACCCAAAGCTCTCCAGCGCCTTGGAGAGGCAATGATGGAGAGTGTTCCCTTGGCCAGTGCCATCAGATACCTCCTGCCACCAATTCAAAAGAAGGCTCTAGCTCTGGCAATGTTGAACCCTGTGAAGATGTACATGGGATAGACATAACTAGCACTTGACCACCCCTCTGTTATAGGCCAGTGGGCCCCTGAACCCTGTCTCACCACAGCCTTCTGCTGGTACAAACCCTGCCTTTGGAAGAGGAGCCATTGGGGCAGCCAGTTTCACACGCCCAGTCCCACCGCCCGCATGCTGTGTGAGATATCTCCTAAACATACACCTATAAAACCCAGCGTCCTGACCCTCTACCAGTATTGTGTGCCCAAATGCCATCCAGCTCCCAGGAGAGCGTCAGACCCAAATGCTGGTGCTGCCATAGGTATCTTGATGCCATGGGGATGATGCAAACTGCCCAGTGTGCTCAGTGACCGAGGAGCCCAGTGCCCTCTACAACACATTGCTGTGCACTGTGCGCTTTCGCTTACCTTTTCGGCTCTGGATTCGGCTGGGCTTTGGAATCTTTCCGTTTTTTGGACTCCTTTTTGGAATCCTTTTTTGTCTCTGCTTCAGCGGCAGGGGCATGAGACACTTTTCCCCCCTCGCCTTCTGCACTTGGCTGTGACCCACCAAGTAATTCTGCCATGAGCTGGCTTTGGGGAGTGATTGAAACGTGTGGGGGTGCAAGGCCAGCAGCAAAAGTGAAAGAAACAAGAAGAAAGCATGAAAAAAACTCCAAATAAAACAAAAGGAAATTCAACTGAAAAGAAACAATTGAAATCAAGTAACAATTGGCAAAGAAAGAATGAACAAGCAAAAGAAAGTCAGAACTAAAAAAGAAACTAAGGAAGCAAAAACACGGTTTCCATGACAAGATGTATGAAAGTAACTGCAAAAGCAAGCGGCAGCCTTGCAACGTGAAACCTGGGCGATGTGTGTCATAATTCAGGATGGTATTTACCAGAGGGCTTATGAAAACATAATTATTTTATAACATTCCTTCCTTCAGCAGCGTATGCAAGATGGAGAGCGATATCTCAAAGTAACTCAACAGAAAACAGCAGAAAAGGAAGCTGCAAGAGGTGCCACAGCTGTCAACAAAAAAGCAAAAGCACAGCTCCAGTTCCTCCCACCAAAGGTTTTGCCACTTTTGAGAGAAAGGAACAGGCCACTGTGGAAATTGCTTTGCAACAGCAGCAAGATGAAATTTTCAGTTATGTCTAAGCGATTTCCAAACTGACGTCACATGGACTTTAAATGAGACAAGGGTGCCTGAGGGCTTAAAGCCCTTCTGAGCACTGAAGTTGGATACTGCTGAAAATTTCACTGCTGCAACTTGTCAGATCCTCTTGCACAGCAATTAAATCAGTACAGTGTATCGTTTGCTTCTATTTATTCAACCTTTGACAGCCACGTGTACTTCGACTCTATCTTGTCCAGAACTGCATCTAGCAGATTCCTGGGTAAGAAAGTTAAAACCCCTCATTTCTGGATCCTCTATGTGCATTTTTATTGCTTACATTAAACAAGCAACGAAACAAACAAACAAACAGACTATGCCACTAGAAGCGCTGCTGCCAAACATCCACTGTGAAAACAAATTGGGGACCGTTGTGCATTATCCAAGGAAACCTATATTTGACAAAGCCATCCCTTGCTGGCAGGGAGCTGCTAGCCAAGAAGAATTCCTTACCTGTTGCCATGAACATGTGATGCACAAAAGGCAAAGCTGTAGTGAAGTAAGGTGGGGTCAATCATAGCTCCGTTTTCTGCGCGCTCTAGCAAATCTCTGAGGTAGCAGAGATGTCTGTGACAGCCTCTCACTCCATTACGTGCACAATACTCATCTAGCACAAAGACCTGGCCAGGACTAAACCAGCCCTGTTTAGAAATAAAGAGACTTGATTTTAAATATGAGTTATTAAATGCAAAGGCTATCAGATGTGGAGGTGCAGTGGTCAACTGTTCTAATAAAAGAAATACAAACCTAAGGCTACAATAAGGAAAAAAGAGAGAGGTCACTCTTAAATCATACAACCTGTATATCATCACCTAAACACGGCATATACTCAGTGCAACTGTTAACAACAACACATTATCCTACCATTAAAGGGAAATGTCACTTAAAATGCTGGAAAGTTAGGCCAGTTCACGTCAGTGCCTACTGAACAAAGGAAAAAAAGAAAAAAAAAAAAAAAAAAAAAAAAGTACACCTTTAAGAGATGACAAAGATTTGGTCATTTAAACAGCGTGAAACAGTAGCTGGATTTTGGAGATGGGATTGTGCATTTGGCCAGGAGCAAGAAGACTGATCTGGGGAACAGCACGGAGGATTACACTGAATAATGACTTCTCCTGCATCTGGCAGGTGGGAATGTCCTGTAGACAGAGGAAAGTAGCTCTGCAGTATGAGAAAGGGACGTTTCCCATTGTCCTTGTTGCGTACCACCGGTGACGTGCTCTGCCATCGCCCACTGAAGCAAAGGGAACCTCTGTTGATGAGCAGGGTGTCTTTATCCATCCAGAAACCTGAGATTATTTGTGCCTGTCAGGCCTGAGGGCCTAGGGACACGTCGCTTGTAGTGCAACGCCCAGGCTCCCTAGGGGGACACTTGTACCTGTGAGGGGATGGTTCTGGTGAATGTCCTGGGACAGCCGAAGAGGAGCGCATCTCTGCCTTAGGGAAAGGCACTAGCTAGAACAAGAATATTCTTGTAGACTGCTTTGCAAAATGCTGCAAAACCATCAATATTTACATGGAAATTTGGGTGCTAAACAATTGCTAAGACGCAGCTCTGGAATGCATCAAGCTGCAAAATCTTTCATCGTTTAATTGAAAAGTTCCTGCAGCGGGCGGGAGAGTAGTTGAGGCAGAGCACTGCCCCTATAGGCAACTTCTTTGCCACCCCATCTGTTACCCCAAATGCTACATCTTAGAAACAACACTGCTGTGAAAGATTAAAATATATTTTCTACCACTCAGATGACACCAAATCTTTTCTAGATGCCAAAATAGCTGCTTTGAAAAGAGTTGAAGAAATATCAATTAAGAGCTCAAAGACATAGAGAAGAATTTGCTCATCCTTATTGGGCCAACTCCAAAACAGATTGAGAAAAGAATTAAAATAATGAGGGGAAAATGATAGATATAGGGAGTAGCTACAGAGCTGGGATCACTAGAAGTGCACATTTCAAAATGAAGATGCAGAACAATGCAGATGGGATGGCACTCTGGAAGGCTATTTTTTGGGGAGGGGTATATTTGCCTCCACCACTTTTTAAAGGTATTTACGTTCGCGTTGTGGTTGGCGGCATTACGCTCGATTTATGTTGTCTGTTTTGTTACACCCTCGGACTGTTTCTTCACCTTGCCTGTCTTCACAGAAGTTTTTGGCACAGGAAAAAAATACAGAAGTGCCCTGATTGTTCTGCAGTAGGAAACAGTCTGCATTTGGTTGCTGGGAGAGAAGTGCAGTAACCACCTAATGCAGACAAAGGACGTAGTCTTCCCTGCAGGGAGAAATCTTGGCCCTACTGGTATCAGTAGGAAGGCTAGCACTGATTGCAGTGGAGCCAAGTATCAAACTCAGAATGTGCAGCAAAGGAAGCAGGAGGCTGGACTCAGTGATCTGGAGCACCACATATTGCTCTCCTGCACTGCAGTCTGAGAAGTGCTGGTCCGCAGGCAGACAGAAGGGATGGGGGCAAACACTCAAGATTGCTGCCATGGCTCAACGAGGGGAAGGATGAGCAGAAGCTCAGAGGTTCTGTGATACGCCTCATAGCTCATGAGAGCACAAGCAAGCAGACTACGGGCAGAGAGATCCAGAGCCCACGGGCACCAGGTGGTCGTCTTTTGCATGGCAGAGGTAGGAAATAAGAAACCTGCTGCTGAATGGGGTTCCAAAGGAGCAGTAAATGCTGCTACCCACAGTGCCAGAAAAAAAAAAAAAAAAAAATCTAAGGTTTGTTGAAAGGTGGTACTCAGATAAATCTCCCACATCTTCAGGCAGATCTTGGCTCTTGATTAAGATTTGCCTGGCACAACCAGCTGACAACCAGCCAGTCTGGCAAACGCAGCTGATAGTGATGACACACCGGGTGTCTCTCCCCAGTGCAGCTAGGTGTAGCTCAGTGTGGTCTCCCAGATGGTCTTCAACAGCACGAGGAAACCTGGAGGGGACAATGGAGGAAGGCTACAGAGAGCAGGGAGTTTGACTGTGTTCAACGAGCTGAACTGCACAGAGATAGGAATGCGTGTCCCAGGCACCAGCACGGTGTGTGATGGGAGCTTTGGAGTTGGGTAAAACGAGGCTGGGTCAGGGTTTGTGAAACACTGGCAATTTTTCTGATGGCAAATGCAGCTTTTGGGAAAAACAGATTTTTTTTTAAGGGAAATTTTTCACTTTCTAGTAGCTGAATTTTCCCATTTAACATAGGAAAGCTGAATTCAATTTTGGTGGGCTGCTTCATGGACCTTTTAACCTGACTCCTTCACATCACCTTGGCTAGGCTGGGCACCTTTCCTCAGTACATGCTATGCTGCATTATGTGAATCCCATGAATGTTGACTCATCACGGGAAATGCAGCTCCGGCAGGGACCTGGCTGCCTGAGCCGAATGCCGGAAGCAGGTTGGGAAATCTTGGGAAGAGATGAAGGGTAGCCTCAGAAACAATGCACACATCCAAGCAGAAGGAATGAAGGCTTGTGTTTGTGTGGGATGCATACTGAGCTGGAAGAGCTTCCCAAAGGTCCAGGAAGAGCTGTGAATGCAGTTGTGCTACCAGTTTGCGGATGATGCGCAGCAGCCTGCAGGGAGCTCTGCGGAAAACACTCTTCCCCTTTTCCAACGTGGTTGATGCTCTCTGCCAGCAAACATCACTTCCACACATCTGAGATTACTCAGCCAGCCTGTTTGTTTTCACAGGAATGCCTGGATCCACCAGCAAGGGCGCCTGAACAACGCTGTTTAATCTGGTTCCATGGAAAGAAAGTGATGCCGAGTTATCCTCTGTGTCAGGGTAAGCCACTGGGTCTGGGTAAGTCTTCCTTGGCACCTCCAGGCCCACATTTGAGAACAAGAAGAGGTGTGATGATGCAAAACTCTGTGGGACCTTGCAAGGGAACGTCCTGTAGGGAGAATAACAACTGCCCAGCAGCACAAAGAGTGGACAGAGCAGGCTTACCATGGGGTCACCACTCCTCCAGGCAAGTCAGCGCAGTGGTATCACCCATGTCCCACACATATCAAGAACTATGGGAGCTCTTTGAAGTTGAACTCAGATTTTGAGGTCAGTCAGGGGTTTTTTATGCCATAATCAGGACAAAACCATGTTAAAATAAGTAAAGAAGCACGTGAAATCCAAGGACAGGTGAACACAGATGATTATTCTCTTCTTTATAACCCTCTGCAATGGGTGATTCGAAAGAAGATGGTTAATTGGTGATGCTCTGCTGTGGTGAGGCACAAGTCTTGGTGCTGAGGGGAGATCCACCGCTTCAGTAGCTTCTAGCAAGGGCCTAAACATCTCAGTAACAAGAAGTGTGGCTGGTGGGTTTCTTGAAGAGAAACATTGTTAATCATTTTCAGTCACAGCCTTGCACCTCTCTACCACTTTCATTTAACGGCTCTCTCACCAGGCCCGAGACAGCACAGAGACAAACCAGCTGCAAGCCAACCTGTCAGACATGCATGGATGGGAATGGTCTTCCTAGGATCAGCCATGCGTGGGGAGCAGAAGCTGCATGCCAAATTCACTGCCTGCTGGAGCAAAGACCTCGATGGAACTGGTGAGAAACCTGCTGCAGGTCTGACAATGCTCCCACCAAGCCTACTTGTACCACTTGGGTGTCTGCAAGTAAGGTGTACACTTCTGCCTTCCCCCACCCCAACCTTACCTCAGAGGACATCCACAACCATTCCTCCTAGCCTTGTCTTTTGTCAGGAATGTGACAATTCACTACCACTAATGGCATTTACTGGATCTTAGTTTTTCCAAGTGATCAGCTCTTGATGTGGCGTAAGGAGCACAGCAGGTGAGAAGAGCACCATGGTGGAGAGGGACATATAGGACAGGATCTGAGACTGACAGCCTCACTGTCAGCTGCTCGCTTGTGTTCCCAGTGTTGCTGCTTGTAACAGCAAGCCACTGAAGGGCCCCAGATCCAGGGACCGCACAGCCAACAAAAAGATGAAGGCTATTGGCACCGAGTGGTCCCCCTGCTGAAGAAGACCACAAAGACATCCCAATGCAGAGGTTTCTGTGCAACACTAAGAGGGTGGCAGGTCAGGATCTGTCCGTATTCAGGACAGGACCTCTCTTTCTGGCCCTTCTAGGAAGGTTTCATCCTATTGTTTTCTCCTAAAACTAAGAGCCTCTTCATCCTCCTCACTGAAACTGCTAAAATTGAATTATCCAAGTTGTATTGTTAAAGGTCATTTGTCATTTACACCCTCACAGTACCTAAGAGTCCCCAAGCACTACAAGCTTTCTTGGAGCATCTCAGTGCCACTGTCCTGTAGACCATGTTACAGAGCAGTGGGCTGAGAGCTGCAACCTGCACTAGTAAGAGTAATCAGGACAGACATGCAACTACATGAGCACGGATGGACTGCAGCAGCACTGCAGTTATCCACCTAGTACCATCTGTTGCCTGCTTGGGTTTCCTGCTCATAAAAGAAACACAAAGCTGGGCCACTGTTATTCCTGGTGGGACTCCACTGACATGGGAGGTGGTGGCAGATCATCATTTCCCCCCTGTTCTTTCCTCCAGAAGACTTTGGAAGGCAGTGTGGGAGGCTGCAAAACACTTATCGCTACTTCACATCCACACACGGAAGTTTGTCTTTCAAGGAAGAAACATTTTAAGCATTGCAAACAGAAATGATAAAGGCAGTGCAACTGGAGAAGAACAGCAGCCAGTTCACTGCAGGTAGCCTCTCAAAAAGAAAACACCTCTGGGCCAAGTTCAAACCTGGTGTAAACAGAAGTCACTCTTCCAGCAAAAGGGCGTTTAGCCCCCACTCGCACTAGCTTTGACTTTGCCGCTTGTTGTTTATATCACTAGAGACCAAAGAATATACTTGCCAGACAAGAATAGGAATCATTAAGTCTGTGGTCCAAAGTGAGGCGCTGAACCATCTCAAAGAGTGAAGCGTGGTCAAAGTTACAGGGATTGGAAGAGATAAATTCATCCATGCCATGCTTTTGAGCTCTATCTGCATCTGTTCGTTTATACATATAGAGAAAGACACCATTTAGAGAGATATAAGACATTTTAGTTGACAAATACAACAGGAAAAAAAAATATACAGTATGAAGCATGAAAGCTGAATATCTCCTCTTTCTTACATTGCCATTAACTTTTCTCTTTGCAGGCTATACAGTACACTTTTCACCTCCCATTGTCAACTTGCATCAGTTGTGGACTGTCGTATCGCATTTAGGCAAAAGATTGGAGAATTAGCATCTTGTCAACTGCTCATTAGAGTGCATTTACTCTGTGCTGAAAACCAGAACACAAACCCAAGAACTTACTCTGTACCTTACAATATGCTGTGAGCTAACGGACTTTTGGCTCACCGAGGTAAATTAGCTCCTATTTAGCTGTGGTTAATTAGAATAGATTCTGCCATTCTCCTGCAGCTACAGCTGCAGCACTTTCCCCCTCCCTCTACGTTTATGAGGTTTTCTGGGTACCAGACCAGTTGCTCTTTAGCCAAACGTTTGTCACCCCACGGCAATTTTTTCCCCTAATGGCAACTTTCAACGCTACCTCCCTGAAAGAAAGAGATGCTCTTTTAAGCATGGCTCAGAAGTTACATTGATATGTAGTTTGTTGTCACCGAGGTGCTAACCTGATAGCGCGGCGGAGCTGCCACTCACCCCGGCCGAGGGACCGAATTCCCTCTGCCTGGCTTCCCAGCTGCCATTTTTGGGTGAATTAACTGCCTCAACGTATTCACACTTCTCCGCTTTGGGTGACGTTTATGGGCACTAACTCCTAAGGGCTAATTAATTAATCTCAACATGGTTAACTAAAAATACACCGAATTTAGCAGTTGAAATGAAGCCGCCAAGCTGGCCTGGGTGTGGCCAGCCGGGACCCCGCTGGGAGCAGGCTTTGTTCTACCAGCGGCCCGGGAATTAAAGGACACCTTTCACTCGGTTTTGTCTATGCTCAGCTTCCTACTACATGGGTTCTTGCCAAATCCTCGACAAAGAAAACAAGATTTAAATCCTTTCCCTGTTTATAGCCTACTAAGAGAACTGGGTGGCCTTGAAACAATGTGGACTGAAAGGACACAAAAATGCAGTTTTCTGCAACGGTAGTGTAGGGTAACTGTATTTGTTTCAAAACAAAATCCTTCTTTACCAGAAAATACAGAAATCCTTCATTTAAAAAAAAAAATAAATAAATTAAAATGTCTTTAAATGATAATGAGGCAGTGTTCTTTGATACATGCTTTACTCTTCAATATGAAGCTGTGAGGGATGGTATGTCTTCCTAAATACCTCCTTCATGCCTGCGCTCTCAGATCATTGGAAGCAATCTTTACATTTTCTGTATAGTCTGTCGTTAGCTATAGACAAACTACATAAATAACATCACCCACTGGAAAGAAATCAGACAAATTAAAACATGTAACATTTCAATTAGCCCTAGCAATACTCAATTCAGTTGTAGCTGGCAATTTTCCTCATTAAAAGCCTGCTGAATAAACACTTATTTTTTTTTCCTACAGCTGGTTAGTTTTTGAGGGTCTGCTACCCTGTTTTGCTCCATGTGCCAGGTCCTGCTGCCTCCATCCCTGGTCCACAATCCCCTCTCCTCAGGCAGCTCCGTGTATTCAACACGGGGACAGAAGAAGCTGCTGAAGGTGCCAAGTGATGTGTAAGCACAAGGGCTGGCATGGGGGTTGGGGACAACCTTCCTGATGAATGAGTCACCTCTCCAGCACCCTTGGGTTTGGGATATGAAGCCCACCCAGCCCCGTGGTTGAGGGGCTGGGCTGGCTCCTGGCTGTTTTGACAACCTCCAGCCTCATCCTCTCCATCCCTCTGGGCCAGGATCAGTGCCTGCGCTCGCTCCCAAGGAGTTTGTCTGTGCTGGTTCCTATTCCATCCTTAGTGTCCACAAAACGTTTTAACAGACATTAGACTATTTTTAATGGCTTGCTGCTCTGCCTGGCTCCTCAGAGTTGACTGCAAGCTGACAAATTGGCTGGAGGCCTTCATTTGCCAGCTTCGCTCAGAGATTCTATTATTTTTCAATTAGAAGCCCTGATACACTGTCAATCCTCCTGCTCAGCCAACGAGGCTCTGAGAGCTGAGTAAATCAGCTGGAAATTTGAAAAGTCCTCTAGCCCTTTAGCTGGTGAACTTTTTTGAGCATATGTGCTAGAAAGCAGGCTTGAAATGCTTTTTTTTAAATTTTTTTTTTAAAATTATTTTTTTTATTCCAGGCTAATAAGCTCTTCCCCACTTTACATTTGCGGGGCAAGGTGGGCACAGAGCGGATTTTTGGTTGGTATGAACCAGGTCAAGCTCTCCTGGCTTCCATGGAGCTGAGGGTCTGTCCTGGGCTTTTCAAGATCTCCCTGTTCAAGACAGGGGCACAGACAGTTGGGGAATCAACTGGGCCAACGGACACAACGATTAAACAGCCTTCACAACTGTCCATAACCAGGGGCAATTTAACTTTCATTAGCCACTTTGAAGTCACACCTTTCTGAACATCCTCTTTGGCACCTGCTCAAAAGCCCACTGCCCCAAAGCTCCTCACCTCAGAAAAACCACCTGAAGAGAGAGGCATCAAACATGACTCTGCATGAGCTCAAGTGACCAAAAAAAGTGTGAGCTGTACTACTCCTATTCAGTTGGTGGTTTAAAATGTGTCTTTCAGCCCTGGGAAGGAAGATGGCAGTGGGGTGGAACTAGATGATCTTTGAGGTTCACTCCAACCCAAACCATTCTGTGATTCTATGAGCAGCCACAGCTCTCTGCAGCACCCCAGTGCTGCAGTTCTGCCATGGTCAACCAACATTGTGTTGGCAGAGCTGCAGAGCTGGGTGGGTGCCCACCCAGGGGATAAAGCTGGCATGGTGTGAACAGGAGATGTCTTTGGAGAATGGTGACACACACATGTATTTCTCTTAAATGGAATATTTGGCCTAGGCCAGATGTTTAAATCTCTGAAGAATAGTTAGGAGCAGGTTACAAAGGACAACCTTACATTAATTTCACCTTCCGTTATTAAATAATCACCCCATGCAACATGCAATTGATTTCTGCATCTGAATTTTTTCCCAAGGACTTGCTTTTGCAAGTGAAATTTAGGGATCAGATGGCATCAAAGACATTAAACTTCTTAAGTAACATAAGAAGAAACCCCAAAAACCAAACAGATAAAGAAGATAGATCTAAATATGTAATCATTCCATACCAGACAGCTGATCTGTGATTTAAAATAATACCAACATCTGTAAATGAAATCACTTTTATGTACAACCTACCCTCTTTGAAAAGAGCCTGTTCAGTTTGAATGAGATTATAAACAAAGTTTAAAATGAGAATGGCTAATATTGACATCCAAAGTGCACAGTCAATTTCTAAGTGGTTCTAATTGGCCCAGTCAAACACAGTTGCTTTTTTGACCCTGCTTTGTTATTGCAGCTAAAAAGAAAGGGGAAACCAAAGAAAGAAAGTTATATGATGCTCCAGTAATTTACAATCCCTTCCCAACGTGCTGTGCTAAGCTTGCTGGTGCCTCTTTGTTTGGGGACCCAGCCAAAATGCTGTTGCAAGCCCACAGAAGTTATCTTACATATTTAGACAAGCTGCACACAACTGCAGCTGAAAGATGTTTGATGGTGGTCTCGGATGGGTGGCTGCCAGCAGAGGGAAATGGGCAACAAGAACTCCACCAACCTTCCTTCTGGAAAACTGCTGACTCTGGCCTTTTATGTGACACTTGGCCACTGACCTTATGGAGGTGTTTTTAACCCTGTCAGGTTTATCTCGTTCATTTTCATCCTGGTAGTATTTTATATTGGTTCCATTACAAGTGTTTGAAATCAGAGTCTTTACAATCTGATAGTGGCCTTCCAGTATCTGAAGGGAGCCTACAGGAAGGCTGGGGAAGGATTATTTACAAGGTCCTGCAATGACAGGACAAGGGGCAATGGGTTTAAACTGGCAGAGGGGAGATTTAGACTGGATGTTAGGAGGAAGTTCTTTACAGTAAGGGTGGTGAGGCACTGGAACAGGTTGCCCAAGGAGGTCGTGGATGCTCCCTCCCTGGAGGTGTTCAAGGCCAGATTGGACGAGGCCTTGAGTGCCCTGTACTAGTGGGAGGTGTCCCTGCCTATGGCAGGGGGTTGGAACTGGATGATCCTTGAGGTCCCTTCCAACCTTACTGTTCTATGATTCTGTGAATCTGCCAATTTTGGGAACACAAAGATTACAACCACCACAATGAAAACCAAAAGGACTGTCCCACCAGTTGGTCCTCTGAGGGCTGTATTATCTCTTTATCTACCTGTTATTTAAAAAGGAAGAGACAAAAGGGGCAAATCTCTCTCTCTTTTTTCTTTTTTTAAAAAATAATGTATTTCCTACCCTCCGTGTTTCACTTGCTTCAGCAATAATTTTGTCAGATTCTTGTTCTGAAAGTGGTGGAGATATTAGCAGGGGGCAAGCTCCACAAAAGATTTCTTGTTATAAAAGGCTTTAGGTAGCCATTTTAGTGTCAGAATTTCTCACTCTGGACTTATTTCTTTTCATTAATGAGTGACTTTGTTTTAGGACCAAAGGCAACTGAACAATCTGGTAAATTTTACGACACGTTTGCTTATCAAAACAGAAAACCCCAAACCCAACAAACAGAAAAAACCACAACCACCAAACAAAACCAAACAACCCCAAAGAACTGTAAATTAAAAGGTGACTTTGTATCTTACTCATCTGGAAAATGTGTGCTTGTCATATCTGCTTGACATTACAAGAATGAAGATGTGGTTTGGACAGTAACAAACAATGACACTAGTCAACCTCATCAGGAGACATGAAATAAAGGAATGACAATGATTGATGGCAGCTATTCATTTACAGATATTTCTAGAAAACTCTTGGCTGGCCTGGCTGGGTGAAGAAGTTTCCCAGCCCGCACAGCTCTCGTCGGCAACGCGGAGTGCCAGGAGAGCGATGGAGTGCCCACCGTGACCTGCTGCCCGCCGCGGGTCTCCTCCTGCTCTGGCCAGTTATTCAGTGCTACAGGATGTACTTGGGATGTGACTCAGGGAAGAAACACCCAGAGGAGCGTCTAGAAACCTCATTTTGTTCGGCTGTATGGAGCCAGAGGCATCAGCAGCAAATACTGATGTTCTGGAGTGGGAGAATAACTCTGTGCTAGGACTTAAAATGCCAGGCTGTTGCTGGTGAACAAGCTGCTGGCAGTGCCGGCTGGTGACTTACCAAGTCACCTCCCTGCTGTGTACTACAGCGTTGCCACCTCTGAAAAGTGATGCGATGTGTGTGTGTGTGTGCGTGTCTGGGGCTGCGCAAACCTCCTCCCCACTGGGAGCTGCAGCCGCTGCAGCCGGCTGAACTAGGCTCTCAGCTGGATATCTAAGAGGTCTCTGGTTTGGTTTTTTTTTTTTCTTCCTCGTATTATGCCACGTTAGGAGATAGCTTTACATTTAATTGGCTGTTTATCCCTGTGCTTTATGGCTCTTCCCCTGCCGCAAACAAATTCTTTTCTGCTCAAGTTACAGTTTTAACAAACGATAAGGAACGCTGCTGTAAGTCAGCAGGCAAGGGAGGCGCTGAGCTGAAATCTAAGCTACCTAATACTCGGTAGTTAAAGGAAAAAAGAATTTGTGGTAAGCACTTGCATCGTTCCTTGTGTGACAAGTGAGAAACAAGGTTTTAGAGCAGCTATTCATAATATAAAATCTTGTTTCACAGCATTTTTTATAGCTATTTTAAAAAGGTTTTTGAAATGCATGACCGGAAACCTGTGAATTGGTATTTCAAGAGTTAAGAGAGTCCCACGCTTCTTAAAGGACGTAGAAGCGATTTACAGGTTGGTTGCAAATCCATGCAAGTCATGTAAGAATTGAACGAACATTTTAATTCTGCATTCCTGCAATGGAGCATCTGCAAGTTGACAATACAGAAGACACAGCAGCGTTCTGGTGATATCTCTTAACTATCTACTAAATAAATAAAGCAATTAAAGCACAAAACTAACAATCTAATAGGATAGCAATGCATTGTAGTGCAAATACAGGTAATGTTGCCAGACCCAAGTTCATTCATTCATTCACTCTTTCTTTCTTTCTTTCAAAAAGTGGTAAAAATCTGTATTTCCATCAAATTAAATTTTTTTTCCCATTTTTTTTTCTTTTTAGTTTTTTTTTTTTTTCGTTTGGTAAACGATGATTTAAAAAAAAAAAAAAATTCCTCTTTGGAAATCCAAACATTTAGAAAACAAACGAACAAAACAAACCCAAAAAATGAAAGAAAAAAGAAAGTGTCTGCTGAGAAGGAATTCTGCCTGCTATATTTATATACACACACACACACACACACACGCAGATACTGACACACAGGGAAGAGGAAAGAAAAAAACCAACCAAACAACAAAAAGAATTAAAAATAAACAAAAGGGGGAAGGAAGGAAGGAAAAAAAAAAAAAAAGAAAAAAAAAAAAGGGAGTCTTGTTTGATGGCCAGGAGGGATGACACCGCCTGTTCCTTCTCATAATTGCATTCAGATACTCAGGATACATATTTGCCAGCTCTCGTGACCCACTGATGCTATGCCCTCTTAAAGGAAAGCAGGCACTCACCAGGTATTAGAGAAGCAGCTTTTAACACCAATAAAGGATTTGTACTGGATAGATTTAAGACTGAACAAGGACTAAGGAGAAGCTCTTTTACAGCACAAGTTTGGGTTTTTAATCTTTTCCAAAGGAGGTATTACAGTGGGAGAAGATAAAATAATTCTTCTGGTTTATTATTTGGGAGGAATAGTTTTGGTTGGTGACTGAGACCCACACTAAAAGATTAATTTCTGATAATTTGGGGGAGTGGCAGTGCCTCTCTGAGACTAATTCATTTAAATTGGAGCAGGTCAGCATCTCCAAGACCAGGGTGACCCAGAGAGGTGCTACTTGCTGCCAGAATCATTCCCTACCGAGTTGATGGAAGAAGGAACTATCAAACCTCAAGTATGTTGTCAGAAGGGCTTTTTTAGGGGGCTGCTGCAGAGTCCTACGCTGTGTCTAGGGCTCTGAGGGTCTTCTGCCCTACCTTTCTATGCTCTGAGGTGTCCATGGTTAGCCCCACACACACCGGTGCGCTGCACCAAGCTACTCATCGGCACGGAGAGAAAGGATATTGTCAGAGTGCAAAATGATCTGTTTTCAGGCAGGAAGCAGTCAACTAGATGTAAATTCCATGAAACAAAAGAAGGTATTATTTACAGTTTTATTGTGATGTTAATTAATATTTACATCTTGGAATGAAAAAAAATAGAAATGTTAATGATTGGCTTTACTAAGAGGATCACTTGATGCCAATGTGAAAGCCAGGGAGAGAAGGCAATTATGCAGACATCACATGCACCCTAATTTCAGTATGGAAACTTACATTTCAAATCTCAATTCAGGAAAATAACATGGAAAAGTTTGTACTACAAAATCTAAACATGAGAAAGATTTAAGAGGAGAAAAAGAAAAAAAAAAAAAAGAGGAAAAAAAAAAAAGCACATTGCATATGTCAGATAATCTAGGTCTGATTATCTGAGCTGTGCTAGCTACAGGGAAGCACTTACCCTTGAGTCCAGCTAGAAGTTAGCAGGGTAAGAAGGAACAAACCAGAATAACATAAAGACTAGCAACAAGGCTCAGGAAAGCAGACAGGAGCCCTAACCTAGCAGCTAAATATTTGGGTTCAAGCAAAGAATGAAAAAGAAACTTAAAGAAATCAAACCAACTGAGAAAAAAAAAAAAACAACAAACAAACCAAAAAACCACTTACAGTTGAAAATGTCTTAAAGCAGCTCAGTAAACCTCGGTACAGATTACGGGGGAACAAATCATTACGAATTCTCAAAGCAACCAACTCTTTAGTATATGGTGTGATTAACAGTCATTAATTATAAACAGACATTTAAAAAAAACTGAAATATAACCAACCAGTGATATGTCAAACAAGTACAGACCAATCTTTCAGGTTAAAAAGAAAAGGGTTTCAAAAAAGAAAAACAAACCAACAACCAAACCAGAACGTTGAGCACGTTTGGGAATTTTGTTGGATGCATCACTAATACAGAACGAACAAAGATTGGTGCTTTCAGACAAGTGACCACTTTTATGGAGCTTAAATATTGCCAAAAGGTGTAATATGCATTGGCAGCACCGTTGGCTGTAATACTGTGCTCGATTTCAACAGCAAACAAGAACAGTTTTGGGGTTTTGGGTTTTTCCCCCCCCCCATTTATAATGCGAACACTGGAGAAAAGCACAGCTTTGCGTGAATGGAAGTTTGCTTTCCAATTGTAGCCAAACAAAACAAAAAGAGGAAAAAAAAAAAAAAAGAGAAAAGCAAAACTATTCACTCTAACAGGTACTGTTCACCCACATGAAAGGAGTTGTAGAGTCATACAAAAATTCACCAATAGCAGGGTCTAGTTGTTGTTGTTGTTGAGTACTTAAATTGCAAATAAAAACAAACTCCGTCTTGGTGCAGAGCTGTCTGTTTTACTTCCCAGTCAAGGGTTGCTACCAAACTGTGGATGGGAATTTGGAGTACTTTTGGAAGCTTGTGTTTACAATGTCAGAAGAGGTGGGAAGCAAATGAATTCACTGTTCCTCCCAAAATTTCCCCCAGCAGTAAAATCCACTCTTGTCAAGGTTGTGTTTAACAGACAGCTCCAACCCAGGAGGGGAGGGCTGAGTTTCTCTGCATGTGCATGCATGCTCATGTGCCATCTTGGACTGCTACAACATGAAAGCTAGAACGACAGTTACTTGTCAAATGGCTCAACATTTACTTCTCTGCACATCCTCATTCACCATAGCCTCTAATAAGCACACAAATTAGGACAGGTATAAAGTTAAACGTACAAGGTTAAAACAGCTCACAAAAGTCCTTACCTTTCTGCAGGCAAAAAAAACACCAAAACCAACCAAAACCCACCAAAAGAAGTAAACCAAACCCTAAAACCAAACCCCAAAGCCAAAGAAAAACCTCAAACCCAAACCAAGACCCTTTTAAAAATGCAATACTTGATGTGTTTGAATTTTGAGACCGAAGGAACTGAGATGTATTTGTGCATTGAGACTCCATCATGTGTGACATGCATGACTCACTTCTAATCATCAACTGCTGAGTCCAACGACTTTTGCAGTGAGCACTGCCATGTACCAGCAGTGAAATATGGAAAGCAAGCAGCCTTTGCTGTTGAGAGGCAGGGGTACCATGGCATGCTGCCCTTCTCTTGCACCAGCAGTGAAATATGGAAAGCAAGCAGCTTTTGGTGTTGAGAGGCAGGGGTACCATGGCATGCTGCCCTTCTCTTGCACCAGCATTGAAATATGGAAAGCAAGCAGCTTTTGGTGTTGAGAGGCAGGGGTACCATGGCATGCTGCCCTTCTCTTGCACGATGAAGGTACTATGCACAAAGAGCTGCCAGAAGGATCTAGATCTAAGGAAGGAGGAGGAGGAAGACTAAGGGCAAAACACCCTAGCCCAGAGGATGCTGAAGCAGCGAGTCACGATCAGACTGATGAGCCAACTGTTTTTCCCCTTCCAGGCTTTGGCACAACACAACTGAGGGGGTTTCCCACTACTTGGAGCAAAAAGGGGAGCTAAGCTTATGGGGAAAACATATTGTGGATGTTAAGAGGGTGGTGGCGTAAAAGAAGCTGAATGATTTGGAGTTAGCACTGGCATGAGAACAAGTGAAAGAAACTTGGGTTCAGATCTTAGCCCCTTCAGATGCCCTGGAAGGACCAGGGAATGAAGTTTCAGCTGTTTTCACCAGAGGTGAGGACGAGGGATCCCTGCATCCTGGTAGGCAAGTGAGATGGAAAAGCCACGATCCAAGTTGTGACATTTCTCTCACTCTGAGCACGGTCAGGGTGACACAGGCCTGCAGGATCACGAGCAGCACAAGTCTCTGGTGGATGTACTGGGCTGTGGTGAGATGCAGAGAAGACTCCTGGGCTCAGTCACCAACCTCACTGACTGTTGGCAAGGACTAAGACAAGCCAGTTGCCTCTCCTCCATCCTAGGCAGCCTAAGCAGGGGGTTCAGCTCACCCTACACACACAACCCTTGGTTGTGCATGGGGACAACTTAAAGGTCCATGGGTCTGGGCATCCCCTCTCCCCACGTTCCTGACTTTGCTGCTGCTGCTGCCAGGCAATTATTATGTGTTTGGAAAAGGGGACCCTTCCCCTGGCCCCACATATTAGTCTGGCAAAGTAAAAAGTCCATAAACATAAATGCAGCAGCAGCAAAGTCCTCTAGGTCTGATGTCTGGAGGGACAGAAGACTGGATGAGTGCATCCTCTTTGCACTGATGGCACACTAAGAACATCCTTCAGCACTGTAGGTTTAGGAGAGGGAGACATAAGCAGCACTTCTCTGCTGCTCTCCCTTGCTGCATTTTAAAGACTTTTAGCATGTTAAAAAAGCAGCTGTAGAAGGACACGTGCCTGCTACATCCGAAAACCTGGGCAGAGAGACTTATCAGCCCTGGGACTGCTCTCAGGTCAGCATGACTCAGCCTGGTCTGCAGGCTCGTCACAGCTAGTAAACTTTGCATTTGCATTCCTGCACCCCATTTCAGCTTCCTCAGAGGCATCCTTCCTTCCTGACCCCAATCCTTTACCCTTTGTAGCCCCAAAGGTAGTGATCTGACTGAGATGAAGAGTGGTTAGCACACTGCATCAGGCTACATCCTCCGTGACAGCAGCGCAAGGCAGGAGGGAGTCCAAATGATGCAGGAGGTATGAGGATACAAAAGCCCCACAGCAGCAAGCAGAGATAACTGTAAGAGGGATCATGCAGATCTATGTCTTGCACTGCTATTTTCTATCAATACTGGCATGAAGAAGTTAAACCAACATAAAAGAGAAGCGATATTGATAAGCAAGGGACAGATTTTTCTGAGTTCTTTACAACAAAATACTCCAGAACAGCTTTACAGAGACTATTTTAAATGTTAAAATCTGATTTAATTAGAAGAATTTGCTAATATTTACCATTTCCCCTCATTTTGCTTATACTTAATGATACTAATTCCTAAATTTTGCTGAAACTAGCAAGAACCACTACCGTGTTACATAACAAAGGGGCTCCAGACGTGTGATCAAGACCTTCAGGAAAAAACAGGGAGGAGGCATTTGCCTGGTTTATAATCAAATTACATTTGCAAGACAAAAGAAATTGCTCTAAATTTCAAATTAAGCAAACTGGGTCTAACTGCACAGGACATGCAGCGCAGCTATGACTTAAAAGATGATTGCTTTAAATTCACATCTAACTGGCCTGCAAAGCAACCTGTTAAAAATACCATATGCTTTCCTACAGTTGAATATTCAACAGGAGACCTCTTTTTGTGTGTGCATTTCGTACTTGCAAGATTTGCACCTGTAGTTCTGAGCACGTGATGCCTTTGACAGGCAGCTAATGGCACTAATGAATCGCTCTGATCTGGGCGTGCAGTTTATTGTGTGTGGGTAAAACATGAGCCTGCAGAAAGCAAGCTGGGTCTCAGGCTCTCAGATCTCAGTCTCTCCTTCATCAAGTATTGCACTTTCAAACACTCATTGGCAAGTTCCCCAAGGGATTCTGTTTCTTAGGCCTGGTTGTGCTAAGCACACAGGTTAACTGCTTCGGGATCCACTGATGTAAAAAGCAGCTTAACGAAAACGAAAATAAATAAAGAAAGAAACTCATTTTGGAGTCAGAGACACGTAAGCAAACGTTGATTTACATCAGTGCAGACAATCTTCCCCTCAAAGACTTCTGCTCTGTAAGAGAGCTTATTTACTTACAAAATTGAGAGATTGGGGCATCTAGCTGGGGTACATTTCCTCCTTTAGCATTTAGCTTTTGCACTTGAGTGGGCGGCACAGGTTTGTGGGACTGGCCGGTGGCTCGGTACATGGCTTGGACCCACAGGATGCGGTCCTGCTCGTCGTCACTCGCAAAAATCACCGTGTCTCCTTCCTTCACCGCGTTGAAGAATGCTCTGCCGCCCTCCAAACCTGGCGGGAGAGGAAGAGACAACACAGTTTCACAGGCTTGGAGGTCAGCAAAAGGATCTCCCCACCCCAAGTGTCCCCAGATTCCGGCTGAGCTCAGTCCCCTCGCCTGAACTAAACTCATCTGCAGGACAGCTCACCGGGTCCCCAGGTAGGGCCCTGTGCTGCAATTATTGAAATGTGCCCCACCACGCTGGGATTAATTGCTTCTCTCACCTACAGCCCCATCTGTGCAGGTCCCATGTGAATTGCACTGCTGGAGCCCCATTAAAAATGGGGGTTTAGAGCATGTGGCAGGAGGCTTCTCATTACACTGAGTGCATCAGTGCTCAGACTGCACAAAAGGTGCTTGGGTGATGTGCTCATTTCTCTCTTGGCCCTGATCCACCACTCATCTTCCCATCTCCCTAACACGAGAATTAATCTGGAATCATGGTCTTGACAACTAGCCTACTGTGTCTTTCTTCATCTCCTCTGGGAATACTGATATTGAGGGCATGGTGAGGATCACAATGCTCAACACATCACCTACTGATATAAATGTGGCACTCCTCCACTTGAATGGTCTCACCACTCAACAGGTACCTCCAGGTACCAGAGGGCTTCCTGCGCCTGCCCCTTTCACTCACTCATGCACCAGAGACAAAACAGGGTAGGAAAAAATGCTGGTTTGCTCCCATAAATATTTCCTATAATAAAGACAAACAATAGCTACTAACTTTTTATTTAGGGAATATAACCTGAAGGCACAGGTTAGGATCGTTACTTGATTTGAGTATCCAGTTAACAATCAAATTGTGCTGTGATTTCAGCGTCTAACTCACTTAGGTTCCCCAGAAGAGATGAAGTCTTTCCCTTCTCTGGTGCAACTCCTAGTAGAGCCCCTTGGATCTATTGATAGTAAAGTCACGCACAGCTAATGCTCAGCATAAGCACAAATGTATTTATAATAATGCTCATCACAGTTCAGCTGTAAGCAGGGAGAGAGGGAGAGGACTCCTGTCTGGGAGCTGCAGGCAGCACAGGGAGCATGAGCACCTGCAGGTGCAGCAGCAAGCCCAGTGCCTGGCCACAGGTACCCCCATACCTGGCTGCGGGTCGGTGTAGTCCACAGTGTATCCGTCGAGCTGCAGCAGCTCTTGAGGTTCAGCTTTTTTCTCCCGGTAGCTGCACATAGCAAATGTATATTGACTAACCTGGGGAAAACCACAAAGCTAAGATGGCACCGAGTGGTCACGACAAGGCAATCCAAAGTGCTTACAAACGCTGCAGGCTGATGCACGTTTACAGACCCCCAGGAGGCGCAGGGGTAATTTTGATGCCTGCTGCCCGTACCAGACAGACTAAACTTTCAAGCGGGCTTTTGCAAAGCTCTCTGTTAACACACCCTGCTGCAGCAGGCATCTAATTCTCTGCATCGGTACATACAGCGGTTTAATTTCCCCCGTAAGAGGAAGCTCCACGCTCTAAAACCCTCTATCATTCATCCCCAGACAAGTGCGAGAGTGACACCCTGTCACAAACAATGTGAGCTAAATTGCTAGGTGCCAGTCATATTAAAGCAATCTTAAGATCCCACTGATCTCGGCAGTTGTTGTCATCAGTGCTGTAAATGGCAGCTCTCACTCCTCTGAGGTACCATCTGCATGACACGATACATTCAATGTCAAGCTCTTGACGGAGCCGACTCAGCTGCGGGGGCTCTGCCAGGCTCCCGCATCGCCTTTAGGAGGCCATCAGGCCGCATCAAGACCCCGCTCGTACTCGGCGTGCTGCAATCTGGACGGTCGGCCAGAAGCACGTCCAAGGAGGAGAGGAGAGGAGAGGATTCTCCGTGCCCCAGGCTAGGAACTCACGGGGAAATTTACTGTCAAATGATTTCAAACGACTTTGTTAAGGTTGTGTCACATCCTGGACGCCTGACGCAATTTTATGTGTCTGGACATTTCCTTGACCTCTGGAGGAAACTTTAAAAGTCTGGATGTGCTGCTCGTCAGATTTTACAAGTTGAGAGAGCTTTTGGAAGACGGGAGAGGGTGGGCTGGGGAATTTTGCCTTCGAATTCTAGGCAAATCACTCGGCCACAAAAACACATGCGGCGCCCGCTTTGGTGGCATCGATCACTAATAAAAATGCCATTTATTTCAGTCAGGGGACCCATCTACTGTCACAGCGGCCCTGAGCCGGCGCTCGGTTTATTGCTGCCCTCTATGGGCTTCCGCTAGCTGCCAGCCTGCTCTCAGCAGCCCTGCCTGCACCGTGCCTTCCTCCAGGAACAGCTCCAAAAGCCACCTAAGAATAAACCCTATCATTAACACATTTGTGGGAGTAAGACTAAAAGTGATGCTTTAAGCATCTTGCATCCTCCTTAAAACTACCAGCGCTGACGAAAGATTGACAAGTAACAGACCAATAGCAGGAGCACCCCAGTGCATATTCCATGCTCTGAACTTTGAATGCACACCACCGTACCGGCAACACACAAATCCAAAAGATTAACACGAAGACGTCTAAAAATAACCTAGTGCCCCACAGCACAACATTCAGACGGTTCCCGCAGCGTTCATTCAGCCGCACTCGCAGTATATTGCTGCCATCTCCTGGAGAAACCCTTGAATGTGCTTTATTTATGGTAAGATCCAGGAGATTTCAGCCGAGTGGTGAGGGTTTGAGTTCCCTGTGTTAGCCTGAGCTTCAGGGACTGCGTGACAAATTTATTTCTTGAGCTGTGAGTGAAAACATTAATACAACCGATGCTATCCCCACCCCCCTTCTCCTGCACGCTCCACAGCAACAGGTAAAATTCATCCAATGGTTCTGTTTCTTCTTCTCCTCTGACCCTGAGCTTGAGGTCTGAATTTCAGGCTCTTCATGTCAAAATAATTCTGCTCATCATTGGGCATAGAAAATATTCTTTCTGCCCTATCAATGATCCAGTGACAGCAACACAACAGTAACACACAGAAGAACACTCAGAGCTCATTCTCCTCATGTTAAAAGTTGTAAAAGACAGATGTAGACAGTAGGTTCTGGTGCAGCCACTCTGGGACAGAGGCAAAGCAAATCAGTCTCTCCTGCTAACACTCACATGATTTCCTTAGGAGAAGCTGCTCTACACCATTATCAGAAAACACCTTTAAGAGAAATCTACAGGTAGGTTTACAATGTATGATAAGCCCATCTGAGTTCACATCCTGCTCCTCTTCTACTCATAAAGCTCAGGACCACACAGGAGCCTGCTGGCAGATGGCAGGTCAGGATCAGCCTGGAGGGAGGAAACCTCTGGAAAAGGTGCCACACCAAGTGCCTGAACCTAAACAACTCCAGCTATTGACCTCAAGCACCAGCATAGCAACCTGCCTGTCCTCTTCTGTTGCCTATAGTATTTACTGCCATGGCTCAGAATGCTGCTGAAGCTGATGCCTTGCCTACCAGTGCAAGCTGGCTCCTTCCATCTACAAGCGATGGTAAAGTAAAACCAGACAAAACGAGGTTCTAGAAAGCTCAGTGCATCAAGGTCATGCTTCACTGCTGAACAGCACTGGAGGGTCAAGTGGAGAATGCAGCTTGCCTTTCATCAGCCCTCTAAAAATACTCTGCTTTCTACAGAAGCTCAGAAGTGGCCAGACAAGTGAAACAGTTAATAGCAGAAATTAATCCTACAGCCTGCTGAGTTCACACCGAACCATAGCTGAGTATGAGAGTGAGCGAGCAGATGGGATGGGCAAGATGAATGGTTTGAGTAATTGGAAAAAACACAGATAGAGAGAGGAAACTGAAGGAAGATAGAGAAGAACTCTCTGCCCAGTGAGGGGCAAACTCACAAAGCAGCTGGGATTTCATCCAGGGACTTGATGAAGGCCAGGAAAGGAGCATCTAAGAACGGTGAACTGAGAGAAACTAAAAGAAAGAAAATAATCCAAGGCTGCCCTGGCTGGTTCATTAACCAAAAAAAAAAAAAAAAAAAAAAGCTTTGAGAAATAATTTGATGCAGAAGAATAGAAGGAAAAGAAAGTGGAGAAAAAAAAAGGAGAAAAAGACAAAAGAAATTCATGAAAGGGGAAGCAGACAGTGGGAGACAAACGCCAAAGTTCAGTATTCTCAGGCTGCTAAATTCGATCTGACTTTGTTGGCACTTGACCATATTCTGTCACCAGCTATATAATCCAACTGATTAACAAATACAGTAGATATGTATTAAACAGTCCTGACTTTGTCCTTGCTTTTCCATCAGAGACTCCTGCTCTAGCAAGCACTACTTTCCCCAGGATCCTGCTCAAACCTGTTAATTGTTGTGCCTCAGACTCGGAGTTCAGTCATTTGCCTCCCCCTTTCCCACTGTTGACATAACGCTGCCCCACTTGGGTTAAATTCTCAACTGGCCCTTTCCTGGATTAACAGTGTGCATTTTGTCCCAAGGGAGAGAAACTGTGCTAAGATACTGCCATTTGTAATACAGCTTTCCTCTTTGATGGGAGACTCTTGTCCTCTGGTTGCAGCTGTATGTTGCCTCCCGAGCCCTTTCCTGACACAAATGAGCAGAGGAAACGATCCAGCTCAAAGAAAAAAACCCGTGAAAACAACAGTTTTCACGTCTCAGCACATCCAAGTAGCCCCAAGCAATTGCACCTAGCAGTTGTCCTAACCTCTTCCCTCAAGCAGGAGGTGTGCATGTGTTCTCCTCGGGCAAGGCCCTGCGACGAGAAGCCATCCCTCCAGTACAGACTGGGCATGCACCACCTACCACAGCCAGGTGGAACAAGCTCTGGCATCTGCTTATCCTGCACTTCTATGACCAAGGTTTCTTGAAAACTGCCACCTATGCTCAGCCATCAGTGAGGATCTAACTGACAACATGATTTAATATGATTATGGGGACCAGCTATGGGTCATTTGCCTTGATTTGAGGACTATACTCTACGACCACCGGTGCAGTGCACTGCAATTCTGCTGAGTTATTTTCAAATCCTGTTGGTTATTTGGAGCTACTGAACACTTACTTCATTTCCTTTGCTCTCGAGTCAGTTGAGTTTTGCTAAAAGCAGGAACTGTCACTGTTAGTCTAAATTATAATGAGTTCAGGGAGTCAGTCACTGGAACAATAGATCCAGGCGTAGACGCTGCAACTGGTTTTAATCTGCAGAGTGTTGATCTGGTTCCAACAACATTCTGCAAACATCATCAGACACAATCAGTTGAAAACTGCTTCGAGCTACTCAGCAGACATGTCATCCAGGTACCATGGAGTGTTACTTCCCATATGCTGCCAGAGCGTAGGAATGGGGTTATGACAAGGGAAGAAGAGATTGAGTCTGAAATCTCGATGCAATTAATTCACTTGCCCTTAAGAAGCATTATATGACATTTCCTATCTTGAAGCCGAGCAAACCCACCAGAACCAACAACTGTGTTACTGCCAGCGTAGCACATCAGACCTTGCAAAGAATTAATACAAGCTCTGTCAGCTATCAAAACTTCCAGTTTTTGCACAACCAAGGGTCTAGCTGCCAAACTGGCTCAGATCTGTACACCGTGCTCAGGCAGCTGATACAGCAACTTAGGAAAGACTTGAGAGACCTGTGATGGATACACATTTTCTTTCTTAACCAGTCACAGAGAACTTTGCCCTAAATGGCTCCACTGCTTTAGCTTACCACTGCCGCTGGCCTCACTGTTGCCTTTACGAAGCAGTTTCCTCACTTGTGGTGCTGCGACCATTTCCATCCAAGCTCAGGGCCATATTCTGCCATTGCTTTCACACTGCATATCTCAGGATTTAAAATTAGGCAAGTAACGAGTCTCTGCCATGTAATTTACATCTAATCAGTATTCTGCTCTTCTGCTGCTCATCTCAAAGGGTGTCTACGAGAAGGGTGGGCAGCGTGCAGAGAGGACTGCGATTCATTCGGAAGAGAAAACTACCTCCTCTTAATGCAGGAGTGCATGCTGGAGGAGTGTATGTATCAGCTCTGCCAGCTGTGCCAGGCTGCAAACCTCCCCGGAGGGGTTGAACCAAGTCCACCCAGCAACACGTGCACTGTAGAGGTGAGGCCGAGTCCTAGAAACAGCACAAAGGAACTGCTCTCATCTGCTACACCCAAACAAACCATCTCCACTTCTGTACAACCCTCGCAGCTACACAGACACAGAAGGTGCGAGGGATTATTCCACCCAAATTACAAGGCAGTTATTGCTCCTTTCCCCTTCACTCCAGGACTAACACAAGCCAAACGGCAGTGGAAATGCTCCCAGCAGAGCTCCTTTCTCTACATAGGCAGGCAAACCCTGCGTTCATACCGGTGAGGCACTGCTGACACAAAAGAGATAAACTGCCATCAACACCTTCCTCCCCGGTGCCGCCCATGCAGTTTGGCACCTTTGTGGCCCTGTTTAGATGGTTATGAAGAGTCTGAGTAGTTATTATCATGAACTTCTTAACCTCTAGTACCAGAAAGCAGAGCTGTACCACTCAACAGCACTGAAGGAACTGAAGCGGTGTCCATCTGAAATGGGGAAAGAGGAGCATGAGGGAGTGTGGGACCAGGAGGATGAGGTTACATAGGGATGGCAGAGGAGACAGAGCTGCAATAGAAAATGCTGCAGGTAAGGGACAAGGGATCAGAAAGGAAATGCTTAGCTATTTATTTGAACATACTGCCTTGCCCTCTTGGCAGCACCACAGTCTGACCAGACCACTACATCCTAAATGGACTTTATGCTTTGGACTCCATCTCTCAGCTGTGGTGCAAGCCAGAACCTGGTGCAGATGAGTAAGCTGCTGAAAAAAAGGGGCTGCTCCCTGCCCATTCTTTATGTAGCAGAGTCAGTACACCTTCCTCTGGGGGTTATTTCCTGCCTGTGGTTTAGCAGGGTTCACAGCATCCTGGACACCAACACCTTTGCTGCCAATCCCTGTTCATATCAGCACCCATCCTTTGCATTGCATGAAAAGCAAATGACAAACATACGGACAGCAAAGTATTTTTATTCCATCTTTATTGCCTGCTGACATGTTCAATATGCTCCAACTACATCTGAGGGACTGCATAGAGAGTGTTTCTTGTTTATATTTGATGTACGGCAGAACACTTTACATTGCACCAAATGTTGAGCAAACGGTAACATAACAGAGAAGCTGCAGTGGCAGCTGGAATTTCTGAGGTGGGCTACAGAGACTCTCTGAGGGCAAAAGTCTGCTCATCTTATTCAAATGAACTGCTTTTCTGGCCAAATCCTGCTCTTTTATGCCAACTGACGAATGCAGACCCAGTAACATGAGAAAACATGGAATAACTCTGAGCTTCAATTCCTCAGCAAGCTGAAAAATAGATGGGAACTGAAAAGCAGAGAAGTAACTGCAAGCACGCAGAATGGTCAGGAGAAAGGCTTGAGAGAGACACAGGGGACTCTATGTCTAACCAGCAAGCCTGTGCACAGACAAGTTTCAGTAGATTTATATATGTTAAGAACGAGGATTCTCTGCTTTAGAGAATCCCTGTGGCCAGTAGCAGTGGGGATGTCATTCTGCCCTGGACTGGCACTGGGGAGGCCTCAACTCAAGCACTGTGTGCAGCTCTGGGCCCCTCACTGCAAGAAGGATGTTGAGGAGCTGAAGCAGGTCCAGAGAAGAGCAACAAGACTGGGGAGAGGCTGGAGGGGAAGTCTGATGGGGAGAGGCTGAGGGAGCTGGGGGTGTTCAACCTGGAGAAGAGAAGACTTAGAGGGGACCTTATCGCTCTCTACAGCTACCTAAAAGGAAGTTGTAGCCAGGTGGGGGTCAGGCTCTGCTCCCAGACAACTTGTACCAGCCTGAAGCTGTGCCAGGGGAGGTTTAAGTTGGATATCAGGAAGCACTTCCTTATGGAATGGATGATTAGGCAGTGGGAGGTGGTGGAGTCACCATCCTGGAGGTCTTTAAGAAACAACTGGCTGTGGCACTTGGTGGCATGGTTTAGCTGATGTGGTACTGTTAGTTTATAGGCTGGACTTAGTGATCTCAGAGGTCTTTTCCAGCCTCAGTGATTCTGTGATCCTGTAGAGAGGGGGCCTGAGAACTTGGTCAAACAAGAACAAATTGTCTCTCAGGGAAAAGCAATACAGACTTTTATTATCCTCTGAAATGAAGTGAAAAGGAAACACACAGACAAAAGCAAGCCCTCAATCCCTGCTCCAGACCAGGGTCATTGCATAATGCTTCCTTCATTATGACCTCAGTTGCTAAATTTACCCAGGGGACAATTTGGAATTTACCTCCAGTGGTCTATCTCTACAAGATGCTGGGTTCCCTTGTGATGTGCAGAGCACCCTGCCTTGCCAGGGACCTGGCCAGTCCCTGTACGGTGCATTTGCAAACCAGATGTCTCTAGGAATGGATTACACAGATCCTAAACTCACCTCTTTCAGCTAAATCTAAATAAACTGCTTGGGCAGATAGAGAAATCTCCTGTGGCTGCTCTACACTAACTCCCCATTTCTGTGGCAAATTTGATCCCATTTGGAGTACAAAATGAACACTTTAAACTGTTGCTCCTGATCATACTCGGTTATTTGACTAGATACTGAACTGGCCTCTCCAAAGAGGTTCTTACTTACAGTCCTAGTACCTGTGCCACATATTCTAAATCCCTTTTATCTTTCCAGGATGGATTTTTTTATGTGCCATATAGGTCACCTAGCAGCGACAAACAGGGAATGCAACTAAGCTTTCTACTGCGACAGTTGAATGTGGACTAATGATTAACTCAAAACAAACTAACCAGTTTACACCAGGTATTTTAAGAGCAGAGAAGCCAGCTGTGTAAGGTGGAAGAAGAGCTGCATCAACTCCTCCCCACCCTTGTACAGGAAAGCCAGAACACAAGCATGACCCATCCAAAGTGTGGAGTTTGGTGCACCTGGTTTACACCACCTCAGTTCTTACACACAGGTGAAACCCTGGCTGTTCTGAGGCAGAACTAACATCTGCTTGATTGACAGTAGGATTTCAACCTCTGAATTGATCACTTTGGATCTATGCTGGCACAAGACCCCAGTTGGATCCCATGTTATTCCATCAGGGCATGCCTGTGGTGCTTTCACCACAGGACCCTGCACAAAGCCTGTGTTTCTCATACTCAGAGACAATATACCCTGAGGAAGCCAGAGAAGAGGGAGAAAGAGTGACCCAAGAGGACTCTGTGGCTTTATCAGGCTGGTGTAAAGATGGAGCTGCTCAGATTGGGACCCTGCAATTCTGTGGCCAATGATGTGGTTTCAGCTGGCCTTTGGAGGGTGAGGCAAACTCTAAGACACCAAGTAGTGACTACATCTCTTTAGATCACACAACACATCTTCTGCCTGTTTCTTTTGCTATTCTTAACCATGGTAAAACACATAGGTAGGTGTACCTAAACTGGGAGAGCAGAGAGCTACAAAATCCAAACCAAACGGGGAGGCGTTGTGAGAGACTGATGAAAGCTATAGACAATGAGAGGTAGCAATGAAAGTGAAGTCAAGAACAATATACTGACTCTGATGAAGCCTGTGATGAAACTTCTGCAGATCTCAGACTTCAAATGTTACATGGAGGCTCATAAGAGAGCATTTGCACATAAGTACCCCCAGCCAAGACAGTCAGAGGACCCTCCTCATCCCATTAACTCCTCACTAAAATCAGTTCTCCGTTTCACCAAGCACTCATGTGCATCAGGAAACTCACAGCCAGGGGTCTGCAGCTGGGATATCCTTGAAAAGACATACCCATTTAGAGAAGATTCATGACTAAACAGACACTCTACACAATCACAGCTCAGCATCAATTTCACAGCACTAAAAAAGGTCAGAGGAAAGACCTAAATATTTCATGTTGAGATTTAAAATCACTTCTAGTTAAATCTGTTACCTGGACCAGGACAAAGAATCGTTTTTTCCATCTCTTCCAAACATTTTTACCAATGGCCCATAAATACCTAGGAGAACAGAAGAGGTGAGTTCAGCACACAAGTCAGGGTGTGTTGTTCTCTTGCTTTTCAGCATGCTTGCTTTACACCTAGAAAGTCAAGTTAATGCATAAGCAGGAATAATTGCAAGGCTCTTAAGCTAAGAAGCATTCATGAATATGTTCATTTCTAGCCTGAACGAACAACCTGTAAAGAGAAAGTGACACAAGAAGATGCCACAGACTTAACCTTGCACATTAAGTGTCCTCTTTGTCTATCACAACTTGCTCTGAATCTAGAAACCCTTTTATGCCAGTTAACAGCTACAATGTGGTCAGGTAGGTGAAGGACATATTTACAAAAGGAAGAATTAAGGCAGAGAAACCCCAAACACTCCTTTAAGCCTTCACAAAGCCATTTGCCTGAGGTGGGCTGTTAAACAGAGGGACACTTGCTACATCAAAACCAGTACCCAAGTTCCCAGTATCCACTGGACTGGACACTCCACAGTTTAAAATTAATTTCTAGATTATAGATTAATTCCTAGTATCTGTAGCCCAGCAAATTTCTAAAGCCAAGTTGAAAATTTCTAAGGAGGAATTAATTTACTGTTTATACAACAGAAGAATTAACTTTAAAAAGTAAAGCCAAAATCTGCATTTAATCTACATGACAAAGTGGCCACTGTGACACTGTAATAGAAGCACAAGCAACAAGAGTGGAAACACAAGACTGAGAATAAACACCAAGACTCTATTCAGCATTACTGTGTTTTATGCAGCATTATAAGGAACACCTCCCCTATGAGGAGGAACTGAGGGCCACAAAGATGCTCAGAGGGTTGTAGTAGGTCTGCTATGAGGACAGGCTACAAGAGTTGGGGCTCTGTAGCCTGGAGAAGAGAAGGCTTCCAGGAGACCTTGGAGTAGCCTTCCAGTATCTGAAGGGGGCTCCAGGAAGGCTGGGGAGAGACTATTGACAAGGTCTTGTCATGACAGGACAAGGGGCAAGGGGTTTGAACTGGTAGAGGGAAGATTTAGACTGGATGTTAGGAGGAAGTTGTTTGCAGTGAGGGTGGTGAGGCACTGGCACAGGTTGCCCAGGGAGATTGTGGTTGCTCCCTCCCTGGAGATGTTCAAGGCCAGGTTGGATGAGGCTCTGGACAGCCTGATCTAGTGTGAGGTGTCCCTGCCCACGGCAGGGGCTTGGAAATAGGTGATCCTTGTGGACCCTTCCAAACCTGACTGATTCTCTGAGATTACTTTGGTTCTGGTTCAATAAAAAGAGAAATAAAATCCTTTTTGGTTACACTAGTGCCAGAAGAGATCCAGCAAAACGTAGATGAGTGTTTAAGCCACAAAACTCCCAAGTCATGTTAATGTGGACACTGAGCTCTTGGCTACATCATGGATAGGTCCTTTTTGCTACTGCTGCTAACACCACCAGAATCATAGAATGGTAAGGTTGGAAGGGACTTCAAGGATCATCTAGTTCCAACCCCCTGCCATAGGCAGGGACACCTCCCACTAGTACAGGTCACTCAAGGTCTCATCCAACCTGGTCTTGGACACCTCCAGGGAGGGAGCAGCCACAACCTCCCTGGGCAACCTGTGCCAGTGTCTCACCACCCTCACTGCAAACAACTTCCTCCTAACATCCAGTCCAAATCTCCCCTCTGCCAGTTCAAACCCATTGCCCCTTGTCCTGGCATTGCAAGTTCTTGTCAATAGTCCCTCCCCAGCCTTCCTGTAGGTCCCCTTCAGATACTGGAAGGCTACTCTAAGGTCTCCTGGAATTTTTCTCTTCTCCAGGCTGCAGAGCCCCAACTCTCTCAGCCTGTCCTCACAGCAGAGCTGTTCCAACCCTCCGAGCATCTTCATGGTCTCCTCTGGACCCACTCCAACACTTCCATGTCCTTCCTGTGCTGGGGGTTCCAGAACTGCACACAGTACTCCAGATGGGAATGACCACCTCAGCTCTGTTGGCAAGCTAGCATCACAAACCACAGGGTTTTAATCAGCCTCTAGTATATCAGATGGCAATTAAAGTCTAAGAAAATCCAGGACTGTTCAGGTCTGTGGCTGTCAGCTATGGTCAAGGAAATAAATCCCTGTCCTTTCTGGTTTTTGATGCTTGTGATTGTGGTTGAAAAATAAACCTCACACGTGGCTGCTGTTGGATCTGATCTCATTAGCAATGACAACAGGAGGAGGAGGAGGAATTAAAAAAAAAAAAAAAAAGAAAGAAGAGATGAGTAATCCAAACCAGCTAATAATAGACTGAATCTAACAAAACACTGTGAAAATAAGAATGAAACAAAGTCACTTTTATAGCACATAAAATGTACTGCAGAAAGACTTAATCAAAACAGTGACTTTCCTTGATAGCTTCTATTTTTTGATATCCTCAGCTCTGAAGAGCAGACAGGAAGAAGCTTGCCAGTCATGTTAGCAAGATCTACCCAAGGATGATTTCATTTGTAATTGTACAGCACAAAGGTGGAAGCCTCTGACTCACATGTTTGGAGCGCAGAAGCTTATTGTTTTGCCTTCCAGATCTTCAGTCCTACTCCTGGCAACTGCTCAGACCAGGCAACTAATATTTAAATGTGGTGTTTGTCTCTGTATCAATAATGATGAGCATAGTGGAGTCTATTTCAAGTGGAAGGTGCCCTGTGCTTTTACTTCTGAGAAGGCAATAGAGGGAAGCACAGAGTAAGTTAGGAAATGACACCCTTCTCAATCACAGGCAGGCAGCTCACCTATTCTTTCCTTACAGGTAAAAAAATAACCTAGTAATATCCTGAGGAATACTGCTTAAAACGTGAGCTCTTTGGCTGATGTGTGTTAAAAAAAAATCTGTGCTAAGAATAGTGAACTGCTACATCTGGAGCCCTGTGTGCAGTTCTGGAGCCCCCAACACAAAAAGAACATGGAGCTGTTGGAGTCAGTGCAGAGGAGGTCACCAAGATGCTCAGAGGGCTGCAGCAGCTCTGCTCTGAGGACAGGCTGAGAGAGTTGGGGTTCTGAAGTCTGGCGAAGAGAAGGCTTCCAGGAGAGCTTGGAGTAGCCTTCCAGAATCTGAAGGGGACTACAGGAAGGCTGGGGAGGGACTATTGACAAGGTCTTGCAATGACAGGACAAGGGGCAATGGGTTTGAACTGGCAGAGGGGAGATTTAGACTGGATGGTAGGAAGAAGTTGTTTACAGGGAGGGTGGTGAGACACTGGCATAGGTTGCCCAGGGAGGTTATGGAGCACAGAAGACCAAAGATCACATTGGGTACTTTGGTGCTCCACAACCTCCGTGGAGGTGTTCAAGGCCAGGCTGCATAACAACTTGAGTGACCTGTGCTAGTGGGAGGTATCCCTGCCTACGGCACAGGGAGGTTTGAACTAGATGATCTTTGAGGCCCCTTCCAACCTAAACCGCTCTATGACTCTAATATGGAAATTGCCTCACAAATGACTGAACTAATGCCAGTTTTGTATTTGTCTTTCTTTTGACCAGCTGTAAACTTGAGAAGAGAGTTTCTCTTCCAGGACCTTAAAGAAAAAGAGAACACATTTCCTAATGGACAGATGGAGAGTTCAAGAGTTAAGATGGAGACAAGTGTTTACCCAGAGTGCTTCATGTTTTGAGGCTTATCCATTCGCACAGCCAGCTTGATCTTCAGGTCTTGATCCGGGCAGTTTTTGGAAACAGTCATTTTGTGCCACTCTGATTGCTTTGGGCTATTTGGAGTTGGGTGGAGAACAACCTGCAAACATCAAAACCAACAAAGATAAAGGGAAAATTAGTCACCAAATGGGCTTGAATGGGGAAACCCAACAGCAGATCACACAATGGTAAGGTTGGAAGGGACCTCCACCACTTCCCTGGGCAACCCCTTCCAGGCTCTCACCACCTTCATGGTGAAGAACTTCTTAATGTCCAGTCTGAATTTACCCCTTTCTAGCTTTGTTCCATTCCCCCCAGTCCTATCACTACCTGACATCCTAAAAAGTCCCTCCCCAGTTTTCTTGTTAGCCCCTTTGAGATACTGAAAGATCACAATAGAATCATAGAATGGTAAGGTTGGAAGGGACCTCAAGGATCATCTAGTTCCAACCCCCTGCCATAGGCAGGGACACCTCCCACTAGTACAGCTCACTCAAGGCCTCCTCCAACCTGGCCTTGAACACCTCCAGGGAGGGAGCAGCCACAACCTCCCTGGGCAACCTGTGCCAGTGTCTCACCACCCTCACTG
>VWZE01020509.1:186130-210868 GCA_013396675.1 Eubucco bourcierii
TTGGAAGCTTTCTCTTCTCCAGACTGTAGAGCCCCCAACTCTCTCAGCCTGTCCTCATACCAGAGCTGCTGCAGCCCTCTGATCATTTTTGTGGCCTCCTCTGGACCTGGTCCAACAGTTATCACAGTATCACCAGGGTTGGAAGAGACCTCAAAGCTCATCAAGTCCAACCCATTAGCACAGCCCTCAAGACCAGACCATGGCACCAAGTGCCACGTCCAAACCCGCCTTGAACACCTTCAGGGACGCTGACTCCACCACCTCCCTGGGCAGCCCATTCCAGCAGGCAATGACTCTCTCAGGCAACAACTTTCTCCTCACCTCCAGCCTAAACTTCCCCTGGTGCAGTTTGAGACTGTTCTTGAGTCTCATGTCCTTCCTGTGCTGGGGGCTCCAGAACTGCACACAAGACTCCAGGTGGAGTCTGATGATAGCAGAATGAAGGGGGAGAATCACCTCCCTTGCCAGATGAGTTGGGTTTGGTCATAAAGCCAGGCTGGACATTTGTATTCAGGTCAGTGAGGATGGATTTTTACGGTTTTTTAAAAGGACAGCTTGTTAATTTGAGATTTATTCGTCTCTTCTGTGAGTCTACTACCCAGTGTGCCATGGTTCATGGGGCTGTGTGGCATTGTTACTTGTGAGGGAGCTGAAGCACAGTCCCGTGAGGAGAGGTTGAGGGAGCTGGGAGTGTTTAGCCTGGAGAAGAGGAGGTTCAGGGAAGATCTTATTGCTGTATAGGACTACCTGAAAGGAGGTTGTGGCCAGCTGGGGTTGGGCTCTTCTCCCAAGCACCCAGGGACAGAATAAGAGGACACAGCCTCAAGCTATGTCAGGGTAGGTTCAGGCTGGATGTTAGGAAGAAGTTCTTCACAGCAAAAGTGATTGGCATTGGAATAGGCTGCCCTGGGAGGTGGTGGAGTCACCACCTGGAGGTAAACACCTGATAAACACCCCTGGAAGTGTTTAAGAGGAGACCGGATGAGGTACTTAGTGCCATGGTCTAGTTGATTGGATAGGGCTGGGTGCTAGGTTGGACTTGATGAGCTTGGAGGTCTCTTCTAACCTCACTGATTCTATGATTCTGTATCTTGCTATGATGTTGTGGGGAAGCTGGTTTGATATTTGCATATCTGTAAGACTGGATGCAGTAGACAACATTTTATGGAGTCTCGTGTGTCTGACTGCACTATGACAGCAAATAAAACCTGCAGCCTATGCCATGACATCAGCAGCTGCAGGACTCTGTCTTGATTCCATGCAGTGCAGAAGCAATGAGACCATCACAAGCTGGGGTCAATCAGCACACCACCAGTGACTGAAGTGGAGTTGGGAAGGTGAACATTGATGTTGTTGGCTTGGCTCAAAGAAACGGAAAGGTTGTCCAAGAGGTGAGTAGTCTTTCCTGGTCAGAGCTGTGCTTTTCCCCACTCACTCATCACCCCTACAAAGCAGATCTGCTCTCTCAGACAACAAGCCACAAAATATTCTCCCAGAACTACATCACATCCATCATCTTCTCTAGGTGCTTTCATGTGTCCTCTGAAGTGGTTTAACCCTCTCCTTCTTAACCCCTTCCTTTTCTGATGCTTTCATTCTCAGAGGTGACTTTGTCTGGCACAAATTCATTTAAGATTGCACTGTCCTGCAGTGAGATGAATCTCCTTTAAATCATAGACTCAGAGAAATCAGTTGGGTTTGGAAGGGACCACAAGCATCATCCAGTTCCAACCCCCTTGCCATGGGCAGAGACACCTCACACTAGATCAGGCTGTCCAGAGCCTCATCCAGCCTGGCCTTTAACACCTCCAGGGATGGGGCCTCAACTACTTCCCCGGGCAACCCATTCCAGGGTCCCACCCCACCCTCATGGGGAAGAAGCTTCTTCCTAACATCCAGTTTGATCCATTTCTAGCCTTGTTTCATTCCCCTCAGTCCTATCACTACTTGACATCCTAAAAAGTCCCTCCCTAGCTTTCTTGTAGCCCCTTAAGATACAGAAAGATCACAATAAGGTCACCTGGGAGCCTTCTCCTCTCCATCAACCTTTATGCAAAAAAATATGTCACAAATAGCAGCATCCACCCAGTTCAACAGCAGCAGTTATTTGATGTGCTGCTGTCACTCATTCATAGCTCAGGTAGGGTGTATGCTCCTGTCAAACTCCAGCCCCCACTATAATCTTGTATTTCTCTGCCCTTCAACTTTACTGCTGAGTCAACAACCTAAGAGTTGTCTTCCACCAATATATCCTTGATGCTGCTATCATTTGATTAATGATTTAAAAAAAATTTTTATTGCCTACTCCAAAGCCTGAGGTTAACATCAGTGGCTTCTTGACTTCACTTTTACTCATCAATATTACTTATCACAACTTTTATTGAATTAGACTAATGCTTTGTCTGCCAGGAATCTGATGCTGTAAACACTTACATAGCCAACTGAGCAACACTGTGTCACTCTTGCTAAACAATTCCACAGCTGAAGTGAATCCTCCACATGGGACACTTAAAACATGGATGGATTCAAACTCTGACCAGCATCCAAGGACCCCCCTACTGCAAGGCAGATCCTGCAAGCACATAGTCTTGCAGTGAAGTGCATGCCTCGGTGAGGTAGCAGCCACTCAGGGTGTTTGGGATGCTCTCTACTTTGATTTCTAACTCTTTTTCATCAAAAATTGCACAAACTTTGCTCAGGGGCATTGTAATTAATGGTTCCAGCTGGAGACCTACAGTTGCTTTGTTGCACAGCATCAAAGCTTCCCTTTCGCTGCTGAGTCAAGGGTTGGCCTAAACAATCTTTGAGGTCTCTTCCAGGTGGATGTATTTTGTGATTCAGTGATCATAAATATTTTCAGGACTGTTTTAAGAACCTCCTCTCCTTCAAACAGCCTGGCACTCCTGCCTTTACCCACTGAGCCACGCTCAGCAGAGCTTTTCACCCAGCCAGCTGCGATGCCATCCAAAGTTCTTGCTTTCAGCAGATGAAGTCCGTGGGAGCCTTGCCACTAGCTTCAATAGGGCCAGGATGTATTCCCATGCCTTCGGCTGCCCATCCGCCAGTTCAGAGCTTGGGAGCACTTTCCAGCTCTCCCTTCAATAGCAGCGGCAAAAGCAGGAGTGCCAGCCGGCTGCCAGCTTAGCGCCGGCGATGGAAAGTGGGCATTGTGCAAGCCTGGCAGAGCACAAAGCCACTTCCCACAGGGCAGCTGGGCACGGCCAGCTTTGTGTATAAAACCTGCTTCCCTCCTCGCTCTGTGCGCACAGGTTCATGCCCACTCCAACAGCTAAACCAGCAGCTTAAGACACTCCTGGTTTCATTATCCCATTAATGTAGGAAGCCTGATGCAGCCTGAGCAGCCACGCGTCACCCCCCACCCCCGGCCGCTACGGGCACACCAAGCAGCCCTTTGAAGCGCCGCTGACTAAAAGCACTGGTGGCCACGGGCCAGGGGGCAGCACCACCCGGTTCCCTCTGCTCACCACTGCTGGCCCTCCTCCTGCACCCGCAGAAGCTCAGAGCCAAGGGACAGCTTCCCGCTGCAGTGGGAATGAATGCGCATCAGTGGGGCTGGCACATCAGCGTTCCAGGGCAAGAGGGGCTGCTTTGGGGCCTGACATCTTTCTCACAACAACATGCACAGCTAATTGCTTCCCGAGGCCAGCAAAGTCAGCACTGCTCATGGCTGTCCATGGAAACAAGACCTACAAAGCAAATGGGTCTGCACCCAGTGTAACCGCTCAGGGGATAAAAGCTTTGGACAGCATCGCAGCTGGCTGGGTGAAAAGCTCTGCTGAGTGTGGCTCAGTGGGTAAAGGCAGGAGTGCCAGGCTGTTTGAAGGAGAGGAGGTTCTTAAAACAGTCCTGAAAATATTTATGATCACTGAATCAAAAAATACATCCACCTGGAAGAGACCTCAAAGATCATCTAGGCCAACCTTTGACCCAGCACCAAAAGGGAAACTTTGATGCTGTGCAGCAAAGCAACTGTAGGTCTCCAGCTGGAGTACTGGCAGCCTAGTGGGTTCATCCCCTCTGCCAAAACGGGTGCAGGACAGGGAGAAAATAAAGGAAAATCCAGAGGCATTTTGACTCTTTTGGAAGATTGGGAGGAGAAGAGAAGGGATAGCTTTCCATTTCTCTCTCCCAGGAGCAAGATCATAGGATGTTACATGAGGGTGAAAACTCAGTTAAAATGAACTTAAGTTATATGAATCAAAGTCACAGGCAGTGCTCTCCACCATAAAGATATCATTAGAACCTAGAGAGAACATTGGGTGTTCAGGATGAACACAAAATGACATTTATTAGGAAAAATCTAGTTGTGTAGACACAGACTCTCATGTGCAAAGACACAGGGCAGCATGGAGAGAGCAAAAAACAGCAACAGGTTAGTTCATAACTGGAAATTCTGGACTTGAGCTTGTCATGGGATCAGTGGGTTTCTTGGTCACAGCCATGAAGACAGGCTGAAGAGCAAAGTGTGCTGCAGACAGAGCCCAGGCTGCCCCTGGACATCACTCAGGCCACACTGAGCTGTAACCTGGGAGCTGCCAAGCCTACGTGTTAAGATGCAGCCTTTCTTCACCCTTGCACTGATCTCACAGGGTCTTCACTATGCTGATCTCAGACCTCTGAAGAGCTGAGGAAGGCACAGCAAGAAGTTTGCTGTCACTTACACTTGAGTGAACACAAGTGATAGAGCTGCAAAACAGCCACAGAGACTAGCTGAAGTGTCCCAAAGCCACAGAAATTGCTCTCCACAGATACTGTGTAGCCGTGGGTGCGGGGAAGGAGGGGTAACAGTCCCAGGGCGCCGGTTTAAGGACCACAGGTGAGGGGCAGCAGTCCCAGGGCGCCGGTTTAAGGACCACAGGTGAGGGGCAGCAGTCCCAGGGCGCCGGTTTAAGGACCGCAGGTGAGGGGCAGCAGTGACATGGCNTCCCAGGGCACCGGTTTAAGGACCACAGGTGAGGGGCAGCAGTCCCAGGGCGCCGGTTTAAGGACCACAGGTGAGGGGCAAAGATGAGGTGGGGAGGTTGGTTCTATGGCCAGTATCCCAGGGATCTGAGCTGCTTGCTATTACACGAGGGATAATGACCCCTTGTACAGAAATTGCTCTCCACAAATACTGTGTAGCCACGGGTGCGGGGAAAGAGGGGCAGCAGTCCCAGGGTGCTGGTTCAAGGACCACAGGTGAGGGGCAGAGATGAGGTGGGAAGGTTGGTTCTATGGCCAGTAGTATCCCAGGGATCTGAGCTGCTTGCTATTACACAAGGGGTAATGACCCCTCGTGTTGCACTCCCAGTCCAGCCCCATTGAGGCTGCCAGTTCAGCCCCAATGCCCAGGGGAAGCCAGGATTCCAAGCCCTTTGCAGCGAGTACTGCAGCCAACACTTTCAAATGCTCACACCATGCACCGGCTGCTCAGCAGATATGAGAACAGCTTAACACCCTCTTGCCAAACCTAAATCCCTTCTTTTTGCTTCAGCATAATCCCCTTTTCTGCCTCAGGAATGTCCATTTCCGTAAGCAACTTCTAAGGCTTTCCGGAGTGCCAACGGCGCACACAAGCTCTCTGCCTGTGCGGCGCAGGCACAGCCAGCTGAAATGTTGCCACTAGAAGCTCACAACAAAGCCAGCATGCAAGCTGCACTCCTCCCCAGCAGTGGGGAGTTTGCTTTTCTTCCCCCTCCTGAAGCTTGGCAAAAAAGCAGAGCACGCCTTGCTCCAAAGATATTTCCGTCCAGGAGAGATTTCTCTCGAAAAGCAGGGCCAGAAGGCAACGTCACTAAACTCAACACCTCCTTACCCTCCCAAGCTCCTTGTCCTCCAGAGCCAGCACTCCTGTGCTCTCCGTGAACAGCTTCACCTTCACTGCAGGCAGGGCGTGTGTTGTTGTGAAGTCTCCTTGGGTGCCCCAGCTGTGAAAACAAGGACAGAGACGTTCAGTGTGACACTGGTCAGCGGTGCCACCTAGGCATGTGGCGGTTAACTGAAAATGTCTGGCACGAGCCAAAGTGGCTGGGTTCTCTGAGTGACAAGAACATTAATTATCTTCTTTGGGAAGTGTGGGACAGATGTTTGGAAAACCCATGATGGTTCTTCAGGGGGAAAAAAAGAGAGTATTTGGGAGCAGCAGGAAACAGAATTATAGAGAACTTTATTGCTTAGAAAGAACAATGTGCGTCCTGCAGCGACAGCCACTGCGTTTGCAGCAGAAGCTGAGGATGGAGGACATCTGTGCCTAGGACATCTGTCATCAGTCATGCCTCTGCTTTTACCTTGCCTATAAACTCTTCTTTCCAGGCTCAGAGTGCTTTCTTAACCTGGGGCCTCTTCTGAGTCCCAGCCCAGCCTTCCTGCCCATCACATGTTTGAGGTCAAGACATTACATCTGGCGTAAGTCTAATTGGGACTGCAAAGCAGACCAGCTCCATGGGGATGGGACAGTAGGGGGCAGGAAGTGGCCACCTCTCCAACTGCACAATGAACCAAGACTGCTGTTTGTACTCATGAGAGGTTCTCTGGTTGGTCTCACAGCTCAGGAAGGAGCACTAAGGAAGCTGAGTGACTCTCAGTGTGTGAAACCCCTTCTGACTTGCCTGTTTCTGGAGGACATCTTCAAGCTCCTGCCGTTGCAAGCTGCCTGAGCGCGCATTGAACATGAACTCATTCCATGCAAGACCTTGCAGGCACAGGGTCCTAGCCACAGTCTGCCAACATCTAAGGCCAAACTTGCCTTTTTAAGTAGTACAAGGAGAGCCCATCCCACAGCTGCCCTTCCCCATGAGAGTGTGGGAATTGCAGCAGCACCATAGGCTGTTGGAAGGACATCTGGCAATGGGCCCAACCACGTCATGCTAGAGATTTCTTTTCTCATCTCTGATATTTGGGAAAGCTTTGGGGACACAGCGTCAGCCTAGCCACAGCTCACTGCACTCTGTTTCAGAGACTTTCCTCCTGGGCCCATTTCCCATCCCAGAAAGTAGCATGCCACAGCTGGACCTGCTGCCCTGTGACATCCTTGAGCGCTCATCCGAGCTGCACTACTGAGTATGCTCCTGGGGTTCTCTTAAAGATACCTGAACCTTACAAGGCAGGTGTAAGGTGTCTCTTTGATTTACAGAGATCATAGAGAAAATAAACCCATGAAACACCAGACCTGTCCATCATCCCAAGGACCACGCCTTTTCAAACATCAAGAGCCTCCACAAGTGGCATCACTCAAACCAACACATCAAAAGACCTGCACTAAGGTTTCTGAGATGCAGGAAAACATTTTCCCCTGGTAAACAGACACTGACTGAAAAGAGTCATGGAACAAAAATTCAATGGACCTTGAACTAATATCTGTTTGCAAGCTTTGATCAAATTTGAAAGCAGCATCTATACTAAGGGGGAAAAACTGTTGATGGTTTATCTTTGATATTTCACTGCTGTGTTTCAAGCTTTATTTCTACAACTTTGAAAATGAGAGACTTTATTTTTAATAAGACAGACAAAAGATTCCAGACAGAACTAAGCAAAAGACTCCTGATGTGCACTTGCTTTTGTTAGCAGAGAACAGCTTGGTCAAAAGTGAAGAGCAGAAAGAAGACTTGGGAGGAGTGCACTGTTGCACAGAGGATGCCCCTGAACACCCAACCCTGCAGAGAACCAGCACAAAACTAGTAGACAAAACATGCTCTTTTTGTCTTTTTTCCCCCCACCCTCTTTCTTTGTATTTTTAAATATACTTCACTGTGAGATACACCTGGAGTACTGTGTATACTTCTGGAGCCCCCAGCACAAGAAGGACATGGAACTGTTGGAGTCAGTCCAGAGGAGGCCACAAAGATGATCAGAAGGCTGCAGCAGCTCTGCTGTGAGGACAGGCTGAGAGAGTTGGGGCTCTGCAACCTGGAGAAGAGAAGGCCTCCAGGAGACCTTGGAGTGGCCTTCCAGGATCTGAAGGGGGCTTCAGGAGGTCTGGGGAGGGACTATTGACAAGGTCTTGTGATGACAGGGTGAGGAGGAATGGGTTTGAAGTGGAAAAAGGGAGGTGTTAACTAGATGTTAGGAAGAAGTTGTTTGCAGTGAGGGTGGCGAGACACCAGCACAGGTTGCCTAGGCAGGTTGTGGCTGCTCCCTCCCTGGAGGTGTTGAAGGCCAGGTTGGATGAGGCCTTGAGTGAGCTGTACTAGTGGGAGGTGTCCCTGCCTATGGCAGGGGTTGGAACTGGATGAGCTTTGAGGTCCCTTCCAACCTAAACCTTTGTATGATTCTATGATCCTACAATTTCTACAATGTTCCTAAGAGATGAAAATTCTTCACCCTTCACCACTCATGGAGAGGGTACAAGCAAGTTTGGATAATAATCACAAACCAGGTACTTTATTTGTACTCCAGAAGAACCCAAGAGCATCCCAGCAGCACCTCTGAGTGACAACAGAATGCACACTGCCACCTGTAACACTGCAAGGCAGAGGAGAGGCTATACCATGCTTGACTAAAGACTTCTATTCACCCTCATGCTACTATTGACACTTTCTCATTTTACACTGTCCTCAAACCAGATCCTCTGCTGAAGAAAGGCAGTTCCCTTGAAATGACTGGGAAAAGGCTCAGAGGACATAAGGTCCAGTGAGGAGTTGATCTTCAAACAAAAACCAAACAGTAGATGTTTGCATTTGGAAAGCTATTAGGAAAAGTAATTTACTTCTTCCTGTGCACAAGGACTATGGGATTATGTTTTGCTCTCCACAGAGTAAACCTTGTCTAACTGATCACAAAAATCACAGAACCTTAGAGGCTGGAAGGGACCTCCAGAGATTGCATCCAATCCCCCTGGCAAGAAGGATCACCCAGGGTAGTTTCACAGGAATGCATCCAGGCAGGGTCTGAAAGTCTCCAGACGAGGAGACTCCACAGCCTCTCTGGGCAGCCTGTGCCAGGGCTCTGTCACCCACACTGTAAAGAAGTTTCTCCTCGTGTTGAGGTGAAAACTTTTCTGTTCCAGTTTGTAGCTGTTGCTCCTTGGCTTATGGCTGCTGAGCACCGAAAAGAGATGAAAAAGAGATGAGCATGGTTGGGTGGGGAATGGCTGAGAGCAGCCCTGAGGAAAAGGACCTGGGGGTCTGGGGTGATGAAAAGCTCAACACAAGGCTGCAGTGTGAGTGCAGCTCAGACAGCAACTGTGTGCTGGGCTGCAGCAAGAGCAGTGTGGGCAGCAGGGCAAGGGAGGGGATTGTGCCCCTTTGCTCTGCTCTCCTCAGACCCCACCTGGAGACCTGTGTGCAGTTCTGGAGCCCCCAGCACAGGAAGGACATGAAAGTGTTCAAAGATCACGTTGGGTGATTCTGTGCTCCACAACCTCCCTGGGCAACCTGTGCCAGTGTCTCACCACCCTCAATACAAACAACTTCCTCCTAACATCCAGTTTCAAACTCCCCTCTGTCAGTTCAAACCCACTGCCCCTTGTCCTGTCATATCTTTATCTTACTTCCAACTCATCTAAGCTGGTCTGGTAAATTTTATTTGGGAGGGAGGGGAAGTTCTTAAACCCACCACACAACCTTATTTGCTAATTGCAGCTTCAAGTCACAGGTTATGTTTTCTCTCTTAAAAACCCTGCATTGTCAGAAGCAGGGAAATTAGGAAGATAATCTTGCTTTGGGCAAGAGGCAGAAGAAAGAAAATATCCAACTTTAGGCTGTGTATTTTGACAGCATCTGCTTTATAGAACTCATATCTCTGTTTACTATTAAAAAGCTCTTATTTGCCAAAGCATTCCCAGACCATATGTTATCAACAAATGTTACTAACCAAATACAAACAGTAATTTTCATTAGGTTCCCTTCATCAGAACAACATTAACCACAAAGGGAATAAATGTTTCAAATGGCAGCAAACATACATAGCAAACCCTTGACAACACTGTGGGGCTTATGTATCCACACCCCCGAAAGCCCTGCAAAGATCCATGCCAACAAATGCAACCTTCAGAAGTTGGGGTTTGTGCAGGTTGAAGCCTGCAGTGATGTCATTAGTTGCCATAGTGATGCTCAGCATAAAGCCATAATTCCTGGCACTGAGACATGATTTGTATTCAATATAAGTACACACTTTTATCTGGGCTGTCTATTAAATTATTGTTGAGGAAAATTAGCCCCAGACAGTGGTCAGCCTTTCAGAAGCTCCCAACACCTAACAGTGTGAAGCTTGCATTTCCTTATTTAATAAGGAAGTAAGTTATCACTGCAGAAGTTTGTTGAGAAAGTGCCATGGGATCCATGCTGGACAAGATCTTCATCATGAAGTAGTCATCCTGTATCACAGAGCTCACTGTCACCTCAAAGTGACAACACATCTGCCAACAAGGGCAAACAGGCCAAAGGAGACACACACACAAGTACAAACATTGCACAGAGAAGTAGTTTTGTACAGTTCTGAAGATCTCAGCACAGGAAGGACATGGAAGTGTTGGAGCTAGTCCAGAGGAGGCCATGAAGATGCTCAGAGGGCTGCAGCAGCTCTGCTGCGAGGACAGGCTGAGAGAGTTGGGGTTCTGCAGCCTGGAGAAGAGAAGGCTTCCAGGAGACCTTGGAGTGGCCTTGCAGGATCTGAAAGGGGCCTACAGGAAGGCTGGGGAGGGATTATTGACAAGGTCTTGCAATGACAGGACAAGGGACAATGGGTTTGAACTGGCAGAGGGGAGATTGAAAGTGGATGTCAGGAGGAAGTTGTTTGCAGTGAGGGTGGTGAGACACTGGCACAGGTTGCCCAGGGAGGTTGTGGCTGCTCCCTCCCTGGAGGTGGTCAAGGTCAGGGTGGAGGAGGCCTTGAGTGACCTGTGCTAGTGGGAGGTGTCCCTGCCTATGGCAGGGGGTTGGAACTGGATGATCCTTGAGGTCCCTTCCAACCTTACCATTCTATGATTCTAAGTACACCAGCAGAAAAAATCCTGATAATCCTTTCTCAGTAAGGATTACAGTAACCATGTGAATCCCACATGAAACCATCAGCCCACCCCTTCTTATTGCCCAGTGAATCCCAAAGCCTGGAGCTGACCAAGAAGTACTGCTGTGCCTCAGGACTTTGCCAGAATTGTGGCACCTCTGCTGTTTCAGTGATAGCACTAGGAGTTACCTGCAACTCCAGAGTTTCCACTTAGGCATCAAACTCAAGATGAACCTTCTGGCTGCAAAGAGGCAGAGGATGAGATATGCCCTAGATGCTGGCAATAAATGCTGGGCCCTTGTCTTACCTTTTACAAGTTGAGTAAGTAGAACATCCCTGCAGACTTTGTGCCTACACATTTATCTAGAGGTGCCAACAGTTACTAACCAAGCAGCCTGCAGCACTGAGGTTTTTTTTTAAATCAATGAACATGAAATGAGACATACCCAGAGGCCATGAGTAGACAACATGGAACACAGGTCAGCCCTGTCTTGCATGACCTCCATGGGGTCATCTAACATGAAGCACTTGAAGGCTTACCTGTCTGATCTTAGGAGCATTTGGGAGCTGTCACAGGCACTGTGCTTATTGGCACATGGAGGGCAAGTAGCACCATTGGTAGCAGGTTGTTGTCAGTTGCTCCAAACAACATGTTGGTGATCATCTGGAAAACCTTCAGGTTGATGCTAATCATTCCTTCCCAATTTACAGGCAAAGCAAGAAGACCACCTGGGCTCCTCACCATGTTCCTATGGGTAAAGTGACCTTTTCCTGCCAGAAATTCACTGAAGAAGCAACTACCTTCATCCTACAGATGTGAAGTGCTTTACATCCCTTGTGCCTGAGAAGACCAATGGGGTGCATCAAGAAGAGCGTGTCCAGAAGATCAAGGGAGGTTCTCCTCCTCTTCTACTCTGCCCTGGTGAGACCTCATCTTCAGTACTGCGTGCAGTTTTGGGCTCCCCAGTTTCAGAGGAACAGAGATCTGCTGGAGAAAGTCCAGCAGAGGGCTATGAGGATGCTGAAGGGACTGGAGCACTGCGTGCTGAGGAGAGGCTGAGGGACCTGGGGCTGCTTAGTCTGCAGAAGAGAAGACTGAGAGGGGATTTAATCAATGTTTATAACTATCTGAGGGNTTGTGGAGTCTCCTTCTCTGGAGCCTTTCAAGGCCTGTCTGGATGAGTCTCAAGCTGTGCCAGGGGAATTTTAGGCTGGAGGTGAGGAGAAAGTTCTTCACTGAGAGAGTCATTGCCTGCTGGAATGGGCTGCCCAGGGAGGTGGTAGAGTCACCATCACTGGAGGTGTTCAAGGCGGGTTTGGACATGGCACTTGGTGCCATGGTCTGGTCTTGAGGGCTGTGGTGATGGCTTGGACTTGATGATCTTTGAGGTCTCTTCCAACCCTGGTGATACTGTGAGACTGTTCCTGTGTGACCTGAGCTGTGTTGTTTTGTCCTGCTCTGGCAGGGGGGTTGAACTCGATCTCTTTGGGTCCTTTCCAATCCCTGACATCCTGTGATCCCCATCTTTGGCTGTAGCCTCAGAGTGCTACATAGCAGTTATCAAGGTAAACTACTGCATGGCCAAAAAGACAAGAATCATTCAAACACCACAGAGCTACTATGTCACAGTGTATGGCCAAACAACTATTTCAGGTATGAAGAAGGTTCCAGCAAAACAAGGGGCAACGGGAGGAAGCTGAGGCATAGGAAGTTCCACGGAAACACAAGGAAAAATGTTTTCCCTGTGAGGGTGACACAACCCTGGAACAGGGCATTGTGGAGTCTCCCTCTGCAGAGATATTCAAAATCTACCTGGATGTGTTCCTGTGTGATCTGCTCTAGGTGATGCTGCTCTGCAGGGGGGTTGGACTGGACGAACTTCCAAGGTCCCTTCCAGCCCCTGACATTCTGTGGACACTCCACACAAGCATCCTTGACTGCACTCATACTGCAAACAAATGGGCAGCAGCTCTCTGACTCTAATGGCTTTTCTCCGTGATATTTCACTCATGTGGCCTGACCTACAATTCTCTCTGTTGTCCTTGAGAGACATAATTTCTATTCAGCTCTACTGTGTGCACTCCTCAAAAGGAACTTTTAGCATACATGACCTTCCTACAAGTGAACATACAGGTTAATCCCCAGGAGACTGCATTAAATTCTCTCAAGTACTGTGGTCTCCAGCAAGTCTCCTTAGCCCTTCACTAATCTGAAGCAGTAACCCTTCCTTCATCATTGCTCCTGTAACTTGATCCAGCCAGAACATCAATGTCTCTGATTTCTATAAATAATGAACAAGTATAACTGAATTATACTGCTGGGCCATGAATCAGCCCTGCTAACCAGCTCAGCCTGTCAGCAGGCTAACATGGGAGCAGCTGCAGAGTGATGTGCTTTAGACAGGGTTGACATTTAAACATGATCTATGACCAGTTCTCATGGGCTTCCAAACTGCCAGAGGACAGCTTTTCTCCCTCTCCAGACAGATTTATTGAAATGGGTTTGCTTGCCAGCTTGCATTGGATAAATGTGAAAACAATCAGAAAATGAAAGCAAAAATGTCTGTTAAAGGAGAGCTGTGACCTGCCCTTGGTGGCTTCACTCCAGGTGTGCATTATTCTCAACACACACAGGGCACAATACCTCTGTGTGGGAGGTGCTGCCCTTCTGCTCATCCCCACAAGTTTACTGCTTAAGTAAAGAAGTCCTCCAAAGTAACATTCCTGTGTGTTGGTCAGACCTGCACTAATTTATAGAATGGTAAGGTTGGAAGGGACCTCAAGGATCATCCAGTCCCAACCCCCTGCCATAGGCAGGGACACCTCCCACTAGTACAGGTCACTCAAGACCTCCTCCAACNGCAAGTCCTTGTCAATAGTCCCTCCCCAGCCTTCCTGTAGGCCCCCTTCGGATCCTGGAAGGCTACTCTAAGGTCTCCCGGAAGCCTTCTCTTCTCCAGGTTGCAGAGCCCCAACTCTCTCAACCTGTCCTCACATCAGAGCTGCTGCAGCCCTCTGAGCATCTTTATGGCCTCCTCTGGACTGGCTCCAACACTTCCATGTCCTTCCTGTGCTGAGGGTTCCAGAACTGCACACAGGACTCCAGGTGGGGTCTGAGGAGAGCAGAGCAAAGGGGCAGAATCCCCTCCCTTGCCCTGCTGCCCACACTGCTCTTGCTGCAGCCCAGGACTCAGTTGCTGTCTGAGCTGCATCCAGACACCCAACATACCAAGCCATCTGCTTGGTGTCCTTTGTTAAATGTAACAGAATCAGCAGCAGTGCCTGCCCCCTCCCAGGCCAGGAGCATGTCCTTGGAATGCAGAACATTGCGTGCAGCTGGCTCCATCCCCAGAGTGGCACAGTCACCTCAATCAGCACCCAGTGCCTATCTTCCTGTAGTAGCCAAGTGGCTGCATACAGAGTATCAGAGAATGGTAAGGGTTGGGAAGGACCTCTGGAGAACATCTCATCCTACCCCTGCTAAAGCAAAGTCACCTAGGGCAGGCAGCTTGCTCATCTTTGGCAGCAGTGTTGGCTGAGGCACTGAACTGGCATTGTGACAGCACAGATGTGCCCACAGTGTGTGGTGGAGGCAGGTGTTCACATCTGCACCAACTGGATCACAAAGTCATAATACAAAAAAATAGGGCATCTCAAAGCCTTTGGGGAAATGTGCCTTTTTTGTGCAGCTCTTGTGGGTGGTAGCAACAGATAGCAGGGTCCTGGTTTGTGCCTTTAGGATCTGAAAAAACACCCAAGGGCAACAAGAAAATTCAGGCCTTTTCTTGGCTCTCCAAAATAAAAAGCCCCCAGATGGTTCACACAGCTAGAAACCCACGGTATACAGGTCCACACACAACTCTGTTTCAGTGGTTTCACTGGCGGATAAGAAGTTGTCCATGGGGCAGAAACATGCCCTGGTGGCCAAGGCCAATGGGATCCTGGGGTGCATTAAGAAGAGTGTGTCCAGCAGATCAAGGGAGGTTCTCCTCCCCCTCTACTCTCCCCTGGTGAGACCTCATCTTGAGTACTGCATGCAGTTTTNGAACACAGGGGGAAACTTCTTGCCTGTAAGGGTCCCAGAGCACTGGCACAGGCTGCCCAGAGAGGTTGTGGAGTCTCCTTCTCTGGAGGCTTTCAAGGCCTGTCTGGATGCATTCCTGTGTGCCCTGAGCTAGATTGTCTGGTCCTGCTCTGGCAGGGGGATTGGACTGGATGATCTCTTTGGATCCCTTCCAACCCTTAACATCCTGTCAGCCTGTGGTAGAATGCCATGAACCACACAGAGTTCGGGGATCTTGGCTTGGTGACAGTTACAGACTGGTTTGTGGCTTAATGTAAACCTCAGATAAGGTATTCTGAAATACTTAACCTAGTGGGCAATACATCATCTGAAGAGATACTGTTACTGAAAGATAAAAAAAAATATTGAGTCAGAAACAAAATAAGATGCTGAGTAAAGGCAGCAAACAAAGAAGAAAGTGCACACTGCCTGCTCTGCAGCATTCAGTGGGTACACAACAGTCTGGAGGAAGCCTCCTCAGTCTGGAGAGAAGGTTCTGAGGTGACCTTATTGGGGCCTTTCAGTATCTGAAGTGGGCTACAAGAAAGCTAGGGAGGGACTCTTTGGGATGTCAGGTAGTGACAGGACTGAGGGCAATGGATCCAAGCTAGAAATGGGTAGATTCAGACTGGATGTTAGGAAGAAGTTTTTCAGCATGAGGATGGTGAGACCCTGGAATGGGTTGCCCAGGGAGGTGGTGGAAGCCTCATCCCTGAAGGTGTTAAAGGTCAAGCTGGATGAGGCTCTGGACAACCTGATCTGGTGTGAGGTGTCCCTGCCCATGGCAGTGGGGGTGGAACTAGATGATCCTTGTGGTCCTTTCCAACCCTGACTGATTCTATGATTCTAAGTCCAGCAGGTGCTGGTTTCTTCCACCAGCAGCAGCTATCCACTGGCCAAGCAGTAAGTCATTCAATGCCTTTGGTGGGTTTTGTGGCACTGAGTCTGGGTTTCACATGCTGCAGAGGGCCTTGAATGGAACTACAGCTTCCAGGAAAGGATTAGATCTTTAGCTATCAGGAGAGGATGCTGAAACATGAGATTGATCACAACTGTGGAAACTCACAAATTTAAGGGACTGTAACAGATTGTACATGTGCCTGTGTCACCTGCCTTGGACACCTGATACTGTAATAAGAAGAGATCTAATTAATACTCCGTGGAGTTAGACCTTGTTTTGCCTTACTCCAATTCAGAGGCAGCAAGCAGATGAAGTGAAGCCTGCCCTAAGAGCACCTCTGTCTTTCCACTGCTACAGAGGAGTGTTGGAGGTATGGAGTGGCACAAAAAAGACCCAAAATGAAAAAAATCTTAAAGATTATATATAGAGAGAACTTTCTGGGTTTCTGCTCATGTGAACAGGTCCTTGGCTAAGAAATACAATCCAGGTGCTGAGGAAAGCACCTTTTCACTCTGCCTGTGGAAATACATCAGGAACCATTTGTATCTGTAACACAGCTCCCCAGAGCTGCTCAGTCTCCTCTGAGATTCCTCCCACAATGAAAGTTTGATGTGTTTACTCATCTCCAGATCAGGATAACCAAAGTGATCAGACACAGACTGACAACAGGGACTATTTTTGCTCATACTGTTTCCTCTCCTCCCTTTCTGCTAACAGAACAGCCTTGCAGTCCCATCCACTCGGAAGAAGCTGAGCTGAAGTGGGAGTGACAGCACAAACAGCTTTGATTCATCTCATACTTTCCTGAGTAGACTTTGTAAAGGTGGTAAAGCCTGGTTTCACCAGGGTAGCTACTCTGCAGGTGACCAGTAAGTCATCAGTCCCTGCAAGCACTGGGCAGCAAAGGTGGCTGTTCCCTGCCTGCCCCTGGAGCTGTGTTACACCACCTGTGGCCAAGTCTCCACACAGAGCACTGACATCTGCTCTGATGGATAACCCAGGGGCTGAGTAAATCCACCATTTCTCATGACACCCTAATCCCTGCTGAGCACAGGGGATCTTTTGCTTAAAAAGAGAGATGTTATTTTGCCCCTCAAATAATCCTTCAGAAAACACTCTGGTGTTATCCAAAAGGTGAGCAGAGACAGCACAGCCCTAGGGGCCCAACTCCTCCTAGCAGCAGTTGAGGATGTCTTCCAGCCCTAGGGACTGAGCTCCTCCTAGCAGCATAGAAACATAGAACAGTAAGGCTGGAAGAGACCTCAAGGATCATCCAGTTCCAACCCCCTGCCATAGGCAGGGACACCTCCCACTAGCACAGGTCACTCAAGGCCTCCTCCAATCTGGCCTTGAACATCTCCAGGGAGGGAGCAGCCACAACCTCCCTGGGCAACCTGTGCCAGTGTCTCACCACCCTCACTGTAAACAACTTTCTCCTAACATCCAGTCTAAATCTCCCCTCTGCCAGTTCAAACCCATTGCCCCTTGTCCTGTCATTGCAAGTCCTTGTCAATAGTCCCTCCCCAGCCTTCCTGTAGGCTCCCTTCAGATACTGCAAGGTTACTGTGGACCCAGCTCCTCCCAGCATCAACTGAGGATGTCTTCCAGCCCTATGGACCCAGCTCCTCCTAGCAGCATCTGAGGACATCTTCCAACCTCCATCATGCCACGGACTGTCTGTGTTTTGTTCCCAAGGCTCTGAGAAACAATGCAAGTGTCATGTGTGCAGACACCATCTTGCTTAACATCATGCAGTCAGCAGTACCAGACAGCTGATAAAAGGCACCATCCAGGAGCTGCAACTCCCACAGTCTCAAACTGGCTACGGCAACACTACAACTGCCGGCTGAGACAGAAATATGTCTAGGAGAGCATCACATCTGCGTCTGAGTGTGCAAGGTGCAGAAGGAATAGGGTAAAGCTGACGGAGACTGCAGCAAAGCAAAGCCTGTGGAGGTCTGCTCTTGATCTGCTTGTGGTTCTCACACACAGTCCCTGCAGACCCCACTCCTGTGTGCCAGCACCGTGTCACTCGACTGTCAGGGCACCGCAGCCAAGAAGAGCTGCTGAGGCTGACGGCACAGCTTTAGGAGCCCTGAAAAGGATGATCGTTACTGTACAGAAAACACAGAGCTCGGTTTCAGTGTGATGTGTTTCCTAAGCATAGCTGATGTGCAGCAGAAGTGTTATGGGGAAGCTGCAAGAAGGGATAGGAGGTGGATTTAATCACATAATAGCTATTTACGGCCACGAGATGGCATTCCTGCCCCAGACATGTCCCTTTGCCACGCCTCGCCCAGCCCTGGCTCACCTCCTGTGCCCAGGACCGCACTCCTCTCGGGCTGTGCTTCGCCGCAGCAGTCCCGCGGCTGGTTTGGATGAGAATTGATGGCAACGCTGCTCACCGCAGGCTCGGGGTTATAACGAGGGAAAATAAGCAGCGCGATTACTTAGCGTGATCTAAATGCCGATTGCTGCTCAAGTGCCCTGCGCTCCTGCTTAATACTATGATATTACAATCTGAGGAGAAAAGCTCAGCAGGAGAAAATAGAAGTGTAAGCCCAGAAACCTTTTACTGGGAAGTCTAAACTGAAAATGTAATTGCTTCTACAAGGGTTTCCTACCGTATGTGCTTCATCAGTATATCTGCTTCGGATACAGTGCCCGTTAGAGATTCCATCTCCGAGTGGTGCATTTACTATCTGAGGCTGTTGGCACTTCTTGTATGAGGTGACCATAATGCCATACACATAGAATGGTAAGGTTGGAAGGGACCTCAAAGATCATCTAATTCCAACCCCCTGCCATAGGCAAGGACACCTCCCACTAGTACAGGTCACTCAAGGCCTCCTCCAACCTGGTCTTGAACACCTCCAGGGAGGGAGCAGCCACAACCTCCCTGGGCAACCTGTGCCAGTGTCTCACCACCCTCACTGCAAACAACTTCCTCCTAACATCCAGTCTAAATCTCCCCTCTGCCAGTTCAAACCCATTGCCCCTTGTCCTGGCATTGCAAGATCTTGTCAATAGTCCCTCCCCAGCCTTCCTGTAGCCCCCTTCAGATATTGGAAGATAGTGGAAGACCCAGAAAGATGCCAGGAGAAGTGGGGACTTACAATAGATTAAAACATTTTCTCTGCTGTGAAATAGAAGCACTGCCCTAATTTCACAGGTATGAAACGCAAAGCAAGGACTGAGCCAGACACTGACCCAGCAACACACAGCCACTGAGAAGAACCACAGCAAATACACTCATTCCACATCCTTAGTTTCCTCCCCGAGCAAGCATTTTGTGTCTCTAGCCTGATGAAGACGGCAGGGCTCAGCAACTCGAATTTGCAGGACTTCAGTCCTGGGCTGCAGCAAGCACTGTGTGGGCAGCAGGGCAAGGGAAGGGATTCTGCCTCCTCACTATGCTTTCCTCAGACCCCTTCTGGAGTCCTTTGTTCAGTTCTGGAGGCCCCAACACAGGAAGGACATGGAACTGCTGGAGGGGGTCCAGAGGAGGCTACCAAGATGTGCAGAGGGCTGCAGCAGCTCTGCTATGAGGACAGGCTACAAGAGTTGGGGCTCTGCAGCCTTCCAGGAGACCTTAGAGTAGCCTTCCAAGATCTGAAGGGAGCCTACAGGAGCGCTGGGGAGGGCCTACTGACAAGGTCTTGCAATGCCAGGACAAGGGACAATGGGTTTGAACTGGCAGAGGGGATATTGAAACTGGATGTTAGGAGGGAGTTGTTTGCAGTGAGGGTGGTGAGACACTGGCACAGGTTGCCCAGAGAGGTTGTGGCTGCTCCCTCCCTGGAGGTGTTCAAGGTCAGGTTGGAGGAGGCCTTGAGTGAGCTGTACTAGTGGGAGGTGTCCCTGCCTATGGCAGGGGGTTGGAACTAGATGATCCTTGAGGTCCCTTCCAACCTTACCATTCTATAATTCACCCTTCCTTCAGCAACTACCACTGGGGGCTGGTAAGATCTCTTCCCAGAACTTGAACAGCCTGGAGCTGAAATGGCTATGTGCAGCTTCTGTGATCCTCCTCACCTCCTGTAAGCCATGGAGTGGGAGCTGCTGCAGATGCTCTCAACTTTATTTACCTACAAAGCCTTTTGGCAAAGGTGAGAAGGACCAGTGAGGTGGGCAAGACACTCCTGTATGCCATGTCCTGCCTTTCACAGACCTTTCCCATTTGAAACACTTGAACCCCTTCTAGAGCAGTTTCCAAGAAAATGTTGCCATGTGTGCACATGAGCACTGCAGCCATGCTCACAAGCTCCTTTCTCCATAAGCATAGAATCATAGAATGGTAAGGTTGGAAGGGACCTCAAGGATCATCTAGCTCCAACCCAGTTCAACATCCAGTTTCAATCTCCCCTCTGTCAGTTCAAACCCATTGCCCCTTGTCCTGTCATTACAAGACCTTGTCAATAGTCCCTCTACAGCCTTCCTGTAGTCCCCTTCAGATACTGGAAGGCTACTCTAAGGTCTCCTGGAAGCCTTCTCTCCTCCAGGCTGCAGAGCCCAAACTCTCTCAGCCTGTCCTCATAGCAGAGCTGCTCCAGCCCTCTGATCATCTTCATGACCCTCCTCTGGACCCGCTCCAACACTTCCATGTCCTTCCTGTGCTGAGGGTTCCAGAACTGCACACAGTACTCCAGGTGGGGTCTGACGAGAGCAGAGTAAAGGGGCAGAATCACCTCCCTCGCCCTGCTGGCCACGCTTCTCTTGATGCAGCCCAGCACACAGTTGCTGTCTGGGCTGCACTCACACTGCAGGCTCATCTTGAGCTTTTCATCACCCCAGACCCCAAGGTTCTTTTCCTCAGGGCTGCTCTCAGCCATTCCCCACCCAGCCTGGAGCTATGCTTGGGATTGTGCCTACCCAGGTGCAAGACCTTACACCTGGCCTTGTTGAATGTCATGAGCTTGGCCTGGGCCCACCTCTGCAGCCTGTCCAGGTCCCTCTGGATGGATCCCTGCCCTCTAGCAAGTCAACTGTGCCATACAGCTTGGTGCCATCTGCAAACTTACTGAGGGTGCACTCTATTCCTCCAGGACATAAGCATGTCCTGTCCTCTTTGCCCATGGAGCAACACCAGTGCACAGCTGCCTTTAATTGTTTTCACAATACAGTTCCCTGGGAGCCACAGCTCATTCACAAGGCAATAAGCCTCTCTACCTTCACAGAAAACACAATTACAGCGTTGAGCAATCACTGTCAGACTCGGCCTTCCCATAAACCATTCCTGCTGCCAGTGCTCTGTCCAGGTACGAGTGGACACAGTGGCAATTCTTCAAAGCACGCCCTCCACCTCCCTGTGCTGCTTCGCAAGCAGCAACAGCAGCACCCCTCGTTAAATAATGATGTGCACTACTTGTACACAGCACTTAATAAATAAATCAAGACTGGACAGTTTTCACATGCCTCACTCCCTGCCTTTCCCTTGGGCAAGTACTGTGCACAACACGCGCTAAGGCACGGCCTCATTTCTTTTTTCAAGACACCAAACATGAGCATTAAGCAAGACCACCGAATGCATTCCAGGGCTTCTGTTTTGCAGTCCTCCTCTTCATTTAGTACGATTTCAGATCACTGAACCTGTCTCATTTCAATGTCCTTTGGGTCTTTAGCATCCCATCTTAAGGTCGCAGGTGCGATGAAGCAGACGGGTGTCGAGGAAAACTGCCTTGAGCATCATCACACCTTCTGGAATAGTTACATTGGAATGTACGTGCTGTCACAGGAATACATAATTCCCAAGTGCATAGGAACACTCAAGGAATTAGACAGTTGGTGAGAAAAGACAGGCACTCATCTGTGAAAGTGAAGGTGCAGAAGCTCAACCCTTTCCCGGACACCAGAGAACCCACGCGAAAGCAATGCTGTGTACGCTCTAAAGGTCAAGGAAAACACAGCCAGAGCTTGCAGCTGTTGCCAGAGGATCCAACCACAAGAGGTAAGCCTACAGAAACAAGTCTTCATTGTTCTTCAGCACAGTTTCTGGTGTAAAACAGGAACAGGAGAGAGGAAGGACTGTGCTAAGATCTTTGGGAGCAGGGATCACCATTTGCAGTCCCAGCACTGCTGCACTGCTCTCCAGGAGGCTGCACTCTGCTGATGCAACCATCTGAGTGCCACTGAAGGCGCAGGAATCTCTATGGGGCCTGTCGTGGTAGGCCTAAATAGGCCAAAGGTGGGCTCGTACATGCCCTGGCTTGCTCAGGCATGCTCCCCTGCTCCTCCTCCCTCTGTGCTGGGGGTGGTGGCCACAGGAAAGGGGACAACAGTCCCAGCTTCACCTAATATGGGCAAACTGCCATCCTGACTGGCTAATCTATGTCCAAAGGCCCATCAGTCTCGGGTTGAAATGGATATAAAGGATGAGCAGGTAGCACACTGGGCTTAGTGCTATTGTGCTCTCTGCTATTGTATCCCTGCCTGCTCACTGCCTCATTGATCCTGAGCTGGGTGGGACCCCAACGAACAGGATCAGGCTCTGATGCCTCCACGCGTTCAGCCTGCACAGCCAGCGTGACACCNAGCAGCCCTGCCACATGCTTTGGGTATTGTCCCAGGATATTTTTGTGAGTAAATACTTCAAGCCTCTTGTAACCATTAATTGCCTTCTGCCATAAGTAGAAAGGAGCTTCCTGTGTCCATCCAGTGGCTAAGCAGGATAACTAACTGCAAGCAGTGTGAGTGACCACACAAACCTTCTCTGCCAGTAACATTGTTTGCTTATGCTATTGCCTTTAAAGTGTTCCAGCTTAGATGTTCCCTGTATGTGTAAATTTCCAAACCCTGCATTTTGGAACCTTGCAAATAAGGTTTCTGGTGAGATTTAATGTTAATAAAGTGCTTCCATAGTTATTAACAATCTCTGCCTGGATATCAAAATTGATATTGTTTATTAATAGTGAAACAGTTTTCACTACAGGGCCTTGCTTTTGTTCTGGGGAAAAATTCACCTGCTTAATCCAAAGCACAGTTTTTTTGGTCCCACTGTGGTCCCTGAGAGCTAAACTGTGTAAGAACCACTCCTACAGAGCAGCTACAAGGGAGCATCAGGAGGAGCTCTGGATTTCTAATTAAAGAGGTCAGTAAATCACTTGTGTGAAGACTTCCCATAACAGATCACATGCTTGCACCTGGGTAATAACTTTTTAGTGCATTTTTTGCTGCACTTAATGACTTGTCCACAGCCTCCACTTTAAGAAATGGGAATGTCATAACATAAATCTCAGGACCATTAAGGAAATATTATCACGGGCACAAAAGAGGATTTGAAGAGCAGGACAGACCAAACTAGCAACAGAACCCACCACATGCAAAGACAGGCACAGTCTCATCAGAAATCTGGCTCCTAGACATACTAAGTGAAGAAATCTTGTGTAGGGGATTTGGAAACCACTTCATAATTGTTGGAGCAGGTCCAGAAGAGGCCACAAAGATGCTCAGAGGGCTGAAGCAGCTCTGCTATGAGGACAGGCTGAGAGAGTTTGGGCTCTGCAGCCTGTAGAAGAGAAGGCTTCCAGAAGACCTTAGAGTAGCCTTCCAGGATCTGAAGGGGGCTACAGGAAGGCTGGGGAGAGACTATTGACAAGGTCTTGCAATGACAGGACAAGGGGCAATGGGTTTGATGTGGCAGAGGGGAGAGTGAAAGTGGATGTTAGGAGGAAGTTGTTTGCAGTGAGGGTGGTGAGACACTGGCACAGGTTGCCCAGGGAGGTTGTGGCTGCTCCCTCCCTGGAGGTGTTCAAGGCCAGGTTGGAGGAGGCCTTGAGTGACCTGTACTAGTGGGAGGTGTCCCTGCCTATGGCAGGGGGTTTGAACTGGATGATCCTTGAGATCACTTCCAACCTTACCATTCTATGATTCTATCATTTGTACCCATCAGCCTTGGACAGAGGCTAAAGGTAACTCTCACCAAGTTCCTGTCACTGCAGCTCTTAACCCAGCAACATTAGGGCCTCAGAGCATCTACACTCTGCTCACAGAGAGCAAAGCCAAAGATGTCTCCTGGAAGACATTCCCCCATCAGATGTCTTGGGGCATACCTAGCCCCCATTTATAGCGTCACAGCAGGGATGAGGTCTGGATCTCAGAAGTGACAGTGCCTGATGTCAGCTGTTTCCAGGGCTCAGTCAGCTACTTAAGACACACACATAATGCTCCTGGAGGTTTCCTGAGGAGAAGAGCTGTAAACATCTGCACAGCTGTGAAAAGAAGCCATACAACTGGAAAGGCAAGCTAAAATTAATGAAAAGCTATCTCCTAAAATTACCTCTTGATTTGTTTTTGGTTTTATTTTTTTTTCTATCCCAGCACCATGAGTTCTGCTTACACAGGGCTTAGCTAGGCATGAAAGGGAAATATGAATGAATGCTTAAAATTGTGTAGCCACACAGGTCTTCTGCCTGAGCTCTGCTGTGGTGTGGCACCTCTGCAACACAGCAACAGCTCCGAGTGTAGCATGGGCTGAGAGCACTCAGGTGAGGATGGTAAGCCCAAAGCAGCTGATTCTCCTGCCTGTCTTCAGAGCCCACCAGGCTGCCACAGCAGCCAGGACAGTGATGCTGAGAGGGGTGGACAACCTCTGGGGTTGCAGATCCACCTGTCTGGAAGAGACCTACCAGGCACAGCACCAATAGCTGCATCAAGAGACACACAACATGAATTACAGGCTAAACTCTGTTGTCATTCATATCAGTAGAAAACCCTTTAGTTTTGTGGAGTTAAATTAGTTCTGCAGCATGTGAAGTATTTATTTGCAATTTAGAAATCTCAAAAGAACCTTTCTCATTTTAATTGCAGAATCACAGAATGTCAGGGGCTGGAA
>VWZE01020509.1:221764-243823 GCA_013396675.1 Eubucco bourcierii
AAGCTCATGAATCCTGTTATCCACATACCTTATGCATGTCTACAAGAACACTGTGGGATTTCTGCTCATGTTTCATTGCAGCAATCTATGAAGTATATACACAGAGGTTTAATATTCCTCTCCTCAGGTCTTGTGATTTGTCCTTGTGCTGAGGATCTCTTCCCCGGCACACATTGCTCCACGAACCCAGTGCTGAGCACACATTTTCAATAAAAGCCCTCTTGCAGCAAGAGTTTTGTGCACAGAGGAGTGCACAGACCTGCCAGCTCCTGAAGTCACTGCTTCACTGAGCTTCTGCTTCCCACCAGATGGGGTTCAGCTGGAGCAAAGTGTTTGACACGCTCCGTTGTAAGGGCAAGTCCGTTCGTGCGCAGCTATACACGCCACACAGGGCTTCTGCAACGCAGAGGTCTGCTGCTTTGTGATAGTTCCCTGCTCCTCCATATGGGAAGGCTTAGAATTCAGCCTTTATTTGATGCTGCTGCTGAAGGCATCGTTTCAGAGTTCATAGCCTTATTTTAAAATAAGGTAAAGATGGTTTCAGATATCTAACGAGTTAAACTCTGAGACTGAACAGCCAGCGTTAAGTTTTGCATTGGCAAGATACATATAGCAAGAGACGCTGTAGGGAAGGAAATAAACAGGAAACTAAACAAAAATAGAATACTTTTATTTTCCTGCATCCTACATTTTTGACCCCATCCTGGTAGCTGTTTTGACAACATAGCATAAACCCACTCACTGACAGACAACAACAATTCTGTATGGGTGTGCTGATGACTCCTTGGAGTAAAAAGTCTTGCCTAGACCCCAAATACGTTTGCACAGAATGATTAAGTTGCCTGAAAACAGCTTCTGCAGCAACACTTCTCCCAGGACTGAGACAGCCCATGTCAGAGGTAACAGCAGGCCCCTGCAGCACCCTGCCTTCCCCTGGGCTCTACAGACAAACTGCTCAACAGAGTGCTGAGAAGAAAGTCAGTGCTGAACACAGGGCAAAGAGCGAGCCGGCAGAACACAGCATTTCCACACAGACTGCAAGCCAATCTGTTGGGTGCGCTCAAACCCCAGCAAGTTTTAACAGTTCTCCAAAGTGGGAGCAAGGTGTGCAAGGAAATGCAGTGACATCTCTTAACTGGCAATAACTCAGTACTGCTTAGGCCACACTTTCAGTATTGTGTCCAGTTCTGGGCCTCTCACTTTAAGAAAGATGTTGAGGTGCTTGAATGTGTCCAGAGAAGGGCAGCAAAGCTGGGGAGGGGCCTGGAGCACAGCCCTGTGAGGAGAGGCTGAGGGAGCTGGGGGTGTGCAGCCTGCAGAAGAGGAGGCTCAGGGCAGACCTCATTGCTGTCTGCAGCTACCTGAAGGGAGGTTGTAGTCAGGTGGATTTGGGTTCTTCTGCCAGGCACTCAGGGACAAAACAAGAGGACACAGCCTCCAGCCTCAAGCTGTGCCAAGACAGGTTCAGGTTGCATGTTAGGAAGAAGTTCTTGGCAGAAAGAGTAATTGAAATTGGAATGGGCTGCCCAGGGAGGTGGTGGAGTCCCCATCCCTGGAGGTGTTTAAAAGGAGGCTGAATGAGGCACTTAGTGCCATGGTTTAGTTAATTAGAAGAGTTTAGGTGACAGGTTGGGCTTGATGATCTCGAAGGTCTTTTCCAACCTGGTTAATTCTGTAATTCTGTGATTAAGTAACCTGTGCTAGTGGGAGGTGTCCCTGCCTATGGCAGGGGGTTGGAACTAAATGATCCTTGAGGTCCCTTCCAACCTTACCATTCTATAATTCTATGATTCTATGATTCTAAGCACACTGACAGTTGTGGGGTTGTTACTGCTCTGGCTTTGGGGACAATGCAGGCTCCAGATCACTGGGGTTCACTCAGCACCAAGCTGCAGGAAGTCAGTTAAGGAGGCAGAGTTTTGAGCCATTTGATACATGTCAGCAAGAACTGCCAGACAGTTTATCTCACACAGTTTGTTCCAGCAAGAATGAGACACCAGAAAGGACACAGTATCTGACCACAGGGAAAGCTTTTGGTAATTCAGAGAGCAACCATGTCTATGGAGATGTGAAAGAGATTTCTATTGACCTCTCTCCATCTAACTTAAGTTTTATGCTGATTTGAGGCTAACTGGAATAATCTAATGAGAAAAATTAGATCATTGGTTATAAAAGAATAATAATGATAAAGTCTGTGTCATTCACTGTTTTGCTAAAAGGGGTAAAATGCCCAAGTGTAAACAATTTGTCTCTCTCCTGCCTCAGAACTCTTACTCCTTTCACTTCTCCTTTGCTCTGCTCTAATATCTTCCACTAACAGATAACAAGTAAGTTTCTCTGATTGTCTGTCTGGAGAGAGAGGGCAGCCTTGAGCCCCTTCTGGGCAGTTTCTTTGTCTGGGAGGGAGTTTGGGTTTCTGTATTACTTCTAAATTGTATATAATTATAAATAGCTGTAACTATATTGTGTATATACGCCTGTAAATGTAGCTTTGCTGTGAATACAGCTTCAGTTTGCTTCCAAGCTGTCTGAGCTGGTCTGGTAAATTTCAATACTGTTGGGAGGGCCAAGTTCCTCTACCCACTAGAGTTTGAACGGAGAAGATGTTGACTGCTGTAACTTTCACTCCCATGCACTCTGCAGGCTGCCACATGTGTAAAGCTTACCTCCAGGGAGAAGGACAAGACCACGTCTGACTTGGAAAGCTGGTTCTCATTTTCCTCTCCCATGTCAATTATCGAGGTGTTGTGACTGCGCTTTAGTTTCTGCAGCTTGAACTCGGAGCCTCCTTTAGACACAGGCATGCTCTCTAGGTTTGCCATCAGAAGGTTGACAGAGGACTTCAGCTCCTCGATGTACATGTTCTCCATTTCTTTGGACACGAACTTGGGGAACTTGCGCTCCTTGGAAACAAAAACAACAGAGTGAGTGGCTGCGGCCGTCAGCAACCGCCTGCGGCACTGGGAGAATCCCTAGCAGCACACGCAGAGAGGTCTGAGAGCAGAGAGCTGCCACGGAGCAGAGAGCAGAGGACAAACTACAGCTTCTCCCTGTGTAATGCAGAAATATTCTTAGCTTCTGTGGCGGGGCACACCCAAGTCCCTGCCCCACAGGCTGTTTGAATGGGGTGCAAAACTGTTCTGCCTCCCCCCACACCTCTGGTTCCAGGAGTTTGGAATGTAAATGGAGCAGGTGTCAAGTGCCTTACCCCACCCCCGCAGGCTTGAACAGGGGGAGAGCAAATCGCCCCAGCATATATATATGGCAATGGGACACATTATCTAGGGGGACTTTGAGGGGGACTTCGAGGAGACTGCTACATGGGGCTTTAAGACGGACTGCCAGTAACAGACTGCCAGCCACGGACTGCCAGTAACAGACTGCCAACAACAGATTGCTAGCCACAGACTGCTAGCCACGGACTGCCAGCAATGGACTGCTAGCCATGGACTGCTAGCCACAGACTGCTAGCCACAGACTGCTAGCCATGGACTGCCAGTGTCAGACTGCTAGCCATGGACTGCTAGCAAGGGACTGCTAGCCATGGACTGCCAGCAATGGACTGCTAGCCATGGACTGCCAGCCACAGACCGCTAGCCACAGACTGCTAGCCATGGACTGCCAGCAACAGACTGCTAGCCATGGACTGCTAGCAAGGGACTGCTAGCCATGGACTGCTAGCCACAGACTGCCAGCAACAGACTGCTAGCCACAGACTGCTAGCAAGGGACTGCTAGCAAGGGACTGCTAGCCATGGACTGCCAGCGTCGGACCATCAGATCCTGCCTGCCTGTTGAAGGGACCTGCCTCCACCGTAATCATGGGTACACTGCAAGCAGCCTGAGCTTTAGCCTGTGCTGCCCACGATCTGCACTTCAAAAGACTGACGACAAGGAGCCAAGGGACTGTCTCCGAATTCCTACTCCACCGCCGTGAGTAGCGCAGCCGCTCCCTAGGGCTCCAGGCTGCCTTTTATTTGTTAAGTGTAGCAAAGCTATTTTTTATAGCAAACCTTTTCCAAACTTTCTGATTTTCTCTGAGTTACTAAATTCCCTGTAAGTATCCTTGTGAAAGATTTTCCTGACCGAATTTCTGAACCCCATCTAATTAATTTATATATAGTTGTGGGCGGGGCTTTCGGGAAATAAAATAACTGCAGATTTTATAATTCCTGCCTCGTGAATACCCACAACCAATTCAGCTTCCCATAGAACTACTTGCTTGGTACTTACCCAACTGTACTCTTTCTTGCCCATGCTTGCATTGTGCACTGATTTCCCTCTCTGCTAATGGCCTTATTCATATATATGTCCTCACGATTACAAACACTCCAGGCCAGACCTGAGCTGAACTTTGTGACCGACAGCAATTCACTGATGATTCAAAGGATGTTGACAGTCAGGCACTTGTTTAGCAGCCTCTCATAGGTGCCAATTCTTTTTAAAACACTTTGGGGCTCCATTACTTTTCTAGGCATGAGAGGACCCAAGGAGGCGAAAACCAGCAGCACACAGGTGGAATCATAGAACCACAGAATGGTAAGGTTGGAAGGGACCTCAAAGATCATCTAGTTCCAACCCCCTGCCATAGGCAGGGACACCTCCCACTAGTACAGGTCACTCAAGGCCTCATCCAACCTGCTCCTGAACACCTCCAGGGAGGTTGTGGAGCACAGAATCACCCAACATGATCATTGATTCTGTGCTCCACAACCTCCCTAGGCAACCTGTGCCAGTGTCTCACCACCCTCACTGTAAAGAACTTCCTCCTAACATCCAGTCTCAATCTCCCCTCTGACACTTCAAACCCATTGCCCCTTGTCCTGTCGTTGCAGGACCCTGTCAATAATCCCTCCCCAGCCTTCCTGTAGGCCCCCTTCAGATACTGGAAGGTTACTATCAGGTCCCCTCAAAGCCTTCTCTTCTCCAGGCTGCAGAGCCCCAACTCTCTCAGCCTGTCCTCATAGGAGAGCTGCTGCAGCCCTCTGAGCATCTTTGTGACCCTCCTCTGGACCCGCTCCAACACTTCCATGTCCTTCCTAGATGTGATGTGATGCTCCTTGTGTATTTTCAACTTTGAACTGATGGACATGCTCCAGCTTGGTCAGCATCACTGGTTTGAGTCCCATGTCTTCTGACACCCATGTCCCTGAATCTGTTCAGGGTTTGAATGTCTCTCAGTGGGTTATGAGAGACTGTGTAAGGCATACAACTGCAAAGCAGTGTCTGCAGCCAGGGAACTTGAGACTGATGTGCAAAGTATCTTAGTGGCAATTCACAGCACTGTGAAATGCAGTTCATAAAATGTATGCAAGAAGAGAAAACAAGGTCATGTTTCTTTTAGAAGGCTGTCATCAGTAGTCATCAGAGTACTGATGCTGAAAAAGTACTCCACTGGTTTTGCATCAGTCCTCAATAGCTTACCCATTACAGGCATAGGTCACAGCAGCCCTTGCTGCTTAACTAAGTCTTCTGTTTCCAGTCTCAATCTCAGGATGCAATTCCTTCATGCAAATTAGACCTGGCATATGACAAACTACCTAATCAGTCTGGTTTATTGTCTATGCCTTATATAAGTTACAGACCACCCCAAGCAAAAAAAGCCCACAACTCTTTTGTAGATTCTGAGAACTACTGCTGAAGAAATTATGTCCAAACATTATTGCTTTTTTTGACTCTGCTGCTGTTCATCTCTCCAGGGACTGGAATTTTGGCACTGCTCCCACAAACTGCTTCTGAAGTGCACTGAGACGTTTCAGTGTGTGCCACCAACAACTTCCCATACTACAGATAAAAGCAGGTAGTCTGAAGTGCCACACAACAATTTAACCAGGACTGGGTCTAAGGGGAATGCAGGGATGCACATGTGATTCCAACTCACCCACCAGACTGGAGATAAGGCTGGGGGAAATATGGAAGAAGGAACAATTAAGAAAGGATATTAGTCATCTCCATATGTACTTGGAACATGAAAAGGACCAGAAATGGGAACAAGTGTGGTGAGATGCTGAGTTAAGAGGCTCAGAGGAATGAGCAGTACAGTAGGCTAGAGGAGAGTGAGTCTGACCCCAAATGGACATATTGCTCTGGTACTATTTAGTTACCCATACACATACACTTTGCTCTTGAGGCCAGGTGACTGGAAAGACACCAGAGGAGATGAGAGCACTTGCTGCTTCCGAGAGAACCAGAGTGACACCTCGGCACCGCTAAACTTTGAGCTGTAATGCTGCTCTCATTGAGCTGCTGGAAAAGCACAACATGCAGAGTGAAAAGCCTGTCCAGATGCAGCTCTAAAACACCTGCCTGACTTCCAGCATGATCTTCAAGCTGGTTGGCTGCAAGGCTGGGTTTACATGCTTTGATGAAGTAAGGCTCAGTGGGGAACCCTGCCTAGTGCTGAACTGGCACTGTGCTGAGCTTGCTCTCTCTTAGATACACAAGGAAGTAAAAAGACCCAGAGCTGTGCCCCAGTACCCAGAGGCAAGAAAGCTGGTGTGCACAGTGCCCTTCTCAAGGTCACAACACTCCACAGCCTTTGTTGTCTCTGAAGTACAAATAGCCCCATTGTGAATTTCTTAATTTACTAAGGAAGTATTAATTTGCCTTTAGCACGGAATCTCCAACAAGGCCACGTCAGGGCTGGTTTCATCAGCACTCTCAGTCTCCCTGGGCAGTCAATCTGCATTAAAAGCTGCAAACTGGAGATAAAATTGGAAAAGCTATCCTTTCCCTGAGCTGAATTGTGAGCCTGCCCTATGCCAGAGCCCTACCCAGAAAGGAGGATACAGAGAAGTACTCAAAAGGTCAGTTGGATGCCTTCAAAAGATGATATTCATGGACCTGAAAAAACAAGGTTTCTTCTAGGCAGGTGCTGAAGGGACCTGACATTCTGGAGAGAAAGCCTGCAGCAGAACTGGGAGAGAGATTAAATATCAGTACCTGCCAAGTGGATCACAGCTAAGTCACTTCTACTCTACACCACCCTGCAAGCTGCACAGGGCAAGGGAAGTGATTCTGCCCCTTTACTCTGCTATCGTCAGACCTCATCTGGAGTCCTGTGTGCAGTTCTGGAGCCCCCAGCACAGGAAGGACGTGGAACTGTTGGAGTGGGTCCAGAGGAGGCCACCAAGATGCTCAGAGGGCTGCAGCAGCTCTGCTCTGAGGATAGGCTGAGAGAGTTGGGGCTCTGCAGCCTGGAGAAGAGAAGGCTTCGAGAAGACCTTAGAGTAGCTTTCCAGTATCTGAAGGGGGCTACAGGAAGGCTGGGGAGGGACTATTGACAAGGTCTTGCAAATGCCAGGACAAGGGGAATGGGTTTGAAGTGGCAGAGGGGAGATTGAAACTGAATATTAGGAGGAAGTTGTTTGCAGTGAGGGTGGTGAGACACTGCACAGGTTGCCCAGGGAGCTTGTGGAGCTCAGAATCACCTAACGTGATCTTTGATCATGTTGAGTGATTCTGCGCTCCACAAACTCCCTGGAGGTGTTCAAGGCCAGGTTGGACGAGGCCTTGAGTGCCCTGTGCTAGTGGAAAGTGTCCTTGCCTATGGCAGGGGGTTGGAACTAGATGATCTTTGAGGTCCCTTCCAACCTTACCATTCTATGATTCTATGATTCTATTTTGAAAGATGAATTCTGCACAGGGAACTATCAGCTTGTGTTGAGGGCCTTCCCCTGATTGCCTTGGACAGGCCCAGCAGTGGCATCTGTTTGGTCTTAACATCCTTGGGGAAAGACTGAAAATGATAAACTCTCACCTGCAAAAAGTAATTGATGAAGCTGCTGCCACTACTGGCTGCTACTGAACCATGCATGCTCCTGTCCCACATGCCAGAAAGACAAAATGAAATGATGAAACTTTGCAATCTCACCCTGGCACCTAGTGCCTGGCTGCCCTTCTCAGAACTGGGGCAGCAGTGCTCTGTGCAGGGGCTTACACTGTAGCTCAAATGAAAAACACTGCAGGTTTTCTTGGCAGTCCAATGGCAAAGGAACAAAGGAGCTGCAGTCAGCTTGCTGCTTCGCTGCCTGTATTGGTTTGAGTTTAAGCTTCCCAGGGGACTCAAAATATAGTAAACAGAAACCAATACAATAATAATAGGATGCCTTCCCTTTTCCCCCCCTCTTTTGAGACAGAAAGGACTTAGATGTAGAGAGAGAAGGGGTAACACACTCAAGGAAGAGTCTTGCTTCAATTTGGAAGTTAAAAGGGAAACTTTAACAATAAATAAAAGGTATTTAAGGTAGGGGAGTTACAAATAGGTATAGGGAAGGGAAAATCAAGATACAAATACATATATATATTTGTGTGTATGTATAGATGTGTATATATATATGTGTGTGTATATATATGTATGTGTACATATATTATATATATATATATATATTTGGGGCCTTCAGCCTGGAGAAGAGAAGGCTTCCAGGAGACCTTAGAGTAGCCTTCCAGGATCTGAAGGGGACCTGCAGGAAGGCTGGGGAGGGACTATTGACAAGGGCTTGCAATGCCAGGAAAAGGGGCAATGGGTTTGAACTGGCAGAGGGGAGATTGAAAGTGGATGTTAGGAGGAAGTTGTTTGCAGTGAGGGTGGTGAGACACTGGCACAGGTTGCCCAGGGAGGTTGTGGAGCACAGAATCACCCAACGTGATCAAAGATCACATTGGGTGATTCTATGCTCCACAACCTCCCTGGAGGTGTTCAGGAGCAGGTTGGATGAGGCCTTGAGTGAGCTGTACTAGTGGGAGGTGTCCCTGCCTATGGCAGGGGGTTGGAACTAGATGATCCTTGAGGTCCCTTCTAACCTTACCATTCTATGATTCTATGATGCTCCTTCTGCTAGGGAATACCCAAAGAATAAAGCCTTTGATCTTTGATCACGTTGGGTGATTCTATGCTCCACAACCTCCCTGGAGGTGTTCAGGAGCAGGTTGGATGAGGCCTTGAGTGAGCTGTACTAGTGGGAGGTGTCCCTGCCTATGGCAGGGGGTTGGAACTAGATAATCTTTGAGGTCCCTTCCAACCTTACTATTCTGTGATTCTATGATTCCATATACAACCAGATTGATGACAATGGATAGAGGTAGATTCAGAAAGGGATGTCCACCATGTGGTACAACATGGCCACATGGTAAGACAGGGGCAGCAGGAACAAAGTGGTGCTATCAGGCAGGCAGGTAGGCCAGGAGAAGGAGAAACAAGAAATTCCTTTGTTTATACGGGGGGTCCAGACAGCAAGTGGGAGTGGGTTAAACACTACATCTGGGGTCAAGCAGGCCTGGGATCAAGTTCAGACCACTCCCCCAACCCAGGAGGGTTAACCCTTTACACTGCACCATCATTTAGCCACGTGGTCCTTGGCCACCTTTCTGTCATTGTCAGTGAAGTGGGGAAAAGCAGGACCTGTCTCCCCAAAGCTGCAACCCCTGTAGCTGCTGGGTGGAGGCATTAGTGAGCAGTTAGCTGCCCCGTCGCTGCCAGCATCCTTGTTCACTCCTGACTACAAATGAAGTCTCTCTCATGCTCAGGGATGCCACTATGGCTGCAAACAGCTCTGATATTACCTTAGGAAAAAAAAAAAAAACCAAACAACAATTTGGACACAGCTCAGTGCTAGGAGAACAGCTGCTGAAAGGCAGGCCTCTAGCTTGAGCTATATATCTCTCTGATTTTCCTTCTTGTAATGGTTTCTCAGGAACAGCCTCAAGACTTCAGGCCCATCAGGTTTTAGTGGTGACTTAGAGAGGCAAGGAAAAAAATTCAGCCACGCTGATGTCGACAGGACTCAGGGTTTCTGCCCATCTATGATCCATCAGAGGCCACATAAATCTGTGCTGAGCAAGGGTGTGATTTGTTTCTAGAGAGCTGTCTCCTTACAGAAGAGCTTCTAACCAGTCTGGCTGCATGCCTCATGAAAATTCTTGAGAGGTTCCATGCCTGCTGCTTCAAATGGCAGTGATGTCTGCATGGTGCTGGTAACCTGACTGCTCTCATGTAAAGGGTGGACTACACTTCTGGAGCACCTTTAGTGAGGCAGCATCTACCTAAGGGCAGGGAATTGCGGCTCCCAGTAGGCCAGCAAATGGCACAGGGCAGTTTACACGGCACCACCTGCCTTACTGTCTAACACAGAGGTTTGACAAAGGGTGCTCAGACATGCACTGGCAGATCTAGCTGAAGCACTTCAGGACAATCTTTCCCACCACTGAAGATTCATAAGGGATTTTGCACATCACAATACCTTTGTCTGCAACTGTTGTTTTGTTCTGCTGATTTTTAAAATTAAAATAATCTGATCATTTTTAAATGGGAGGAGAAACCTAAGAGAGAAGGATGTGGGGACTGTATCAAACTACTTTTGTGATTCTATATGAAGAGCTTATGAATATGGAAGACTTTTTTTGGTTTTTTTTGTTTTTACCTTGGCAATTTGCTCTGCCATTTGGAGACGTCCATCTAACTCACGTCTGATCTGTGCAGCTTGCTCATCTGGGTTGTCCAGCTGTGTAAAAGCAAAAGGCAAATCAAGGTGAAAAATCAACCAGTGCAGCACCTCTACAAGCAGTTCAGTTCTTCAGCATGAGCAGTTGTATTATACCCTCAACTAACCATGGATGGAGTGGTGATGGGCTCTGCCCTGGGAAAGAGTCCCCACCAAAGGGGACACACAATACTCACCATCCCAAGGCAGGTCTAACCAGGTGGCTGTGCAGACCCTGGTTTGATGCCTGTCCAGCTGCCTCCTGGGGCTGAGCATCCTCATCCTGAGGTCTCACATCCCCTTTGCCCTGTGAGCCAGTAAGCCTTGACTGGTGACCACCTAGAGCCCCAAAAAGTGGGGTGCCCTCCAGAGGCCTTGCTGGTTCTTGGGAAGCCACAGCACCACTGTGGACACACAGCAGGTCCAGGTCACCACACCAAAGATCACCATGTTCTGCCTGCTATCCAGAAAATGACAGAAGGCAGCTCAGCAGAACTCCACAGCAATAGCATTTGCTGATTTTCTTTCCCTCTGTATTGCTGCGTCCCTGTGCTACCTCCCAACTTGTGCAATTACTTTTCCTGCAGCCCTCAGCAGATTTTACTTATTTATTTTGTTTTGCACCACATTGCCCACAGCCCTGTGGTTCAGCATTCGGTGTCTGTCTGGCCCTGAAATATCTTCTGAGGGTAAAATGTTGTTTCTACCAGTTAAGCAAGTAATTACAGAACACATGGAAGGGGCACAGTAACTGCTGCAAACAGTTTCCCATTGGTAGGGCTCGGGGCAGATCTGTTATTTTTAGTGGGAATACACAGACATAAATTACTGAACAACGAAAAGCACAAAATCAACAAAGAAGTTGACAGCTGCTGTAATGAGGTGGCAATTTTAGAGCTGCTTTCCAGAGCAGCCACCCTTTGGGGTGGCCACAGCAAAAGGCTAGAAATGTGCAGCACTGGGGTGGTCACAGTGCTGCCATGAAGCACCAAACTAAGCCCAGTCTGGCGCAAAACCTCACCATTTTGGCTCACCTCCTCGAGCAAATGTGACTTCAGAGCTTGCTCCCCGACATAAACACTACTTTGCAAAGTACTGGCCCCTTCTGCCTATCAGAAAAAGCAATTGCCACAACCTGCTGTCGTTCAGCTGTCCCACTGACTGCTACACAGAAATGAGCTGTGTTGGCCGGCTTGGGCTGTGCTAATCACCTCCCCGGGTTTTATCCTCCTCTGGAGACAAACTGCTTGACAGACAAAGGCTTGGCTGGTGCAGTGCAGTCTGGAAAGTTACAGCTACAGCAACAACCACAGTTTCAATTCTCAGCCTGATGAATGATGACCTCAGCCATTAGCACTCCCTGGATGGGCTGAAATACACCATTTCCCCCCCAGCACTTTCCACAGCATCTTCTTGGGTGTCTGCTTGTGCATCCTGCAGCTCCCCTCCCTTGCACACATTTGTGTAGGCCTGCACACACTTGTGTAGGCCTGCACACGTGCACACATGTGTTTGCACACTGCTTCACCACTGATGATTCTCCAGAGAGCTGACATCTCTTATGGTGAAGACTGAGGGAAAGTTTAAGTTTTAATTAGCCTCCATTACTGATTTAAATTAGGAAGGAACCTACAAAGTGTCCTGACCACGAGCCAAATCCACCTAAGCTTCAGTGATCTCTGCTGTGGCCACACAGCTTTCATTGACATCAGCTGCACCACATAACCTGCTGCCTTTATCTTTGTAATCCTGCACCCAAGCCCAATGCAGAGCCACGGACTGCTGGCACCTGTCGAGATCAGCAGTCCCCATTTGTTGGAGGAGAAACCTCCACCAACGTGCAAACATCTCTGAGAGCTGCTTCACTAAGCACAGGAAATGTACAGACCCAGCCTTGCATTTCTCTGCAACTCTGAAAGAGGGGGCATTGTTTGAATTCCATCCCAGCTACAGTAATTGAGGTTAATCACACACTGCCCAAAATAACTCTCACCCTAAATTTAGAACTCGAGGATGCTGCTCTGGAGGAGAGCTGGGTTTGGGCACTGATAATGAGCCAGCAAACTGCCTCACACTCCTGCACTATCTTGATTTTGCAGATGTTCTCTGGTGATGTTACAGGTGTCAAAAGCCATGCCAGGGAAAGATTTGACTGCAGAAGATTATTTTTATTAGGAGGCAACAATCACCCTCGGTGGCCTCCTAGGTTGTGGTCAAGTGGGTAAGGTGCTCCTTTCAAGGCTATTTTCTGCTGTGCTTGCCAAGGTTAATTAGTGAGGCCAAGCCAGGCAACCTGGTATTTAAAGGAAACAAAAGAATATCTTTCCAGGCTGCATTTTCAGACTCTGTATGAGAGCTCTGTGGCAAAAACTGACCTCTGGGAAAGCAGTCACTGCTGTGGCCAAGAGGGCATTTTCTTCTTATGTGTGGAAGAATACTGATGAAGCCCCTGTTTGTCCTCCTGGCACATACAAGCAGACTAAGACTCTGGCGGCTGCGAGTAATGGCCCAGCAGCTCAGTCACTTCCTGCTGCTGAGCCTGGGAAGGGCTCCTGCTGCCTTCAAAGCAAGTGGAGTGCATTTTACACAGTCATAACACTACATATGGCTGTTAAGAGAGTAAGGCTTGTGCCCATAAAATATGCTTTGTGAAGTAAGGCAAGAGGCAAATGCAGAGAATCAGAGAATCATAGAATGGTAAGGTTGGAAGGGACCTCAAAGATCATCCAGTTCCAACCCCCTGCCATAGGCAGGGACACCTCCCACTACCACAGGTCACTCAAGGCCTCATCCAACCTGGCCTTGAACACCTCTACACAGCAAGGGAGCATCCACAACCTACCTGGGCAACCTGTGCCAGTGTCTCACCACACTCACTGTAAAGAACTTTCTCCTAACATCCAGTGTAAATCTCCCCTCTTCCAGTTTAAACTCATTGCCACTTGTCCTGTCATTGCAAGACCTTGTAAACGTTGTAAATGGAAGGAAAGACCAGAAAGAAACCTTACTAGAATAAACAGGAAGAACATAGGCTTTCCCATTACCATAACTGATTTATATAATGCCAATGTTTGTAGTGATCTAGTCACAAGAGAGATCAGAGTAGAATAGCAGAAGTACTATTGCATCAGCAATAGTGTGGCCAGCAGGAGCAGGGAGCTCATTATTCCCCTGGACTCTGCACTGCTTAGGCCACACCTTGAGTCCTGTGTCCAGTTCTGGGCCCCTCAATTGAAGAAGGACATTGAGGTGCTTGAGTGTGTCCAGAGAAGGGCAATGAGGCTGGGGAGAGGCCTTGAGCACAGCCCTATGGAGAGAGGCTGAGGGAGCTGGGATTGGTTAGCCTGGAGAAGAGGAGGCTCAGGGGAGACCTTCTTGCTGTCTCCAGCTACCTGAAGGGTGGTTGTAGCCAGGAGGAGGTTGCTTTCTTCTCTCAGGCAAGCAGCAGCAGAACAAGAGGACACAGTCTCAAGCTGTGCCAGGGGAAGTTTAGGCTGGAGGTGTGGAGAAAGTTCTTGCCTGAGAGAGTCATTGACTGCTGGAATGGGCTGCCCAGGGAGGTGGTGGAGTCAGCGTCCCTGGAGGTGTTCAAGGCAGGTTTGGACGTGGCACTTGGTGCCACGGTCTGGTCTTGAGAGCTGTGGCAATGGGTTGGACTTGATGAGCTTTGAGGTCTCTTCCAACTTGGTGATACTCTGATACTGTGATGCTGTGATACTGTGATACTAGATGCTCTGTACACCTTTGGCATGGAAGATGCAGTTGCTCTGTTGGACGCAGTTGCTCTGCAGCCAAACCATAAGAAAACCAGGTGGCAGGATTCACTCTAACTTCTACTGAAGCAAAACTGAACATCCAAGTACAGCAAGACAGACCTTAATATCATTAAAACTCAATTTCTTAACTAGAGAACGAGCTATTCATTTTCTGCCATCTGCATGCCCACTTTATATTCCAACACTTGACAGCCAAATATATAAATGATTTACAAAGTCAAAGAGAAACTGAATTAGTTTCGTTCTGCATTATGCCTACGTTATGGGTTCGCTATGAATAAAGCAAAGATATAAATCATAAGGTTGCCCCAGTCAATTAAATGTGAAAAGTATTATAGATTTCAGCATCTATATGATTTGTCACATGCACTGGGGCTTTTCTTCAGCAGCTCTGTGACGTACCTAATTTGCAATTCTCAACTGATCATTACCCAACTGCCTGCTGGTAAATTAGATGTTTTCATACATCTACCCGCATACAACATTAGTTCTCTCCGCTTGCCCTGCAGAGATTGTCGACGTTAGTGTAACAGTTGCTGATGTAAAAGAAGCAAAACTATAAAACAACAAAAAAGCCCCCCAAAACCCCAACCAACCCAACCAACCAACCAAATAACCAAAACCCTCAAAAAAAACCTCAAACGAAAAAAAACCCAAAAAGCAACCAAAAATTAAATCAGATTCTCAGTGGAAGTCAAATCTGACCTGCATTGCTGCCAGCCCATGGCTCAAAGCAGTGTGGGCCATGTGCCTACTTTAACCCCTGGTGACCTAACAACTGCAAGGAAAAGATCTTGCAGAAGATCACAGAATAACAGAATTAAACAGGTTGGAAAACACCTTCGAGATCATCAAGCCAAACTTATCACTTAACTCCTTCTAATTAACTAACCCATGGCACTAAGTGCCTCATGCAGCCTCCTCTTAAACACCTCCAGGGATGGGGACTCCACCACCTCCCCGGGCAGCACATTCCAATGCCAATCACTCTTTCTGCCAAGAACTTCTTCCTAACACCCAGCCTGAACCTGCCCTGGCACAGCTTGAGGTTGTGTCCTCTTGTTCAGTCCCTGGGTGCCTGGTAGAAGAGTCCAACCCCACCTGGCTACAACCTCCCTTCAGGTAGCTGCAGAGAGCAATGAGGTCTGCCCTGAGCCTCCTCTTCTGCAGGCTGCACACCCCCAGCTCCCTTAGCCTCTCCTCAGAGGGCTGTGCTCCAGGCCACTCACCAGCCTTGCTGCCCTTCTCTGGACACGTTCAAGATGATTTTAGGTTTTTTTACATATAAACTGTTAGTAGGGAATATTTTTTAATGGGCACTAGAAAAGGAAAGAAAGAGGTTAATTAAAAGTGTTCATCATGCAAGTCTGACAGTTTTAATCTTCAGGAAGAACTAGCTGCTGCTCTGCAGAAGCAGACCCTTTGCTTTCAAGACCTTGAAACAAATTCACTGTAAGACTTTTACTCCTGTTATCCCAGAGGGATGGAAGACAATGTCTCTATACTTTTGAAAGGCACAAGCAGAGGAAAACAAACCAATCAAAGTAATTCATACTATCTGCAATTAGACACACTGGCACCTTCCAAATCCACACCTAAACTATTTGTTTGCTGTGTCAGAGACCTTCCACGTATCACCATCCTAAGCCTTGTAGTGTCTAAACCCAGGAGCCCAGGCTGTCCTCCACTCACCCCAGGAAATGCTGGAGGCAGTTCAAGGACATGAACAGCTGTCCCAGGTTGGGAACTATAGGGTTAAAAAAGTCCTTTAGGGACTGGAAGATTGTTATTCAATCCCATAATTCTGCTATCTCTACACAAGCTCACACCAAGGCCAGCTTGTTCTCCTTCCCTGCCCCTCCAGCCTTGTGTCGGGCAGGAGCTGCGTTGTCAGGACAAACATGTAAGGATAGGCCTGGTTTGGGGCCTCCAGAGGCTGGGCTTAGGCCTCTTGGATGGCAGAGGCATGGGGGGGGGAGGATTTGAGCACTGGGGATGATAGATTTAGTTTTGGGTTGGGGGAATATTCAGGGGTTTTGCATATGGATTCTGTATCTGCTTTGTAATTTCTATCTGTAACACTCTCCCCAAATATAATTCTGCTTTTTCCCTCCAATTCATTTGGGAGCTTTGCTCTGTCAGTTCTTTAAACCCATGACAACAGTGTTAAGGGAGACTTTAAATTCCTCTGGATTTGGAGCCAAAGTGTTATGTATTTAATGTTTCAATTTCAGTTTATCACAGCTTAAAGCCAAACCATTTATAATCACAGCCCTGGCTCCCAATGTGAGGCTGGGGTGGCATAGGCTGCCCTCCTTTTCCCTCCTTCCTTCTGCCCAAAGCAGTTTTTTCTCAAATTAACACCTAAGACCAATCAACCTGCCAGGGGACCAAGCAGGGTACAAATTGCTGCAGCCAGGTCTGACCAGCCCAGCCTGGGGACAGTGTTAGTGGCACTAGTGACAGCCTGTACACAGCACGCAGGTGGTCAGTGACAGAAGAGTGGATCTGGCCATGCTATCAAACACATATTGATGGTGACACTTCAGCAAACAGAGCTGAGCTATAGATGCTCTGGGATCTATACCCATGCTCTGAGCTCTGTACCCATGCTCTGAGCTCTGTACCCATGCCCTGAGCTCAGCATTGTTGGAATTCATGTAGTTGTTGTTGTTTATCACTGAGGTTTATAATGAAGTAGCTTTGTGAGCTACAAGGCTTTATAATGACAACACAGAGATACAACCTTCAACAATCAGCCTGGCATTTATGCCATGGGCCACACACCTGACAAGTGCTGGTGGTATAGCAGCATCAGCCTCAGCCAGAAACCGCTGGGCCCATTTAACAGCTGAATCCCTGCTGGCAGTCACTGCTAACGCTGATCCCTGCTTCCCAGCAAGGGCAGCAACCATTACAGTATCCGCGTTCCTGAAGCATAGCTGGAGCACGTCTGAAGGCACTTCCCTTCAATCTGAGAAAGGTTACAAGGAGGAGCTGAATCCAGCTGTCCTTCCATGCCACATGCCCCTGCAGAGGACAAGCCATTTGTGACTTGGTTCTGGAAAACCACAGTTTAAATGCTCTGGTAATGTGAATGCTGAGCTGCAGCAGGCTGCTCTGTGCTGCACTGGGAACAGAAACAAACCCAAGCTTCACCTTCTGCAAATGAATGCCTTTAGTCCAGCTCTCCACAAAACCTGCAGCCACCATCTGTGCTGGTCTCCCCCTGCTGACAGCATTGGCACCTGGGGACAGACAATCCCTCCTGCATAGCTGAAGGCAGGAGCAGGCAGGCTGCTACCAAGCAGGGGCTGCTCTGGCTGGGGGTACGGTTAGAAGTCTCCAACACTAATTTTCTCTGTCCCTGTGTCCAGCACACCACTGTGCAGCTGCAGGGTCTGAAAAAATCTCACTTTGTGTATTATTTCCCGTGGGTGGAAGACAAAGATTGAAGCTGTGACCCACTCACATCCTTTCTAAGTCCTATTTAAGTCCTCCCAAAATAATTAACACAGTCAGATACCTGTGTCGTGTATTTGATTAGAGGTGTCAAAAGCCTCAAAGAGGAAGTTTCAAGGAGCTCATCCTTTGACACGCTGGGAGCCCTGTAGCTCAGCAAATGGTTGATTAAGTATTTCAAAGCAGGCATGAAGGTTGAACAAGATCACAATATGGGTGACAATTTTGCAGCTTTGATGTAGGGCTTTAGGAGAGATCCGTGTCTCATAAAAGGGGGCTTCACTTTGTGATGCACAATGAGAGAAAATGCTGAAAAATTCATAAGCCCCCCATCGATTAATAATTAATCTATCAGTCTGTGTGTACTCACAACTTGTAGCATAAGCAGCATGAGGTGCTCCAGCTGAAGCAAACACGTGGCCCCCAAAGTGACTCATTGCATGGAAGCCCTGTTTGTTACAGGAGAGCTACTGTTGTAGGAGATGATGTCTCTGATTTCTGGGAGGGGAGTTGTGTTTCTGTATTCCCTTTAACTTGTCTATGTCTGTAACTATTCCTGTCTGTTGTGTCTATCTCTGCTTGTACATTGTGCTGAGCTGTAAATAGAGCTTCAGTCCTTAACTTCCAGCTGGCTGAGTCTAGCCTGGGGGATTTTATAAAGTGGGGCAGGGCAGGGGGTGGGCAGAGAACTCCTAAACTATCACAGCTTTGGAGGTCCCTTACAACCAAGACCATTCCAGGATTCTGCATTGTAACATGCTCTGGTGTGAGCTGGGGCAAAGGCTGTGCCAGTTAGGTGTCTGTTCACATTAGCCAGAGAAGTGTTTGGATGTGTAGGTGTAACACAGGACTCTGCACTCTCTTTTCTCCACATAAAGAAAGGGCTGCTCAGTGAGGTGTCCTTTCTGCATACAATTCCCGGAGATGACAAGAGGCAGGAGAGTGGCACCATGAACCACATACAGCTTCCTGAGATATGCTCCGTGGCACTGTCAAGGATTGCTCTGTAGCATCCTTTTCCTACCAGTAGTAAACACTCCTCTCCACGAGCAGCAAAGAGTGAGGGAGACTGCTCAGTGCTTGAGGTCCTGACCTCTGCCAGTATCTCTGAAGTTGAAAGTGGAGTTGGATCTCAACACTCTCTCCCCAGTTTGGATGCTAAGCTGCCTCAGTAGGGTAGCTGGGTGATATGTCAATCTTCTGAGCAGCAGATTGCAACTCAGCAGCTGCCTTGGGGATCTGAAGTGGGAGCCAAGAAGAGGAAACCAAACCAGCTCCCTTGTGTTACACATCTCCTCATGCCAGCCAAACTGGCAGCACCAGCACAGCCTGACCATGGATTCAGCAGTCACCACTCATGTGGTTCAAGAGAGCAGTTTGGAAGAGCTGGAGGCAACCAGTAGGACGTGCACTCTCCAGTAGCTCTTGAGATTGCAGTACTGTGCTATCCCCACGCATCCTAGAAGGATCATTCTCCTAATGCTATTATGTGACAGGGATGCTCAAGGCCACCTCTCCTCTGGCCAGTCAGACTTCCCCAAACCAGTTTTTCAGGCTCAGAGTCATGCAGATGATCTCCAGTAAAATGTAGCATTCCTTTAAATTCAAGGAATCACAATCCACACTTAACTACTTCACCAAAATGTTCCTTTTCCCTCCTATCAGCCACATCTTTTTGCACAGGACAGGACCTTGGCACCCTGAAAGACGACAAACCTCTTCTCCTGGAAAAGGCCCCACACTCTTTTGCTACTGTGCAGGTAAAATCAGTCCTGCTGTAGAAATTTAGTTGCTTCCAGCTGTGGTTGCACATTGTTGGTTGTCTGCCACGGATAAGTGCCCACTCCTGTTATTCTGGGTTATCTAATGAACCTCTGCTGCCACGAGAGAGCAGTCAGGGGGTCCTGGAATGTGGGATTTAGAGCAGCAGAGAGGACTTGGATAATTCAGTGAGGGCTGATGCTTCCCTCTGTAAGAGAAACCTTATTTCACGGTTCACAAACTTTAGGGCTGAGCTAGACTCATGGGTGAAAACATTCCCCAGGATATAGAGCAGCTCCTCCTCGGCCAAGCACTGAGTCTTACAGCACTGCCATCAATCTCTGCTTCACCAGCTGCCTGCGCTGCGCAGGCTCTGCCCACCACATCCAACAGCAGATGCTGGGACTGTGCCTGCTTTACCAGGTGAGGTCAAAAGATCCACTCTCACATCACCTCCAGTCTACATGCTGCCTTTTGGATGATTGCTTATCCCACCTGCCGAGCTGGTTTCCAGCGTATCTCAGGGCAGCACCGGTGGCACCAATGGGTAGAGGTTTCTCATCGCCCTTCTTGCTGCCAGCAGCAGCACCCATGGGTACATGCTGCTCCTCTGCAGAGTGCTGACAAATAGCCCATCACGGGCTGGTGGTGTGGCAGGGACAGGCAGGCAATCAGCACAGATTCTGTGCAGCAGAAGTGGACAACCCTTGTGCCATCTCAGTTCCCAGCCTGCCTACCGCCATTGCAGCTCTGCGAGGCCATGCCGCGGGGTTGAGGAAAGCTGAGACAAGCAAGCACAGCATGCAGATTTCTAGCAGGTTGTGCAAAGATACCTCCAGATTTATGTGTCATGATAAATCAAAGAAAATGAAAAACCAGATTCAGCAAAATGGGGAGGGGAAAGGAAAAAAGCACTGCCTGCCTTTGCAAAGGTTTTGCAAGTTGTTAAGAAAAGGGATGGTGAAGCACTGCCTAAACATGAGCCAGCAGTGTGCCCAGGTGGCCAAGAAGGCAAATGGCATCCTGGCCTGCATCAGCAATAGTGTGGCCAGCAGGAGCAGGGAGCTCATTCTCCCCCTGGACTCTGCCTCGAGCACAGCCCTATGGAGAGAGGCTGAGGGAGCTGGGATTGGTTAGCCTGGAGAAGAGGAGGCTCAGGGGAGACCTTCTTGCTGTCCACAACTACCTGAAGGGTGCTTGTAGCCAGGAGGAGGTTACCTTCTTCTCTCAGGCAAGCAGCAGCAGAACAAGAGGACACAGTGTCAAGCTGTGCCAGGGGAAGTTTAGGCTGGAGGTGAGGAGAAAGTTCTTCACTGAGAGAGTCATTGACTGCTGGAATGGGCTGCCCAGGGAGGTGGTGGAGTCAGCGTCCCTGGAGGTGTTCAAGGCAGGTTTGGACGTGGCACTTGGTGCCATGGTCTGGTCTTGAGGGCTGTGGTGATGGGTTGGACTTGATGAGCTTTGAAGTCTCTTCCAACTTGGTGATACTGTGAGACTGTGAGACTGTGATACTGTGAGACTGTGATACTGTGATACTTCCACTCGCCAGGCATGTCCTTTCCATCTGTGGCCTGAGAACTTCTGAACCCTTCAAATCCCTCTGCAAGATCATCCAGGAGAGGTGTATGACACTCAAACGGTTTAAAACCTAAGCTGGCCAGAGGCTCTGACCTCTGAGCATGCCTTAATACCCTCTTCTTATGGCATTGCATAAGGCTGCTGGCAGGTGTGTGTGCAGTATACGCTGAGCTGCAGCACCACAGAAGAAACTGGAACTCTGGCTGGTTGATGCAGCTCGAGGCAGATCAGTATATTCAGCTCGTGTTTCCTTACTGCTTATCATGTGCTGAAGTTCACAGCAGTTAACACAGGACAAGAATCACCTGCATTTCCTATGCACAACAACAAATTGCTGTTCAATTCCAAGCACCGAGAATCAGTTGCAATTAACTCATCCCAGTCATCATGGAAGAAAGCTCTAACCAGCTTGAATTCTCATCTACTGATTAAAAGCTTAATGGTAGATACACTAATTCAAAATGGGCTTTAACCACTGAAGCTAAAGCAACTTGCATCTATTTTCCATATAATACAGGTATATAGTTCCTGGAGCCATGAATTGTATAGTCCCTAGCTGGTTTCCCTGTTGGCACAAAATCAGATACCTTCCAGGGTTTGAGACCAAGTGGTAAAACAATGACCAGCACCATGCTTGGTAGGGATGATAATGCAGGTGAACATATAGATAAGAGAAGCTACAGATCCTCCTGTGAACGATGATCACTTTTATTCACTAAGAAAGCCACGTTCAGAAATAAATTTGCCTGCTGCAGAGACGTAGCTCAAAACCAAACAGCTGTTTTCCAAAACAAATACTCGTGATGTGCTGGGGTATCCCTTGGAGCTTGAATTGCAACACTGGTTCTTGCAGTAGCATGGCCAACAGGTGCTTTTCTGCAGAAACTCTGGGTGAAAAACTGGCAGAGCAGAGACTTTGGCCATAGAATCATAGAATGGTAAGGTTGGAAGGGACCTCAAGGATCATCCAGTTCCAACCCCCTGGCATAGGCAGGGACACCTCAC